>JAMWYP010000252.1:202159-605922 GCA_025563575.1 Acacia pycnantha
CATATATGCATCAACAAAATAGTAACTTCCCCGCTTGAAAAAGTGAACAAAGGGCGGTGGTTGATATTCTGATATATAAAATTGCATCGAGCTTTCCACGCCTGCCCTAATGTCATTGAAATCAAAGCTTCATGCCAATCAAACACATCATAATCTTTCCAGTAGACAATCACTAATTTAATTACTAGCCAATTGTATTCAAATCATGATTGTGTAGTTTAATGAGAATACCATGTTGCAAACTCATAAATACTGCAAAAGCCAGAGTTTATCGTGCTTTTAAGCCCCGTGATTGCCTAAAAGAAAATTCAAAATTCTGCCCAAGGAAGAAAAGATAGTTCAATTGAAAATCACAATCTTTATAAAGGGAACAATCTCAATTATTGTGAATGCATACTTGATGCTGGACAAGGGACTAAAGAAGAGATAAAATGTGTGTGTGTATTATTTAGTCATAACTTTTAGCTTCATACCTTAGCATGAAGCTTCCCGCTTCCTTCAACATGTATTCCACCAAAGACCCATGAAATCCATCCATGGAGAAAGCATTAGGTTCATATGTATCCACATTATAGCAATATTGTGCTTGCTCCAAAAGGTAAAATATTATGTTATCCTCTTGACGAACTAGAGAACGTTGTATATGATCTAGAGTCAAGTTTTCCCTTTCATCAATTCTTTTCTTTGCCGGCACAGATATAAAATAACAGAAAAAAGCACACTATCTCAGCAAGATGAATATTGTTAGTTCTCTATTGGTTTTGATGATAACAGAAAATTGTAAACACAGTTGAAGTTTGTCTTTGTAAGATGAAAAACTTACTGTCAAAGAAAAACTCGAGTTTCGGTCACTGAAACTCGAGTTTTAACTCTCAAAGAAATTATAGATTTTCATAAAGAAAGACAAACTCGAGTTTGGATTTGAAAACTCGTTTTGGTCATGTTACGAGAGCATTCAAGTTTTTCACAAACAAAGCAAACTTGAGTTTGATTTAGAAAACTCCGAGTTTTGACAAGACGCAGTAACTAAGTTTTTCGAAGAAACCAAAACTCTAGGTTCCATTTGGAAACTCGAGTTTGGGTTAGCATACAAGCAGTTCTCTAAGTTTCCAATGTTTATGGAAACTCGAGTTACGTGCTTAGAAAACTCGAGTTTTCACTATCTCGAGAACAATGCTCATCTCTAACCTTGAATAAACTTCCATGATTGAATCGATCTAAGCTTTTCAACGCTTTCAACTAAAGAGAAAAGTCGAGTTTCGATTTTGAAACAAGAAAGTTTTGTAATTACAAATAAGTTTCCAAAGTTTTCAACAAGAAATAGTAGGTTATGTTTGTAAATCTCGAAGCTTGCCAACCGAGCTCGAGTTTTGACAAGACAAGTAATAAGTTTTCGAAGAAACCAAAACTCTGGTTCCATTTGGGGCTCGAGTTTGGTTGTGGTTCTCTAAGTTTCCAATGTTTATGGAAACTCGGTTACGTTTAGAAAACTCGAGTTTTGGCTATTTTGAACCTTTGAAAACTCGAGTTATGTTTTGGAAACTCCAGTTTTAAGCTTTTGGACTAAAACATGATTCTTCATCGAAATGTCCAAAACTCGAGTTTGGTCATTAATTGACTCGAGTTTGGCACTATTCTCTTAACATGTCCAAAATGCCAAATCGCGATGTTTTTCACTATAAAGAGAAAACTCGAGTTTAGTTTGAAAACTCGAGTTTCACTCTTTTGATAGAAGTTCATCGAACGAGAAAACTCGAGTTTCGAAGAAGAACTCGAGTTTGCATCGAGAGATTTGAATTTCGAATCGAATCGATTTGCTATATATTTATGTTTAGTCTCAATACTTTGTATCATCATTCACAACTATTCTTAACTATGTTTAATCGCTTTGTTAGTGAGTTTCGGGTGATTTAGAGAGATTAAATGGAGACTTAGCATAAAGCAAAAGCATGTCAAAGACATTAAATGAAATGTCATAAACTTTGCATACTTTTGGACAAGCATTCTCACACGTTTTCAAGAAGTAAATGCTTGCCTTCTAACATCCGCAAAACTGCTCTTCCAACGGATCAATAGTCGAGAGTCAACTCGAATTTCACAAATTCAGATTAAACAGAGATTAGTGAGAGAAGAAGACCAGAACTTCATTTAAACATCTCCCATCACCTCAACGGTTATAATCGAAATTTCAGCACAAAATCTAATGATCTCTACCTATAAATAGAGATGCATTCAATTCTTCTCAACAACCAATCCAATGTAAAACGAAAATCATTCAAAGAGTCATTCATTATTTGAGTTTTTCTGTGTAAAGTATCTTTTGATACATTTATACTTCAGTGCTTATCTTATCTACTCTGAAAGAGAGTTCATTAATTGTAAATCACTTATTGTGAATTATCTCAAGTCAAGGGCACTTGGAGATTGGGTTATTGATTACAACTTGTAAGGGGGAGTAAGTTCTAGAGAGAGAATTACTCTTCAGTGCAGAGTGTGTAATCAATCTTGTTAGTGAGAAATCCCGGAAGAGTCAAGTAACTGGACGTAGGTCGGATTGGACCGAACCAATATAAATCTTTGTGTCTTGCTATTCTTCCCTTACTCTTGCTTTACTTCTTTATATCCGAAAACGAGTATTCGAAAAGAATTTTAAGAATCCCCAATTCACCCCCTCTTGGTGATTCAAGCTCCATTTACAAATATAAGTTCCAATTTCTACAACCTTACTGGTATTGAATCGAGCCCAGTAAACCAACATTCTTGTCAAACATTGCAATCTTTTGAAAGCCCAAAAGAAGAAAACCTGCAGTCATGCAAAGGGGAAAAAATATCTTATTCACTAAACTTCCAGGTCAAATTGAACTCTCAAAAGTAAATTATAGTGGTTTGATATACCATATGCAAGACATCCAAGGTTACAACATATTGCATGTTTTCAATAGATACAAGAAGAACATTACTCTCAGGCTCGAGCTTTTTCCCATCCATACCCACACCAAAGCGCAAAACCCAACGCATGTCTCAAAAACCGCAAGTCGCAAAGCATGGAAACCACGGGAAGTGGCTCACGCCTTGCCTTCATGCATGAAGTGAACATTCAAAAAAGAATTTGAAAAGCTTAGTATCTTTGCACAAACAAACAGCCGAAGATCTATAATATTGATACTCCCTCAAATCATACGTAAACTCCCCCACAAAAATTACCTGTCCACTTCCATCTATGGTTAATGAAGCAACAGGAAGGTAAGGATTTGTATAGTCTTTAAAGCAAGAAAAAGTGCAATTACAATAATGAAAAAAAAAAGATTGAAACATAAATAAATTAGCTCAAAAGTCGCAGCAAGAGAAAGTAGGCAAATAAAAACAGAAAATCCATTGTACCAAACTCCAACAAAGTCATTCAATGGTCTCCCACCGATCTCCCTTGCACCTCCTTCAACCGCCAAAGGAGCCGAGAACGCGACTCCATCGATGCCCCTCGCGGTGGTGATGGTTAATCGGGCTGCGTGAGGAGGAGCCTCCGCCCTCCGTGACAAAGGTGGGCCCTACGACGCGCGTAAATGGCCTGGAGATGGGTGTTCATGGTAGATCAAGGCGTCGACGTAACGCTGCCGACTCCGACATGGTCAAAGATGCAAGAGAGAGAGAGATAGAGACGCGAGAGAGAGAGAGATTTAGAATTTGGGAAAATCCCTTCCTTTTTCAGTTTTAATTTCATGGGTTTTTTTGTCTTTTCATTTAACATTCAAATGTCAAAAAAGGCCCTGGGGCCTCTTTTGGGAATGTCAGAGTCTTAGGGCCTTTTTTGGGATTTTTTGGGTTAAAAGGGCCCTAGTACGGATTTTCCCAAAGTTATATAAAATTTAATGAATTTCATAAATTTCAAATCTAGGATTTTTTTTTTTTAAATAATTTGTATGTGCAACATATGCAAGTGATTCCAAATTCCAATAACATGCATATAATTGCACCAATTCCATTGTCAATCTTATGACCAAAATTTGATTATGTGAAAAGCAGCAGCAAGTGTAGTGACAACAATCAGCTTCAAGAAATTCCAATGAGAAAGCCTACGCAAGACACTCAATAATTCAGCTATCGGATGTTTACAACAATGCAAAGCCTAGAGACAAAGAAAAACCAGCAGAAGATTTGTTATTATTATTTCATTTTATTTATATTTTTCTTTTAATTAGTAGCAAAATTAAAAATGCTAGCAACTGCAATTTGTGCAGCAAAGTCAAGTGACAGAACATATTTACTCTATAGGAAATGCCAGAGCAAGTGAGCCGCTATAGCAAAAATGGCTATGCTAAACAAAAATATTGAGACTTTCTCTTAGTCAGGTTTGACCGCTAGAGATGTACGAGTTAGGGTTCAACAAGTGCAGCAATATGCAACTCCTAGCAATTTCAAGAGGTAACAAGTGAAATACCTTTCAACCAGCACACACGACTTACCAAAATTAGCAATTTCAGAATTTGAATGTGTAACAATGACAACTTCTTACTATGCCACGTTTGACAGCAAATGTTACACACATTTGGAGTAATATAATCTGTATTGACAACAAGGTTTGGTGTAGCGGAGTATTTCGCAATATAAGATCAGAAGTTTAGTGAAAAAGGCACCTCCTATGTAAATGACAGTCACTTACTTTGAAAATGAAACATGCAAGTAAAACTTTCACTTTAGCTTCTCAAAAATTCTACTTCACAGATAAAATAGATGCAATCCAATTTCAAATCTAAACAAGTACATCAAAACCACTGTGATCTGTGATAGCAAAACTATTTTACATATGTAGAAATTCATTCACAGATGATTTTAGACAAAAATGCACTTGGCAACTAGCAAGACCACAACTGATCATAGCGAGATGAAGTTTCAAAATGCAGCAGAAAAAGTTTCAGAGTATAATGCAAAAATTAGGCAATTTAATGTTTTCAAGTAATGCACAATTAAGGAGCATTGACAGCAAAAAGTACAGTTCCAAAATTCAGCAACAAGTGACCAACAACTTCAGAATCTTTCTTTCCAAACTTCTGTAATAACAATGGTTATGACAAGAACGAATTCCAACCTCCAAAACATCATTCTCAACACTGCAATGACAACATATGACATGGACCATATCATTTAAAATTCAGTGCAGCACAAGATAGTGACTCTCCTAGAATTAATTCAATTTTTCAATATCACATTTAACGTAGAATTTGGCCGCAGTTACTGCACAATGTCAGCAACAAATTTTTACTTAGACTGACAAAAATTTAAACTTTCAGCTTCAATTTTCATTGCCAATACAAAACAAGGGTCACAGCAACAGAAAAACTCTAAATGACTGATATGATTTCCGTAGCTATTAACAAATCCGAGTTATTAATTCCACAGTAACCAAGAGAATCAGAGGGTAAAGCAAAGATGCAGAACATAATTGGCTCTATAATTTCAGCAAGAATTACTCAACTTGACAACAATTAAATTCCAACCGACCACAACATATGTTCAGCCAGCAAGCAAGTGTACTAATCTTTTCAAATTTGCTGCGACTACCAAGCAGCTTCAACAATTTATCTACTTTCAATATCAACACGTATAAGTGCAGCAAATTAGTTAAATTTCACTCTAACAATACTTAATCCTCACTATCACTTTTCAAACTTAAACTTTCCCATACAAACCTATTAAATAATAATAGAACAAAGAATGACTCTAAATAGCCTTCATGAGATTCAAAACAAAATATTACAAATGATGCAGTAATTTGACTAAGGATTTTAAGAAATGGTGTCATGAAGTGCCTTAATGAACTCCCCAAAGCATATGAGTCTACATGACAAATCCATATAGGGAAACACACACAACAAATTTGAAGTTAATATTCAAAGTCATCAAATAGAACATTCACATCAACCAGCTTTAAACCACACTCATATACGCTTGAACAATCATTAACAAAATGACTAAACAATAACTTTGAGGGTAAAGGTCTAGGACTTCCTATCATACCCTCCATGATGACTCAATTATGATTATGCCCGGGTTCATAATGATAATTGAGACCCCAAAGAAGAATCCTTGCTCCACGTAACTATAGGAACCTATGCTCTGATACCAAACTGTCATGCCCTAAAATCTAAGGGGTAACCGGCACAGAATATGAGTGGACTCAGATTTCCTAAGCCTTAAACTTATGTCCGGACATTAAATAATACTCATAATAACATTTGGAGCTATGCTCCACTATAGCATATTCATGTACAATATTCCAAATTACAAGGAAAGATAGGGATCCTGCCTATAAACTACGTGGATCAACTAATCTACAGATGATAATATATAAATGAAAACTTAGCTTTACATCAACTGGCAGTTGTTCCAAAATATATCTACAGGCTTGGTCAGCGATGATAGTCTTCACTGTTCACTTGAAGGTGCAAGGTCTCCAATGTTATCTGAGGCCAAAAATTTTCCGGTGAATAACGTCCTATTTATATAATTTGGTGAAATACAAGAGAAAATAATTTAAACGTATTTAACTTTGAATAACAACAATATGGCAATAAAACTCTATATAGTATTGTCAATTAGATAAATCCAAATACGTGATAAATCGTTTTGTTTAACAAATAATTTTAAAACATCAAATCACAAACCTCATTTATTTGTAGGATTTCTACAGAACGGATAACAAGCATGGACACACAGTCCACGAGGGAAAGTAATCAAACATGACAGCAAGTCATGAAAACATGCGTGGACACACAGTCCACGAGAGTAAATAACCAAGCAAGCGTAGTAAGAGGCCACGAAACAAGCGCAGCACGAGGCTACGAAACAAGCGCAAGTACAAGACGTACGAATAAAAAGTGTGAAAACAAATCCCACGAAACAAGCAAGCTCGAGGTTAACCATGGTGCACCAAGGACTAACAGTACCGCTGTTAGTAACCAGCGTTCTGTATTCAGTCCTCTAAAAAAAATTCAAGCATGCTTGGGGCCGATTTATCAAAACAAACAAAAGTTCCTTTTTGTCAAGATAACGATATCTCGTATCAAATACCACATAATAGAATACCCCAGCATGAAGTTTCAATAACAATATCTCAGGCTTTCCTTCGAATTTAATATGACTACAAAATCCTTTTCAGATAATAAATTCTAGAGTATGAACTTTCCAAAATGCAAGATCATTTCAATATGAAATGTATGAAAAATATCTCAAAAATATCTTTACCATTTAAGTGAATAATCATGAATTATACTATGAAGCAATTGGAGAAAAATAAGTAATAACGAATAAAATCATCAATCTTTACTCATGTAACACCAATTAAGAAAATGAAACAAATATGATAAACTTCCCTTCGCAAAATCATACTTATAAATATGGCAATTAACATAAAAGTATGGCAAGTAATAAAAATATCAATTATAAAAATTATAATGAGACGCTATTCACTCACCTGCTGTGCTCCCAAACATATATAACTTACTCCATTCCTCGGATTTTGTAACAATTATTACCCTTTGATTCCGAGACAATAGACAGCAAGAAGGAAACAGCAACACCCGAAGTAGTGGCGAGTTGAGGCTAACAAACAGGGTTCAGCAGCGAATAGGGAGGATGGCGGTGGGGTTTGTCAAGATTGAGAGGTTCTTGAAGCTTCCTTTTCTCCTTTATTTAAAATTGGTCGAGCAAGGGACTGAGATTTGGGGAAAATCTGTTGTTTTCTTTTGTAAAAAAACAAAAAACAAAATGGGGCATCTTGGTAAATTCATGGTACAAAAATAAATAAATAAAAATAAAATACTCATTGGGCTAACAGAGATTAGGAACCCAAAACCGGGCAAGAGGAAATTAACAAGATTCCATTACACCTCCTATCCACTTCCATTAAAATTTTATGACATATAATTAAAATACTAATTGGAATTAAATAATTTTCCTATATTTTTTTTTTTCAGGGCCATTACAAAATGTTTGTTGAAGTTGTTAAAGGACTTAAAGGTACTAAGGACCATATGAGGATTTACAAATTCGGGTGAATTTACTCTTTTGTCCTTAATTTTAAATAAATTAAAAAAATAAAAATGACCATCACCGAAGGGCCACCGCGGCCGGTTGCCGGAGGACCAACTGCCGACAGTTGGAAATCCAGCGATGGTTTTTCTTTTCTTTTTTTGGGTTTTTTTTTCAAAAAAAAAAATTATTCATTGAAAGTGAGGGAGGTGAAGTTCGAAACCCCACCTTCATGGGGCCAAGCGGCACAACCACTGAGCCATTTGGTTCTTTTGATATATATATGCATTAACAAATATATTTATTCTTCTTAACATTTTTTCAATCAACAAACATTCTTGTAAATCTCATTACTGAACTTGTACATGCCATTGAAAAATTTGTAAATGACATTGAAAGATTTGTGATAATCCACTTTTATTTATTGTTCCCTAAGAGACAAAAATGGTAAGCCTCAAAAAACAACTCGTAACTGCCATTGAAAGATTTGTAAATGTCATTGAAAGATTTGTGATAATTCACTTTTATTTGTTGTTCCCTCAGGGACAAAAATGGTAAACCTCAAAAAACAACTCGTAACTGCCATTGAAAGATTTGTGATAATTCACTTTCATTTGTTGTTCCCTCAGATACAAAAATGGTAAACCTCAAAAAACATCTCGTAACTGCCATTGAAAAATTTGTAAATGCCATTGAAGAATTTGTAAATGTCATTGAAAGATTTGTGATAATCCACTTTCATTTGTTGTTCCCTCAGAGACAAAAATGGTAAACCTCAAAAAACAACTTGTAACTGCCATTGAAAAATTTGTAAATGTCATTGAAGAATTTCTAAATGCCATTGAAAGATTTGTGATAATCCACTTTCATTTGTTGTTCCCTCAGAGACAAAAATGGTAAAACTGAACAACAAACTCGTAAATGTCATTGAAAAATTTGTAAATGTCATTGAAAGATTTGTAAATGCCATTAAAAGATTTGTGATAATTCAGTTTGATGAAAAAAAAAATGCAATTATAACAAATCCTTCAATGGCAATTACTAATTCTTCAATGGCATTTACAAGTTCAGTAATGAGATTTACAATTGTGTTTGTTGATGGAAAAAATGTTAAGAAGAATATATATATTTTTTAATGCATATATATATCAAAGGAATTAAGTGGCCCAGTGGTTGGGGTCAACTCATCAAATCTACCAAATTTACATTCTAAACTCAATTCATCGAATTAACTCGCTTGTAAACTTTTCAATTTAGTCAAACTTAGTGAATTCACTATTTCAAAACCAAGTTGCGCGTGTCAGAAATATAAGTAATAAAACATCAAAACTCGCTTGGAGAAAAATAAAAACACAAGATAATATAAAGTTAAAAAGAAAATAAATATTACTTACTCTTTTTTTTTTTGGTAAAAAATCGGGGCCTTAGCCCAGTATCACTCTATATAAGTATGGAACGAGGGTAAGAAATACCCACAATGTCTCTGTACAAGCTATCAAGAATAACTACGGAGGGAATTATAACAAACAAAAACATCCTCCGAACAAAACTTAAATTGGCCAGGAATCAAGACATGAATTTCCCTCCTGTATACATGTAAACAAACTATTCTAGAGAACACCTGCATTAATTTGTGTATCTCGGGATGCGAGCCTTCGGATCTCGATATGGATAGACCCTCAACCCGCAAATTAGACAACAATCTGCATGTACCACTTTTGAATCACATTCAACAATAACAGAATCAATATTGCATCTTTTTGCTATATGTAATCCTCCCCCTTGCTATCCCTGATTAGCCCACCACAGCCGGCACTCCTTCCCACCCCCTTGGATGCACCATCCACATTCAATTTAAACCACCCCACCCGAGGAGCCTCCCACCTTATGTTAACTTCCTCCCTTACTCCTCTAACCTTGCTAAAGTTGGTTCTGGCGTGTTGCATCTCATTTACATACCAACACACCGTCCTGCCTCGGCTAGGAGGCATAGTATAGCCAGCCTCAAACAAACACTTGTTCCGCCAGGCCCACAAACACCAGCAACCAAAGCCAAATTTGAGGTCCCAATCCTTCTCACGCCGCGATAGGTTCCAATCAAACCAGCTCTTCCCCTGCAAAGAGCCAAACTCAGGCCTAAGACAGCCCCCATTCAGCTCCTCCCATAGCTCCCAAGCTACCCGGCAATCCCTTAAGACATGCATAACATTTTCAGACTCACCAGCACACCTATGGCAACTGTCCCCACCACCCAATAGTCGGCTTCTTCTTACTCCCTGCCATGACTCTATCATGCACCGCTAGCCACAAGAAAACTTGCACTCTCCTTGGGCCCTTCCAGGTGCCACACCTTGTTCCGATTTCCTCCTTGTATCATGCTCCTCTTTCAACAAGTGATACATGTCAGCCACTATGTATTTGTTGTGCAGTTTGACTCCCCACCTAATAGTATCCACACCCTTGTCAGCAGAAGGGGGAGGGATAGCCATGATGAGATCCCTTCCCTCTTCATTCACCCATCCACTAATCCTCTCCATATCCCATTCCCCAACTTCATTAACCATTTCCTTTACTTTTAAGCTGTCCTCCACTTCCATGCACTGCCTAATGCATTTGTTAGCCAAGACCCCTCCATCATCTAGCCATTTGTCATGCCAGAAGTTCACCCTTTCCCCATTGCCCACATCCCAAACCATATTCTGCAAGGCACTTGGCCAGATCCTACACAAAGCTTCTCCATATTTCGTGAATCCGAATTAGCCATTCTGCATTCCCGTTGAAGATCCTTGCCTCTTCCATATTTCCCAGCCAAAACCGAAGAGCATAGAGTGTCAGGTTTGGCAATAGTATTCCAAGCTACCCTTCCTAGCATCGCATCGTTCATGGCATCAAGTTTCCTCAGCCCCAAACCCCCATTCTTTTTCTGTTTGCAGATTGTTTCCCAGCTCACAGCATGTATTCTTCTCCTTCCATCCTCATTCTTCCATATAAAGTCACGCTGAATTTTTTCCATATGATCTTTCACCCCTTTTGGGATGTGTGAATGTTGCATACAAAAAACAGCCATCTGATTAGTGACTGAGTTTACCAAAGTTAACCTACCAGCCAGTGACAGCACCTGTTTTTCCAGCTACATAGCCTCGATTGCATCTTATCAATGATATGCTGAAATTTCCTTTTTGTTGCCTCTTCCTCCCGCCATATTAGCCCCTGTAGCGCCTAGGTCCTCCATCTTTTAAACCCCGAATACGCACACACTGGTTTTTTGGGCATTAATTTTCTGCCCAGAGATTTCGCCAAACTTCTCCAACACGCTCATTACCATACATATATGGTCCAGATTGGCTTCACAAATCAGTAATAGGTCATCGGCAAACATTAAATGAGAAATTTCAGTACCATTTCTTCCCAGTTTTATTGGATTCCACCCCTTGCTGTTTACACAATCCATGATTAAATGCGAAAGCTTTTCCATCCCAAGAACAAACAAGTAAGGAGACAAGGGGTCCCCTTGCCTTAGGCCCCTGGATGGGAGAAACACCTCCCTTTTCCCCCCATTCCACATAAGGGCCAAGTTCACTGACGTGACACACTCCATAATCACCTTCCTTAGCTTCTCATCAATACCCACTTCAGCCAACACTTGACTAAGGAAACTCCATGACATCCTATCATAAGCCTTTTCCAAGTCAATTTTTATAACCATATAGCCTTTCTTTCCTTGTAGTCTTCCCATGGAATGCACTACTTCCTTGGCTATTATGATATTATCGTGAATGCTTCTACTAGGGATAAAGCTTGTTTGGTATGGAGAAACCAAACTGTCCATTAGTGGCTTTAGTCTATTGACTATAGTTTTAGATAATCCCTTGTAGAGAACATTACACAGTGCAATCGGGCGAAACTGGCTTACCACCTCCGGATTGTCCACTTTTGGAATCAGCACCAAGAGAGTATCATTGATTTCTTTAATTCTTTCTGGGTTCTTCCAAAACTCCTGGATTAGCTTTATGACCGATGAACCAACCACCTTCCAATTATGGTGATAAAAGGCAGCTGGATAACCATCATTCCCGGGGGCTTTGAAACCACCCATTTGAAAGAAAGCTCTTCTTACCTCCTCGCCACTTATTTCCTTACCCAAACACCTCGCTTCTCTTCTAATCGCACCCCAACCTTGGTTAGTACTCAGCCAGCCCCTGTCATTAGCATCTTCCTTGAACAAATTTTCATAGAACTCCTGAAACATATTTACAATGTCCTCTTCTTCATCAATCCACAAACCCTCCTTATTCTTCAACATTTTTATTTTATTCCTCCTTCTTCTCACAAGGGTCTTGGTGTGGTAGAATTTGGTATTGCGATCCCCCTCCTCCAACCATTGACCCCTAGACTTCTGAAACCAAAGCACTTCCTCTTGACTAAGGACATGCAGTAATTCCACTTCTAACTCTTTCTCCAGCTTAATAAGAAAGCGGTTGTTCCTTCTGTTTATGACTCTTTGCACCCCATCAAGTCTATTTAAGATCCTCCTCTTCCTGCTTTCAATGTTACCAAAGGTATCCTTGTTCCATTGAACTAAGCTCTGTTTCAAGTTAGAGAGTTTGACATGTGCTTCATCCTCCCCTTGCCAATTTTCCTTAATAATCACTTCAAAATTACCATGCATCTGCCAAGCAGCCTCATACCTGAATGGTTTGTGCCTATAGCATATATTTGATGCTTCCAAGCACACCACAAGAGGATGGTGATCTGAGCACACCCTCGGCACAACCTTAACTTCAGCGTTAACAAATTTCTCTTGCCACAAAGATATTGCATAGACACCTATCCAGCCTTTTGAACACCCTCTCCAACCCTTCCCATTTAGGACCCTTCCAAGTATAGAAAGGACCATGGGCTTCCAGATCAATCAAACAAGAGTCTTGAATCCAGTTGTTAAACTTCCTGCATCTAACTTCACTGATTCTCCCACCCCCTTTTTGCTCCATGGGTGTTTTAATATCGTTAAAATCCTCACCAACAACCAAGGATCATTGATTTCCTGAGAAAGGGTCAATAACATGTCCCATGTTCTATGCCGCCTTAGTTCATTTGGGCTAGCGTAGACTGTTGTCAAACACATTTTTGTACCACTCATAACCAGAATGCAATGAATAAATTGTTCTTCCAAAGATAACTACATCCACAAGCAAGTCATCTAGGTTCCAAAGAATCCGATTCCCGAAAATCCCTCCGCCTCCTTTCTGCTACAATGCTTGAAGCCCCAATTTTTAATAACTTTGTTTGCTAAAGCCCCACTGATCCTGGGTTCCAAGATAACAACAATATCCAACCTATATCTACGACGCATGTCTCTAAGAACAAGAGCAAAGGATTTGCTAGTCTGCCCTCTACTATTCCATATGAGAAAGTTTATCATGACTAAATCTATCTAAATGAGAAATAAGAAATCAGACTGACCTTGCATCAGTAACTCTAGGGGCTAAAACCCACTCTTCCATACTCGTCTCAACGGGTTCAATAAGGACTTTTCCTGTCTCAAACATCTGCGAATCCTCATGGCCATACTCGTCTTTCCTTGGGCAATAAGACAAGGGTCTCCTGGATTTAAATTCTCTTTCCCAGCCCTCTTGACTTCATGCCATTTATACAACTCCAGATTTCCTACTGGAACACATTCAGTGCTGTTGTGCACTTTTAGAGGATCGCTAGAACCAACCCTAACATCCTTGTTCTTATTGGTCACCACCGCGGTCCTCTCCTTCCCCACTTTCTCTTTTCTTCCTTCCATCTCAGACACTCCCCTATCATTAGCAAGCCCTCACTTCCGAACCCCTGTTTGCCTCCCTTCTAGTGTCTTGGGGACCTTTTCTCTGTCGTAGTCTTTGGTGCTCCTCTCTTTGCACCTTCTCATCCCCCACTCCTTGCCCAACACTCACATGCCCTTTGTCCACTCCCAATGAAGTCCCCTCACCGCCAGGATCCACATCCAGAACCGAAAAACGAGAGCCATTTTGATGATTTTGCCACGGCAGCGGGGCCCTTCTCTGCCTCCTTACCCTTTGGACTGTCTTCCATAGATCCTTGTCACCATCATTACACTGGCCATTACTCTGGTTAGCCTCTGCTGACTCCACTTCCATTTCCACCTCTGCCTTCTTCTTATGAAACTCAGTACAGCTAGCTTTGTTGTGTCCAAACCAGCCACATTTGTTACACAATAAACCCAAACTTTCATACACAATGCTGAGGGTTTGATTTTCCACCCTAAATTCAGGAATCAACGGTTTAGTCAGGTCTAGCTCCACACACAGACGCGCAAACTTCCCTCTGGCTCTTTGGGCCGTATGAATGTCTAATCGAATTGCTTTCCCAATCGCATTACCTAAATTCAACAAAAATTTCTTGTCGAACAGGGGCGCAGGTAGGTCAGGTAGGCGAACCCAAGCCACAACAGACTCAATCTTCTCATTTTTAGGACAGAACTCAGGCCTCCAGCGAGCCACATTCAGATAGGCGTCCATTACAACCCAAGGCCCCCCCGTAAGAGCCTCCATATAATCTTCCATGAGTTGGAAACTAACTAAGAAGAAATACTTACTCTATTTTGAGCTGTAGACTCTTTTGTATCACCGTCACACCACCATCTTTCCTTTGTGTCTCTCCCATTAGTTTCCCTTCCGGTCGAAGATGGAAAGAGGAAGAAAAAGAGTGAAAAGTGAAAAATGAGAGACCGAGAGAACATAGAATTAAAGGTTTAGTGAAAGAATTCAAATTTCAAGCCTTGACTCTTGCGGGGCAGACATCGGGTATGGTCCTTTCATTTTGCAAGCTGTGTTTTTCTGTTGTTCTGCCCATTGATTGAACTGATATACTCATTTTAAGTTTTAACTAATAAAATAATGGGATAAATAACATTTTGGGTTAAGGTGCAAAAATACACATGTGCTTTTGTCGGAGGAGCGCCCAGTAGCAAATGTTTTTTTTAGGTGCAAAAGTGACTATGTGGTTACAAAAGTGGAGAAAAAGTACACATGGACCGTTAGTTGACCGAAGTTTGACCAAAAACATTAACATGGATGTTGACTCAGCAAATTTTTATCCTAGTTGGAAGTGAAAGAAGAAAGAAGAAATTTAAAAAAAATCCACACCTTCTTCTCATCCTCACTTCTCCATTAAAATATTGCCACCTCACATGTTGCTCCTTTTTTTTTTGCTCAAAGACACCTGTTGCTCCTTCACTCTCTTCCATTCTCAACTTCGTCTTCCCTTCTTCCATTCTCAACTTCGTCTTCCCTTCTTTCTCGGCTTCACACCATCTTCACGCAGGCCAACGAGTTGAATCTAAAAAAAAAAAGAAAAAAGAAAAAGTAGAGAGCTTGAGAGGTGAAGTGAAGGAGACGGAGCACGACCACCATCGACGATCCCATCCCCGCCACCACCGCCTTCAATCCTAAGTCTCTCAGTTTCCCATATCGAATCGGCGGTCTCAAAGCTAAAGCCGCCGTCAACGACGGGTATGTGGCGGAGGCCTCCAAGTTGAGCTTCTAGGTATACCGGAATCTGGGTCCTTCCCTCTATTTATGGCTCTCTCTCTCTCTTCCCCCTTTTGAATTTCTTATAGCCATGTCCTGAGATTTCCGATTGATTGGATTGGAAACTTGAAATTTATGCCTCTGTTCGTGCCCCTCGTCCTGAGATTTCCCTTCTTTTTAATGAATAGTGAACAATCCATTAAAACTCAGATCGAGATTGGGGGGTCCAGATCGAGGAGGGGGTGGATCCAGATCCAGATGGTGGGGGGTTTCAGATCGAGATTGGGGGGTGGCGGTCCAGATCGAGATGGGGGGCGGCGGTCTAGATCGAGGAGGTGGGGGGCGGCGGTCCAGATCGTGGAGGTGGGGGCGGAGGCGGTGGTCCAGATCGTGCGACTAGGTCTCTCTGTATCTATTCTTGAATTGCTGTTGTGGGCAACAAATTTGTATTTTAACTTTCAATTCTTTCCTGGCCTGTCATGTAGCTGGGACATTGTTGTGAATAACTTGACGCAAATTCTGAGAGGTCCCAGGATTTTTAAGTTCTGTAAGGGAAATGAAAAGGTAACATTACCAGGTACCAACGCCGATATAATGAAGGTCGGTGGCTACAAACAATCTGCACTAGAAATTGAATCAGTAATATATTTGAGGCAAGTAGAGACTATTTCCCTTTAGATATTCTTTTTCTTCCCTTTAGATATTCATTTCCATGAATTGTTGTTGTGGGCAACGCCGACATCCATGAAGGCCGGCAAGCCTCTGTTTTCCAGTTTTCGGCAGATAGCCGAAGGAGGCCGGCAAGTCTCTGGGGAAGAAGAAGGTCAAAATCTGACCTAAAGTCATTTTGACCAGGGATTGAAATGAAACTTTTAAAAGTTCATGGAGGGACTAACTTGAAATTATCTGAAATGAATCTGGGGCTGAATTGTAATTCATAACAATCCAGAAACCATCAACATCCACGTCATAATCCATGTCATCATTTTCAGTACAAAAAAAGTCAACTAACGGTCAATGTGTACTTTTGCTCCACTTTTGTAACCACAGTCACTTTTGCACCTAAAAAAACATTTGCTACTGGGCGCTCCTTCGAGAAAAGTACATGTGTATTTTTGCACCTTAACCCTATCATTTTTATCATGCAAGTTTAGGCTAAGGAGTACCGGTTACCTAAAAGTTTTTTTGGTCTCATTTTTACCCTGGAAGTTAACAAAACAGAGCAATTTTACCCCAACAGTTTTTCTAAGGAGCAATTGTACCCCTAGAAGTTTACAAATTGAAGCAACAATTTAACGATCAAGATTAATGGAAGGGCAAGGTTGCTATATTTTTTAATTTCCGAGACAATTTTGATTCAAAAAAAACTTTTGGGTGATCAATGCTCTTTAGATAAAACTTTCATAACAAAAATGGTATTTATCTCTAAAATAATTATATACCGATATTTTCCAGGGAAAATTTCATTTAAATACCAAATGAAATTCTAAAACCCCAAAATGTCTGTTAAAATTTGTAAATGACTTAAAGGTGATATGGATCAAATTGGGAGTTTAAAATGTTGGTGAAATTAATTACTCTTTTACCCTCAGTTTTTAAATAAAATTAAAAAAAGAAAAATGACCCTACCCGGAGCCGGCCTGCAATCACCGGCGACCTGAGATCTGGTGAGGTTTTTTTTTGGTGGGGGGGGTAGGGTTGCATCTTTTTTTTTGGAAAAAAAAAAAAAGATTGAATGAAGGTGTGTGAATGTGGGGTTTGAACCCACCTCACTAGGCTACTGAGCTCGTTTATATATATATATATATATATATATATATATATATATATATATATATATATATATATATATATATATATATATATATATATATATATATATATATTCTTAATATTTTTTCCATCAAGAAACACTATTGTAAATCTCATTATAAGTGTTGTGAATATCATTAATGAACTTGTTAAAACCATTACTGAACTTGTGAATCCCATTAATTAAATTGTTATTCACATTATACATACATATACACACACATATATAATATTTATATCATATATAAATATAAATTTATATATTATATATAATATCTAAATATATATTTATATATTATATAATATACACACACACATATGTACGTATGTTTGTGTATTATGTAATATATAAATATATATATATGATATATTATATGGATATATATAATGGGATTCACAATATTAAAAAAAATTTGAGCACTTTGAACAAAATTTGTAATGAGAATAATAAGTTCACTAATGTGATTTACAAGTTGAGTAATGAGTTTTACAAATTCATTCATCATTCATTAGTGAACTGACATATTTTCACCCTGATGAATGAACTTGTAAATCTCATTAATAAACTTGTTATTTCCATTACAAATTTTGTTCAGTCTTGTGAATTATATATATATATATATAATATCATATTTATATTCATATGTATTATATGTTGGTTTTAATTAGTTTTGATGATGTCTTATATAAATGTCATTATTAAGAGCAAAAATTTTATATGATATATTTATCTCCTACATTGACTAATTACTATATTTAATGTAGATTAGTCCAAGTTGAATAATAGAAGAGATTTTAGAAAGAAGAAATTGGAAAGAATGTCAAGCTCAAGAAAGAGGAGATATTTAAGAATGTAGAACTTGTTGAGAATGATGAGTTCAAGTTCAAGAAGAAGAGAAGAAAAGTAAGAAAGAATTGAATTATGGAGAATGATGAAGAGAAGAGAAGAAAGAAGGAAGAACTTGTTGAATGGATTGAGAAAATCATTATTCAAGTTCATATATTGATGCTAGAAGTCTCCAAGATCATATGGAAGTTGGAATGGGTCAATTCAGAGTTAAAACCAGCAAAAATTCAGTTTCAGGATGTGAAAACTCGAGTCCAGATATTAAAACTCGAGTTTCCAACTTCGCTACAACGATTTACCTCTCTGGTATGAGAAAACTCGAGTTTGGAAGTCAAAACTCGAGTTTGGAACTCAAAACTCGAGTTAATCATTAACTGACTCGAGTTTACAATGTCTTCAGCAACTCTGGGGTCTCTGGACAAGGAAAACTCGAGTTTCCAAGTGAAAACTCAAGTTTACAGCGGTGATCAGCAACTCTGTTCTACTCTGTCTCACGTTCAGCTTGGGCGACGTCTGGTAATTCAATGATATCTCTCAAACCAGACATCGGATTGAGGTGAAACCAGTGGCATATGAAACTAGACTCCCAATTAATCATTTTGATATACAATCCAAGCCAAAAGGAGTTCAGAAGAAGGAGATATGAATTTATGAAGTTGACAGTGAAATTCACGCCACACAACAGACCAAGCTTCAATGTTTTGAGTGTATCTCACAAACTACAATTCCGATTGAGCTGAAATTGGTGGCATATGAAAGTGGACTCAAAGGGCTTGCCAAAAATAGTTGATCCAATGAAAATGGAGTTCAGAACAAGGAGATATGGCCCTCGAAAATCGACTGTTTGTTCAAGATGTTGCACAGTTTGCTATCAAATGAAGCAAACTCGAGTTTTGGAATCAAAACTCGAGTTTGTCGGGGACAGAGAGCAAAATCTGATTTCTGGGAAAGACCGAAACTCGATTCATTAAGTTGGAAACTCGAGTTTCCATTACACAAAGAGCAACCAACGTCAGAGCATCTTCAAAACTCGAGTTTGAACCTCTGCTTTAGAAAATCAGCGTTTCGAAAATCTCGTTTTTCATCAAGAACATCCAGATGAATACCCAAATGATTTATAATACTTCTTAACATCATTTATATCATTTGTGTACATGTTTCAGATGATTGAAACGAAGGATTAGAAGCAAATCTCAAAATGTCATATTTGAGTCAGAACATCGAAAGCTATATTTCTTTACCCAACAGTCATTGAATCTTCAAACGGTCATATACTGATCTCTACCTATAAAAGAAGACAGATTCAAGACAGAAAAACGCAGAGAGACAAGCCTACATCTTCAACATGCTATTACTCTGATTTTCATCATTTACTCTCTGTTTTTCAATGTCTACATAGCTTATCATAGAGAGTGAAATGTTTTGTATTGTACTTCAGTGTTTATCCATTCACTTCTGAGAGAGGAGATTTATTTGTAAACATCCTATCTTTCTATCTGAGAGTTACTCAAGATTGGGTGATCTTGAGTGGGAAACCCATTGTATTGATTACAACTAGTAAGAGGAGTGAATCCTAGTGAGGGGATTAGCATATATGTTTTGAATGATTGTTCATCTCTTTATAAATTATTATTGTCATTCAAACTACTTTCAATAAGTCACGAAAAGCTTTTTAAAGTTCTAAGTTTTTAATCAAACACCCAATTCACCCCCCCCTCTTGGGTGATAGCCAAGTCTTTCATTTGGTATCAGAGCTAGGCTCTTGTTTAAAGGACTTAACAGTCTCAAGAGTTATCAATGGCTAATTTTGGGTGCTGCTCATTTTTGGAAGGTTTTGATTATACGGTTCCACCGTTTTTCAAGAATATTGATTTTTGGTTTTGGAAAGCTAGAATGACTAGTTTTATCAAAGCAACTGATTTTGATATGTGGAATGTTTTTATAAATGTTTTTTATTTCAAACCAAGAAAGGATTGGACAGAAAAAGAAAAGAAAATGTTTTCATTGAATATTAGAGCAATGAAATTTCTTTACAATGCATTGACAGAAAACGATTTTGAGAAAATCAGGTTGTGCTCTTGTGCTAAAGATATTTGGGATACTCTTGATTCTATTTATGCTTCTAACAATTGTGTTGAAGTTGATAGTTCATCAGAAATTATAAATTGCATATCTATGACTGATGAACAACATGAGATTAAAGAAGGAGAAATCATTGAATACTTCCATGATCCAGTCAACACAAAAGAACAAGAGAAAGATGATTCCCAAGAAGAGCTCATGGACGATTATGATCAATCATTATCTGGAGCTCAAGATGCACATGTGGTAAACAATTCCAATTCTTCCTATGTAGTTAAGAAAAATGATTCTGAACATTTGCATAAAATTGCTCTTCAACCATTTACTAATTCTATTTTGAAAAAACAAACATGTTTTCAAAAATAATGCTGGAAAATCATGTGGGAAAGAAGAATGTACAAATATGGGTCATTTGACATTGCATCCACTTGACCAACACAATTCTTGCAAAACTATTCATAACAAGCATGATTCTATTATTTGCAATTATTGTGGAAAATCTTGTCATATTTCTTACACATGTTATATTAGGAGAAATTCTAATGTAAGAAATAAATTTGTTTGGGTTCCTAAAGGACAATCAAGGTCTAATACTAACAGTCAAGGACCCAAGTATAAGTGGGTACCAAAATGTCCATCTAGTGCCTTGTGTGTGCAGATTGATTCCAAAAAGAATGGACATAAAGGTACACAGAAGAAGAGTCCAAAATTTTCTCATGCATCAATGAAGAAGATCATAGCATCAAGCAAGATAAATCTTAGGGCACCCATTGCTGGAATTACAAAGTCAAATAACAAAGATAAACAATGGAAAATAGGAGTACATTTCACCTCAAGAATGAACTACCATAGAGTACCATTCAATTATCTTGAGGAGAACATGAAGAGGAGAATCTCTCAAATATCAAAAAGAAGCCTATTGAAGTCTATATCCTCTGAGAGAGCTTTGCATATATCCATGGGAAAACATATGAAACCAATGGGTAAGCAAAGACAATACTCCAAGTACCTAAGGTAAAGGTATACAATGGTAAAACCTCCTTTCCTATTATCTGAAATATTCATTGAGGTTTTATATTTTGTAGCCTTAGGAATGAGCATTGCAAACTATTTTGAAATTGATTTTTCACATCCATTAAAAATCCACTTAATAAGTTTATAAAGGGATTGCAATGTTCAATAATTTAATCTTTATGCATACATAATGATTTGAAAAGAAAACATCTCTTTTATGCATGTTTAGTTCACTATGCTCAATTATTCTGAATTGATTGCATTCTTAAAGAGCATATGAATTTTGGTTCCTACAAACTAACGATGATTGGATCCAAGTAAGGTTGGATACCAAGAAAGAAAAGGATTTATACGGTTTTGTAGGATCAAAGAGAGCTTCTCAAGAATGCAACATAGAGAAATGATCAAGTCTTGAGAAATTTAAACAAGCTATGCTTGATGTTGATGGTGAACATCAAAAAGGGAGACATCTATATCAATCCACCTTAATCAAGCAAGCTTCATCAAGGACAAGAAGCCTTTATAAAACGATATGCAGTCATTCAAACATTTATGCTGGAAATATAAGAGTTTAGGGAAGAGAATATGCAAACTATGATTTATCCTGGTTCGCCTAATCCTTGACCTACGTCCAATCCCCAAGTTCCACTTGAGATTTCCAATCCACTATCTCCTTGTTTAACCGGGCACAAGAGAGAAGCCTTTATAACCTCACAAGTTTAGTCGAGCACTTGTGCAGCCTTTACAATCTCTCACCGTGATACTCCCCTTAACACTGTAAGGATACAATTACATGCTCTGTACTCAAGACGATCCTTTCACACTCATACTCACTCCCCCTTACAAGCTGTAACTGTATACCCACACTTAAGGTTCCACAACCTTAAGATCTATCAACTCAAACAATCGAATAAGTGTTTAAAAACTCCTCACGAGCATATAAAGATTAAACACTGAAGTACACAATTGATCATCACACTCTCTATTGGAAACTATAAACATTGTGAAACAGAGAGTATATGAATTGAGCTTTGGATTCATAATGTTGGCATTTCAACAGTGCAAACTCTTGTCTCTATGTCTATTTTGAATCCTTCTCCTTTTATAGTTGATCGTCACTAATGACCGTTGAGAGGCTTTGCAAACTAGCCGTTGAGTCTCTTCGTTTATCCGTTAGCTAGACACAGATATAATCCGTTGTGAGTAGTCGACCGTTGCTTCAGTAAGTGCGTTGCCACGTTGGACCGCTTTTTGCTCAAATTTAAAATTAAGCAAGTTTAATCAACAGAGAGCTTTTACCGTTGATTGTTCTTGTGGAAGCTGACTCATAATGATAGTCGGATTAAGTAAGCCCTGAAGGAATGATTTCGTTGCCACAACTTTAATTCCGATTGTTGGCTGTGTTTTTTAATTGCATTTAATCAGTCTACTACGTCGGATCACTTCTCGGCCAATCTCAGATTAAACAGAATTAATCAACTGAAACTCAATCAAAAAGATGATTAAATGTGATATAAACAAGTTTGGATATGATTAATAGATAATACATAATGACCCAATGATTAAGGATGAAGACCTTTTGTCATTAGCCTTGGGGTCCACAATCAACAATTAACCAAGGATTGCGTATAGGCAAACCTAGGATCGTTCTCTCTTTTCGAGGAGCCTTTTATTGAATCCTAAGTAATCTAAGTGTCATGCAAATGAAATGAAAACAAGGGGGATTGGGTTTTTTATTTTTAAATTAATAAACTAAAATAGAAATGTAATTTAAATAAAGCAAAGATAAAATAGGATATAAGAAAACAAGATTAATTAGATAAAAATGATTAACCTGAATTGGGATTCCATAACCTTCATCGGGCAAAAACATAATAATCGAATTTGTGATTGATTCTGGACAAACCGAAATCTCGCATTTATCCAAAACTCCTCGACTAGACGATCGTCTAGCATTTGATCGAACTCATGGCGAACTTGCTGTGCGATCGCACAACGCTCTCTGTAACCCGGTCCGACTTATGTCCTTGGGATATCAATCTGGGTATTAAATCTAATACTCATTCTGCAATCATAATCGGATCCGATTAAAATAAACAGAAACAAATTACGTTATCGATTGAAGTGCGGGCCCTCGGATTCACGTAATCCTCAATCCATGGGTCAACCACAAAAGCTTAGCCAAGCATGGCTAGGAAAACGCAGAAGAAAAGATGAAGAAGAACATGATGAACAACTCAAAGAAAATAAAAAACTTCTAATTTAATCTAAAAATCATAAAAGACATAATGTAGAATATAGAATATTTACAATATGTGAGAATGTCTTTGTAGCCACCATCTAACCTCCTTATATAGGAGAGATGACTAAACAAAAATAGGAATCCCCTAATAATAGGAAACCTCTAATAAATAAGAAACCTCTAAAAAATAGGAAACCTCTAACAAATAGGAAACCTCTAATAAATAGGAAATATCTAAAGATTAGTCTTTTATTACAAAATTCGGGCAAAATAAAAATCCAGAAATATGCATCTGTCTTTAGCTCCAATTTCGTCCATCTTCTTGTCCGAATCAGTCTTCCAAGTCTTCATAACAATTGTAGATCTCTGAATCATCTAAAAAAGGAAAGAAGAATCAGGCTAATCGGATATCTAGATAAAAAATTATAGCGAAAATACTAAATCATTGTAAATATGGAATTTAATCATAATAAATGAGTTCAATCCAATTAAAAGCTCAAAGCCCAATTAAGTAACAAAATCCATGATTTATCAATCAAACATTCCTAAATTTATTCACCAAGAGATACAAATAAGTGTAATAATATTCAATCATCAATTAACAGAGGCGATTCATCATTCATGAAACAAGTTGTGAAAAACTGGAAGAGCATTCTCAAGAATTATATTGCTCTGACATTCTCGAGAATTAGCAGAGGAAAAAGAGTCCAGAGAGCAGCTCTTCGATGATACTCAAGAATCAAGATGTCATTCTCGAGAATGACACGTTCAGAAAATTTCCGTAGATGATCATTCTCGAAAATCTCCTGTCCATTCTCGAGAATCACATTTGAGAAACCATGTCACTGTGATTCTGTCTAAGACATTCTCAAGTATCACTCTCACGTTCTCGAGAATCATTTGCACAGAGAGCTTGCGATGGCGAACTTGAATACCATTCTCGAGAGTCCTTGACATATTCTCGAGAATCAATTATTCATGGAGATGCAAGTGAGTTAATTCTGATTCAAATGCTTAAACTCTTTAAAGCCTTTTTTCCAATGCAAGAAGAATCAGCTCCAAACTCATTGTAGTTCGTCCATTATCATCAGACGAATGGAGGTTGTTATTGACTAGCGTTTTTTGCAGCATCCTGAACTGACTGTCCATTTTCGAGGACTATATCTCCCTGGTATGAACTCCGTTTTGGTTGGTTCAAGTCTTGATGGAAATCCCTTTGAGTCTACTTTCATATTCCACCTATTTCAGCTCAATTGGATTTGTAGTTTGTGAGATACACTCAAGACATTGAAGCTTGGTCTGTTGTGTGACGTTGATTTCACTGTCATCTTCCAAAATTCATTGATCTCTCATCTGAAATCCTTTTGGCTTGAATCTTATGTCAAAATGACGCATTGGAAGTCTAGTTTTCAAAAAAATTGGTTTCATCTCAATCTGATCTTTGGTTTAGGAGATATCGTAGAATTACCAGAGGTTGCCTGTGCTGAACGTGAAACAAAGCTGAACAGAGTTGCTCATTCTCGAGAATTGAAGTGTAATTCTCGAGAATTGACGGGATTTTTGCGCATGAATGAGCTGTTACACTCATTCTCGAGAATGAAGTGGCATTCTCGAGAATTGATGTTCCATTCTCGAGAATGGCTATTTCATACTCGAGAATTGACGGGATTTAAGCGTAAATCTTCCTAAAGCTCATTTTTACTCATTTTAACTTTAAATTGAGCCATTCCAACTCCTATTTGATCGTGGAGACTTCTAGAATCAATATAAAAACTTGTATAATGATATTCTCATTCCATTCATCAAATTCTTCCATCTTCCATCTCCTTTCTTGATCATTCTTCATTATTTGAACTTCATATCAATATTACATCTACATTAAATATAAAAATTAATCAAAGTAGAAGATAAATGTAGTATGCAAACTTCTTGATATTGATAAGCATATTTATCATCATCAAAACTAAGCATAACTAACAAAGTTTAAAAGCATAGCAGTCTTGCCCATCTGTTGATCTTGACCATTGAATTGTTGCTATTCTTTATAAACATCCGGGACAAAATTGCTCCTAAAAAAGACTTCCGAGCAAATATGCTCTTAAAAAGAACTTTTAGGGCATATTTTCTTCCTTTTGTTAACGTCCAGGGCAAAAGTGAGATAAAAAAAACTTTTGGGTGACTAATGCTCCTTATACTAACTTTCATGGCAAAAATAATATTTAACCCATATTAAGTATGATAAATTATAAATGTTAAGAGATTTAATTTCACAGATTTGGATTTGAAATATATTCTAATCAAATATTTATCATTTTTTGTATTCTAGTTATTTAAATATATAATTTTAGTTATTTTTCGATAGAGATAAATTCTTACGAATTTACGGTAAGAGTTTATCTCCTTGTTAATTATATATTTATTTAAATTCGTGAGTTTGACAACCTTAAACAAAGTCCAAAAAGCCATGTGATATCTTCGGATTCAAGATGCGACCATTAATTTGCAAACGACATATATCATGGGGTTGTTTTTTAAGAAACCTATCTAACTGATTTGTTGATAAGAAGAAGGGAAATTTGCAGTTAGGTTGTAAGTTAGATAAAATATAATAAAAATGTCTCTTGAAATCTCTAATATAGAGATAAGTCTCTTGAGACATTTTGATAATATAATATAATGAGATAGGATATTGTCATTACTAATTTTGGTCACTATCAAGTCACTACCATTTTTTTCACTATTAGATCAGAATTTCAATAGGAGAGAGAAATGATAAAGGTAGATGAAATTCTGATATAATGGTGACTACCAATGTCACTACCACTTTTTCAATTTCATCTATCTTTATCATTTTTCTCTCCTATTGAGATTCTGATCTAACGGTAAAAAAAGTGGTAGCGACCATAGTGACAACATCCTATCCATAATAAGGTTGAGAAAAATAAGTTTGAGAAAAAGGCGGACAAATTGGAAACACCAATTCTTCTCTCCCGTCGTTGCGGTCGTGGTTTGTGGTCCGTCGCCGTCGCTGTTCGTGGCCCGTCGCTTTCGCTCCATCGATGTTGTCCTTGCTGAATTTCTACCCTGCAAACCCTGCTTCTCTCATCGTATCACACCATTTCTCTTTCCCTTCATTCATCTCACGCTGGTTTGACAATGCTTTTGCAGCCTCTCCTGCCATCAGTCTCCTCTCCTCACTCTCTCTCAAATCCACTCTGCGCTCAAATCCAACGGCGAAACCAAGGAGTCTGGTGAGACATACGATAAATGCTTCATCTAGTAAGACACTGAATTTTGGCATTTAGATTCTGTAATGGATGATTGTCCAGCTTGTTTATCTGCAAATTTTTTTTTTTTTGATAAAGTGGGTGGCAAAGCCAATTACATGATAATAATTAAAAACTTGAGGAAACAGTTCCCATACTCTCCTGCAGAATCCATGTTCGCAAGAAACTCGGACATTCTTCCAATAAAGCAGATCTAGTAATCCCCTGCTTTGCCAGAACGTCAGCAATCTTATTGGCCTCTCGCGGTATATAATTGCAGCATACACGCCAGTCTCGTCTTAGCAAATCCTGAATTTTCAACAAAAGTAGACTCCCAACATTTGCATTCTCATTGGAAAGCTTTGTAATAAGGTCCAAAGCATCAGACTCCAATATAAGCATCCCCTGTTTATCTGCAAATTGATGTTCATAGACTTGGCAAAACCAAGGAGTCTAGAGGAGTTGTCACCAGGTGGACCAATAGCAAACGGGTCTCCATATTGATTGCTGGAAATCGCAAATCTGGTCAGAGGCATCTTGCTTCCTGCCTTCTTTACTGCTTTGTAGGTAATGTTGAAATTCAGAAGATTGGTATGGCATCTATTTCACAAGAAGGACAAGGAGATGTAGTACAAGGGATTTAAAAAATATTAAGTGTGTTCTTCCCTTCTAGTTTTGCTTTTTTGCTTTTTGGCATTTTAATTTTTAGTGAAGGAGTTTTGTGACTGATTGAGAGTAGTAGAGTACTATCATGTAACCTTCAGATATGCTTACAAATTCCATGATAGTGCATGATGTGTGATTGAGAAAATTGGTGTAAGTGTTGTGCTTAAAGTTAAAATGTGGGAGGTCTGTTCCCCAACCTGTTTCTACTACTATTGGACCATTAATCATTCCTCAACAACATCACATTGCGTTTCAGTGTCACAGCATCACATAACATAAACTTTTATGTCATGACAATATTCAATGGTCAAGAAAGCTGGGGGGATTAAGAGTTTTGAATATTTTTGCCACTTCTTTTTGCTGAACTCTAGTATTTTAGTTGATTCTTTAGCCCCTTCTTTATGCTGTTAACTTCTGCTTTTGCTTTGTTGTGTGGCTTTATGAAAATATTATTAATTATGAGCTCTATCATAATCTACATATAGCATATTTTAACTCTGATTCTGAAAGTTTCCTTCCACGTGGCAGTGAAATGTGCTGGTGTGCAATCATGTGTAGTTTTCATGCCAAGAATTCATCTATGGGCTGTGGAGACTCATTTTCAGGTTGCTGAAAATTCTAATCACTGCTCCACTATAGATATGGCCAAAGGTCAAGTCATCCTACATTGATGTCATTTATTGAGCAGGTGGAGTCCATTGTTGTATCTACATCCTTGATGATTCTGGTTGTAAGGATAGGGCATGTCTAGGAAAAGATAATGGATCAGTCAATGGTGATGAGGTTAAAGTCCAACTTCCTGAACCCTCTAAAGTTCCATCACCACCTACCAGGAAGCCAGTAAAGCAAAAGTCAACCCTGTTGTTGGCAATATCAACCTTTGGTTATCAAATTAGTCGGTTCCCTCATTTTGCAGAACTTTGTTGGGTCACATCAAAACTCAAAGAAGGTCCTTCTGCTGATGTTAGGGAAGTTTCTAGTGAGATACGCAAGGTTCTTGAAATATTAGTTGGGAAAATCAACACAAAAGTTCAAGCTGGCCGGTAAAGATAGATATCAATTTCTTCGTATTCTATCGCAAGTGGCTTATTTGGAAGATATGGTGAATAACTAGAGAGAAAATAGAGAGGCTGGAGGTCGATGGAGACACCCTATCCCAGAGTCACCGGCATAGGCAAGTAAGTTATTGATGAAGGATGATCACTAGCTATAAGATTCAAAGATTCTGTAACTTTGGGACTCAAAAGTTTGTATATATGCTCAAATCCTACGTACCATAATTTTCCTTCAACAATAATTTAAATTTAAATTATTTCATCATTCGATTTGATACTCTGAAAATCTCAAGTATATATGATCATAACTGCAGTTGTTGAATATAACGTTTTTTCTTTTGCCTTTCTTAGATTACCATAATGGTTTCTTGACCGATACAATCCTTCCACAGTCCCAGTGTCCTTAAGGTGGAGTCAGACTCTCGAATCGATGACAACCTCTGATTTTGATATCTACTGTACTCTCCACCGCATCACTCTTATTATTCATCACCTCACAACATTGTCTACGTGGGGCCTGCTCATAGGTGTCATCCACAAACGTACACATCAACCAAAAAGTTTTTAAATTTATTATACCCAAAACACATTGAATATTCAACCCCCCTTACCTTATTCCACAGGTCTCGAGTGAACTGAGGGGCAGTGACGACGACCAAGTCAACACGCATGGTTGCCGTGTAGTTCTCTCCATCACATTTCTTTTCCAACACGTCTCCATACCTTATGTACGTGGATCGGGTCTCCCCTCTCGCCACGCTCTCGACCCGATCCAAGAAGTAGACGACAGGCCTCTCACACGGATCACTCACCGATCGGATGTCGAACACAAATGGCTTATCACTCCAACTCATCCACGTCTGAAACGTTCCTAACACCTTTTCTAGTTCTTTTGCCATCATCAATGAAGGATACAACTGTACACTATAGCCCCACGACACCGAAATCGACCAGTTCCGTTGTAGGTCGTAACAGATACTCTGTTGCGAGATCCGACCTGGATCCATTTCATACGCCGTCACTATCTTCCTATATGACTCAACCCGGTTTGAGCTCGGAAACAGCTGGTCCACTGCTTCAACATGGTGCAGCGACACCAGCAGCGCCACCGGGTGTGCCGCCAGTAACCCATATGAACTTCCTCGTATATCAACCTGAAATCAAATGCTCCTGTTCTTGATATAAAAGACAATCATGATCCTAAATAATGCTCATTCAAAGATAAGGAGGAGAAATGAGGAAATTAAGAAAGAATATTATGGTGATTTAAAAAATATACGCATGTCATATTGATTAATTTACTTCTATAATCTAATTTAAATATGAGCGAGTATTATATATGTGATGTGTTGTAAATGTTCCAATTTTAAGAACCGTGTTTCATGAAATGAAGGATGAGGAAGAAGACCTGATGAAAACCACGCTCTTTGGTAGTTTGAACGCCGATCTCGCTAACGCAGGCTTGTATCTTCTGATCACCTCCGTACAACTGAGCGTACCGGTTGATGCAGCCGTCTAGAATCTTCACAAGCTCCTCCGCGAGGGGGTAGCTGATGGCATATCCGCCACCGCCAAACGCGTTCTTGTAAGAGAATATAACATCCTGTTCCACGCTCTCTGAATCTGTTCCGATATAGTACAAATCGTTGTGGTCATACTTGTCCAATACTGTAACTAAATTCTCGGGGAAAAACAAAGTGTCATCGTCTCCCATGACAAACCACCTCACGTTTTTTAAGCCCAGTTCGAAGCTTTCCTTCAGGATTCGCGTGAGGCGAACGGCGGACCGGTCACCGTACCAGCAGGTGTAGTTGAAGGACGATGTATTGGCGGAGACTTTGTAGGGCGGCGAAGTCTGCGGCCATGTCTCGTTTTCTGGAGGCTTCTGGTCCATCCAGACGAAGCCTCTGGTAACGTTAGGCTGCCAGTAGAGCTCAACGTACGGACGTCGCTTGGGCCAGGTCTTGGCGGAGCCGCCGAGACCGAACAGAATATGAGAGATATTAGTGGGTTCTCGATCGTCGACGACAGGAGCGGCGGTTGTAGTATAGTGCTGAATGGAATGGTTGAAGTTGAATTCTGGGGTACGATAGTAAAGACGAACTTTGTGGAAGAAGACCAGGAGGAGGAGGAAGGTGGAAAGGGTGAGAGAGATTTTGAGGAAAAGAGAGAGAGGAAGTATCCATGATTTAAGATGGTGAATAACTGTGGAAGAAGGCATGTGAAATGTTTAAATTGGAGGATTGAAACTCTAAAGTAGTGAAGGTTGAAGTGTTATTAGGTCTTTGTTGGACATGAATAAACTAAATGATTAAAAGTTCACAGATACAGAGAAGCTTACGACAAGGCAGAAGAGAAGCCAAACTCGACCCAGTGGCATTATTGGAGCGTACAATGAACGCTGAAAGCGATCTTTAATTGGTGTAGTAGAATATGGACCAAGAATTCATGTTACACTCGAGTGTAACGCATCTTAGAATATGGACATTAGGTTGAATATGGACGCCAGATCATCTAAGATGCGATCTTTAATTAGTATTGTAGAATATGGACCAAGAATTCAGAATAATTTTGGCATAAATATTTTAGAGATAATATTTTAAGGCCAAAATAATTTAATTGAGAAAGAAAAATCCTTAAATGGAATTAAGGATTAAGTTTTTAATAATTGTCTAATACTTAAAAATATGAGTCTTGAAGAGGATCAAGTGATCGAAATAATTTTTAAAATAACCCAACCACTTAAAATCCATATACTCATTTAGCCCATTTGTCCATTAGCTTTAGTTCACAACCCAACAGCAAATAAAAGCCCACACATATATTCCATTACCCTTTTTTTTTTGTTTACTTCCTCAGCAACCCAGCATCACAAAAGTTTCAGAGGGAAAATATTAGAGGAAAATAAGTTAAAAGTCCAAACCTCACGGCCCAACAAAACCTAACCTTCAGTGTCTTATTAATATCCATCAATCAATTGCTTATCTCAGTCACCAAAAACGTAGAAGGAAATCACGCCAACAGATCACAACGTCTTCTTCAAAATCTCAGAATCAGCTTGAAATCTGCAGCTCCATGCTTCTCACGTCACAACAGCACAACTCCATACCTCTTGAGCCAAACAAAACATAACGTGCTCTCCTCTGTGTAATTAAATGGACCAGCGTTCCTTCTCTCGGACTGGACCCTAAATCTAATATTTATTCATAGCTTCCCAACTTTCTTCCATTCACGTAGCTGTAGCAAGAAAACCAGAGCGAGAGTGAGTTCCAAAACTGAAAGAGTGAAACCGAGCTGAGAGAGAGAATGAGAAAGAAAGAGGAGGAAGGAAAGAGAGAGAGTCATTTTTTTCCTTGCTCTGCGTCTCACACCGAAGGGCAAAGGAGTAAAACCGCAAACTATTGCTCATTGTTCAAGCTTGATCAACAAAGGTAAATCATGGGACCTCTTCTTCCTCTAGTTTTCGTCAATTCTCAACACAAACACGAGTATTGAGCCTTAGGCTATGTTTGGTTGGATCTAGCTTCCATCCTATTCTCTTCCCATCCTTTTCCATCCTCTTCCTCATCTGAGCCGTTGAATGAAGATCTGAACGGTGAAATTTTTTTTAAGAAAATTACCGCATGCGGTGTAAATTCAATGTAAAAAAGGGCAGAGAACGGTAGCCGGGTCCATGTTTGGTTCGACGGAGGGAAGGGGAAGGGGGGATTTTAATGGAGGGAAGGGGAAGGGAGGGATTTTAAAATTACCTTCTTTGGATTGATCAGAAGGAAGGGAAGGGGAGAGATTTTAATATTACCTTGTTTGGTTTAGGAGGGGAGGGGAGGGAAATTTTTTTGACATTGACAACTGTATTCTTATATTATAAGAAGGGTTTTAATGTTATATTGTTTGGTTCAGGAGGGGAGGGGAGGGAATTATCTTCACTCAGACAACTTTTTTTATATTATATTCGTTACCAATGTAAAAATAACAATAAGTTTTTCTATCAAAAACTGAACAATGAAGTTTAGCAAAAATATCATATATAATAAGCACTGTTAGAGGATGGAGTGCAAAAATATCAGATATAAAACTTGGTTGGTTAAGCCTTCTTTGGCACTTGCCCCATCTCCATCTAACCAAGGTATAGAATCATAATGTTCAATAACTTGTTATTGCACTCAATATCACCAATTAACTCAGCGAAGTTCTCTTAGGTCCAAGTTTTTCCTTCTCTTTTCTCATATCACTACTAGAAAAATCGTAAATTGCGACGGAACAAAATTCGTCGCACATTTCCGAAAATTTGCAACGGGAAAAAAAAATTCCGTCGCAATAAAAAGTTGCGACGGAAAATATATTTCCGTCGCAATTTTTTGCGACGGAATGGTCACATCCGTCGTAATTTGCGACGGACGTGACCATTCCGTCGCAAAAATTGCGACGGATTGCCTGTCCGTCGCAAATGCCGGCAGAGTTGCCGACATTTTGCGACGGACAGGGGCTGTCCGTCGCAAAATGGCGCCCTTTCAGTCCGCCATTTTGGGGCGGACGGGGTTTGTCCGTCGCAAAAATTGCGACGAACGGCCTTGCCGTCGCAAAATATTGCTACGGACAGGCCGTCCGTTGCAAATGTCGGCAGACATTTTGCGACAGACACCCCGTCGGTCGCAAAATTTGCGATGGACGGACCCCGTCGGTCGCAAAATTTGCGACGGACGGACCCCGTCCGTCGGAAATTTTGCGACGGAACCCACTGTTCCGTCACAAATTTGCGACGGACACGATGTCCGTCGCAAATCGCGTCTTATCTCCCCGAACTTTCATTCTCCATTTTCTCTTTGAGCTGGCATCCGTTTCTCTCTTCTTCTCCAGTCGACTCTTGGTGCTCCGGTCAAAAACTATCCGGCGTCATCTCCTCTCCTCCGGCCAATCACTTTCAGGCGTCATTCCCTTCCATTTCGACCGATCAGTTTGTCAAGTCATCTCCTTCTCCTCTCCTTAGGCACTTCTATTCCATGTAAGTTACCTCTCCTCTTCCCTTTTTTTTTTTACTACAGTACATATAGATAGATTTGAGTATTAGATGTATTTATGATAAAATGATGGTGTGTGATACTATTTTTTTATTTCTTGAATGTTGATTAAATTATTAGTTATTGGTTCTTCATTACGGATTTGTGACCATTTGTGAGAATATTAATGCTGCATTATTTGTTTATAGTCTTTTTTGTATAGTTGAAAAATTGTGTATATTGAAAAATAAAATTATGTTGAAAAATAGGATTATGTTGAAATGATAAAAATGAAATGTTAAGAAATGATGCTTAGATATACGAGAATTAATTACTTAATATAAAGTTGGAGGGAGGTGTGACTCAAAGGATTTATGAAATTTTTATGTTTTAGAAAAATTAATGATATTAACTAGTTCATTTAATCTGTAAATAATGAATGTTAAAATTTTTTTAACAAAAATTGTCTCATTGAAATTTGGTAATATAAAAAATTATACTTAACTAGTTATACAATAAACAGTGATAACTTGACAAATCAAATTATAAAGTGATATTTAGGGATAAGAGAATTAATTAATTAATTAAAAATAGAAAGAAGTTGTGAGTTTAAGGAATAATGAAATTTATATGTTTTATAAAAATTAGTTAAATTAATTGGTTGAGTTAATGTCTTATAAAAATTACTATTATGTTTTTTTTTAAAACATGTTTTATTTGAAAAAACAAATTTGTTGCAGATTATATAACCTTGATTAAGTCTTAAATATTATAGATTTCTGGCATCGAATTACATGTTAATTATGTTGGTAACTGAACTAGCTAGGAAATATGGAAGGCAATCATGATAGAAGTTGGATGTACAATCGTCTAACTGATAAAAGAGAACTAACTCAACAATTCTTGGCGGGTTTGAAAGAGTTCATCGAATTTGCTTTGGCACATTCAACTAATTCAAGTAGGGCGATCAGTTGTCCGTGTGTCAAATGTAGGTGTTTAAGATTTAAAGATCATAGCACGGTGAAAATCCATTTGTGTAAAGGGATTCATGAAGGATTATGAATGTTGGGAATGTCATGGCAAAGTCCGACAGACACCGAGTGGTTATTACGGGGACAGTAGTCATCGAGACAACCTTAATCAATATGAGCAGTTGGTTATGGATGCCGCGGGACCGTCGATCGGCCAATACTTTGATCCCGCTACTCATGCTGAACCGTCATACATGGGAGAGGAGAACGATACACATACTCAACCACAATACATGGGAGATGATCCTCATCCGGAAGCCGCTAGGTTCTATAAAATGCTTCAAGAAGCACAACATCCGTTATGGGAAGGTTGCGAACACTTTGAACAGAGTGAATATCCATCGCTATCGGCTACCACAGCAACACTAAGCTTGAAGACCGATCACCATATGAGTGAGAGGAATTACAACGAAATGATGCAGATCATGAGTAAGCTTGTTCCCAAAGACGAGTAATTTGCTGAAGGATTTTTACCAAGCAAAGAAAAAGGTGAAAGAGCTTGGTCTTGGATGTGAAAAAATCCATTGTTGTCCCAGAGGATGTATGTTGTATTACAAGGATGATGCTGAGATGACCAATTGCAAATTCTGTGGACATGACAGATACAAAGTTGTGAGGAATGGAAGGAAAACGACGCGTCAAGCATTAAGCAAGATGTGGTACTTTCCTCTCGTGCCCAGACTTCAGAGATTGTATGCATCAGAACAAACAGCTGCGCATATGAGGTGGCACCGGGAGCATCGCAGGGATGAAAACTTTGTGACGTATCCATCCGATGCCGAAGTTTGGCGTAAATTTGACGAGGCAAATCCGTTCTTTGATATGGATCCCCGTAATGTCTGTCTTGGTCTATGCTCGGATGGGTTCGCTACTTTCAAAAATACGGGCAGGACTTATTCCTGTTGGCCTGTCATTGTGACTCCGTACAACCTCCCACCTTCTATGTGCATGAGAAGAGAGTTTTTGTTTCTGAACGCGTTAATCCCTGGGCCATCCAACCAAAAAGAAGATAGATATGTACCTCGGTCCTCGATAGACGAGTTGAAGATGTTGTGGGTGAAGGCATTCTTACGTATGATGTATCATTGAGTCAGAATTTCACCATGCGGGCTGCCTTAATGTGGACGATAAATGATTTCCCTGCATATGGGATGTTGAGTGGCTGGCGAACGTCGGGGAAGCTTGCATGCCCGATATGTCTTGAACAAAACATGGGTTTTAGCTTAGAACACAGTCGCAAGGTCAGTTGGTTTGACAGGCACCGGCGATTCCTTCCCCCAGAGCATCAGTGGAGGAGAAATAAAAAAGACTTCATGCGGAATGTGGTCGAACGAGTAGATCAACCTCGTCATTTAAGTGGCCAAGAAATATGGGACAGGGTGAAGTACATTCAAAGTGTCGAAGAAGGGACTGGTTCAAACGAACCTGAGGGATACGGCGTTGATCATCATTGGAACAAACGCAACATCTTTTGGGAACTACCATATTGGAAAGATCAATTGTTAAGACACAACCTCGATGTCATGCATATTGAGAGGAATGTGTTTTGCAATATTCTGTACACCGTGATGGACACCAAGGGCAAGACGAAGGATACAGTAAACGCAAGACGAGACATAGAAGTGATTTGCAGAAGGCCTGATTTGCATTTGGTGGAGAATGCCACGGGACGGACGTCCAAACCTAGAGCACCGTACACATTCAACAAACAACAGAATTTGGAATTGTTGCAATGGGTTACAGATCTGAAACTCCCGGACGGTTATGCGTCAAACTTGAGAAGATGTGTTGATCTGCACGAGATGAAGTTATTCGGGATGAAGAGTCACGATTGCCATGTTTTTTTCCAGAGATTGTTGTCATGGGCCTTCAAAGCACTTAGAAGCATATATGGTCTATTCGAAGGAATTATCCATGTTCTTTAGAGAAATTTGTGCTTCTGAACTTAATGTTGAAAAGTTACGTCACTTAGAGGCGAGCATACCAATAACGCTATGCAAGTTAGAGATGGTGTTTCCTCCTAGCATGTTTGACTCAATGGAACATTTGCTTGTTCACTTGGCCTACGAAGCAAAGGTAGGTGGTCCGCAACAATATAGGTGGATGTATCCGTTTGAGAGGTAATATATATATATATATATTTCTTTCGTGCGGTTGTTAATTGAAAGACATGGTGCTTTAGTTTATAAATTCCCCTTACATTGTCCATTGTAGGTTTTTACGCACACTTAAGAACAAGATCAAAAATCCAAGGTACGTCGAAGGATCTATAGTGAAGCGTTTCTAGTCGAAGAGGCCACTAAGTTTGCGTCATACTATTATCCCCCGAAATGATATCAAGATGGAGAGGGTACCTCACAACGATGATGGCGGAGATACTTGCAATCAAAATTCAATATTTAATTTTCCAGCTGAGTAGTGGGAAAACGTTGGAGGTCAACTCTAGAAGGAAGAGATAAGCAAGTAGCGGAGTGGTACATTCTAAACAATTGTGAAGAGGCGCCCAAGTACTTAAAGTAAGATTTATTTTCTTTTACTATTTAGAGAAATATTACAGTATTAACTTCATCTTTTGTTACGATTACTTCTCTAAGCTGGGTTCGATCGACAAATCCTTCGATGTCGGATTCCGAAGTTGAGCAAATCACGAACTCTAAGTTTCCTCAATGGTTTCAATCCTACTTCGTGCAAAATCCATCAGATAGCAATGAAGTTGCGTGGAGTTTATCTTATGGAGCTGCAATAATTGTTACCCTGTGCAACAAATACATAATCAATGGGTATCGATTTTCAACTGTTCAAGCGAACGCAAATACACTATGCTGCAATTACGGTGTATGTTGTAGAGGTGACCAAGTTGACGGGGTCGAGGGAGCCTACTACGGGAAGTTAATCGAGATAATTCAGTTGCATTACCAGTGGGACAAGGTGGTGACTCTATTTAAGTGTGAGTGGTTTGATAACAGTCCGCGTGGGACAAAAGTGGACAAATATGGTAATGTTGAGATCCACTGGACAAGGAGATATACGGTTGGTTATGACCCATTCATCCTTGCTCAACAGGCGGAACAAGTTTACTATACCTTATACCCCACATCCCATCAAGGGTGGAGGGGAGTTATCAAAACCAAAGCACGACATATTATACCAAACACGAAAGAGTCAGAAACAAATGACGGTATTCATGAACCGTTCTAGGCTGATGTGGAACATGTACTTCCCCTAAACATTGCCGACGACGATGTACCAAGCCATCTGTTTAATTCGGCTGCGGAGTTAGAGTTGATTCCTATCCAAATTGATGATGAAGAATCAGATGATGAGGAGGAAATAATTTACTCTGATAGTGAATCTGAGTTCGACGATTATGAGACTCCAGAGGAAGCATGCAAGCAGATGACGAAGAACAAGAATCGTCCGGTTGATGTGTGTTAGTTCTTTTCTATGACGATCTAATTATACTACATACTCCGTCATATACTTTGCTACTGTCATATTTAGTAAATATCTTTATATATATATATATATATATAGACATAATGTTTATAAGTGTTCAGAGATGGAGCATCAAGGAGGACGTTCCGGTAGTGGACGTAGTAGTGGTCGAGCCCAACCCCGTCCTATCAGAGGGGGTAGGGGGACGTCATCTGGTGCCTCTGTAGGCAGAGGGCTCAGCGCTTCCCCAGATGTTCCGCTATTTGAGATGTCATCTTCACCGTCGGTTTATATGTCATCGTCACCGTCTCTTTATATGTCATCGTCGCCGTCTACTACCGACTCATTCATGGGTGGTAGAGGTGGGCCAGGAACTTCCCATAGTCCACAGCAAGGAGCAGGGCAGGTTTACTTTACCATTTCTAATTGATTTACATATGTTTAGTTTTCTAAAACCATCTATGTACAAGCATCTTCGATAGTTGACATTCCTTCCTTCAAAGACAATGCATCGCCTCAAAGCCATGTCGGGAAGGAGGTAGTTCTTTCAAGGAACCAACTGGGGATCGGTAGATCCTGCAAATGGAAAGATTTGGATTTGTCTGTTGGCACCACCGAGTAAGTCATGTAAAGTTCGCAATAATAATGTTATGATTTTCTACCTTTAGTTTCTATGCTAATATTTCCATCATATCCTCGTGTTCAGATTTCTACCAAATAATGAGGCAAATAGTATCATCTCAAACCAAATATTTCGTAACTTCAATCGCCTTACGGCTCTTGGACGAGATTCCTCAGGATAATCGGGATGCTTGGTTCAATGAGTTCTTGGTAAGTTATGTGTTTTAATTTATGGTTATTAATTTCTTATTCAAATTTGCACCACTGATTGTTTGTCATTGATTTTCAGCGTAAGTTTAATACGTTGCCTAAACATCATGAAGACCTTAAATCAGCTTATAACTTCAGGGCTGGAAAATGGTTGAATGAGAGGTTCTTTAAATTGAGAAGAGGTAGAGGCCGGAAAGATTGGATTCAACCTGAGGTTGCTGACCAATTACTTCAACATTGGGCGTCCGATGAGAAATTTCAAAATAAAAGTCAAAAAAATAAGCAAAATAGGGCCAAAATGGAAGGACGAAGCTGGCAGCTGCATTTCACTAAGTGAGCATAAACGAAAAATTGTGAGTACACGTTATTTTGTATTTAACTATTCAATATTTTGTTCTTTGAAACAATTATTTAACGGTCATCATTTGTGTTTGCAGGCACTGTCTAAGGATGTTGCTCCGAGAAGATGTTGGTGGATTTCCTTTGAGCGTACCCATTCCAGTCGAAGGGAGTGAGCGCGTTGGATTAACGCCAAGGCGCAGCAAGTAGCGGTGAGATATTATATTGCATTCTTTGTTTCAGACATCAACATATATTTATTTCATTTCACATGGCTTATCTGTGATGTATTTTTTTGCTTCTAGGACAATTATAAGAGGCTGACGGAGGAGAGAGACTCGTAGACTGCGAGCGACCCCACATCCTCTTAGTCTGATAACGAGAGTCTATTCATTCAGGTTGCAGGTGGAATGAACAACAAAGGTAGAATCTTCGGGTACGGTGCCTCTGCCACCGATTTAAGCAAACGAAGCGCTCCTCATCCGACCATGAAGGTGTTTCGCAGTAAACGTAATACATTTGATATTGATTGTTACATTTTCATTCCCTATTCTATTTGAATAAAGTACAAAAAATAAACGTAGTTCCTTATTTTTTGCGAGATGAGATGAAGAAGATGAAGGCGTTGGTCCAGGCGCAGGGCAGGAGGCGCATGAGACACGCGAGATGGTCAGGCAGATGCAAGGGCAGACAGAGGAGCTGTATGAGACACGCGAGATGGTAAGGTAGATGCAGCTTCAACTTATGTCCCTAATGAAAAACAAGGGGCCGGCTTCTGGTGATGGTGACAACGTTGATGGTGGTGATGATGATGCTGCTCTTTAGACTACTTTCTAGTACATGTTATTCGGGACAATATTATTTATATTTTGTTTTCACTCTATGTAAAACTCTTTATGCTTGATACTTCGGGACAACATATATATACATACATTATGGAACACATTTAGTTATAATTTTAAAAAAAATTAATTCTAAAAAAAAAATTATTATTTTTTGGACAAATTTTTGCGACGGATATTGAATCCGTCGTAAAAAATTGTGACGGAATTAAAAATCCGTCGCAAATTGCGACGGAAAAAAAAAATCCGTCGCAATTGCGACAAGGTTTTTTGCGACGGACAAAATCCGTCGCAAAATCCGTTTTGTTTTTTGTAGTGTATGCAGCACACATATACATAAATATAGATCAGCAACTTTTCCCCTATTCTTCTAATAGCAACGACATTATACATAGATATAGCAAGCTTTCTCACATTTTTCATAAGGCAGAGACTATATATGTGTGTGTGTTAGTGTAACTATAAGTTCCCCCTCTTTATATCTTATGCAGCGGCGTTAACACCCACACTTTACACACTCACAATTTATCTTAACAACACACTTCATGCACCCTTACACCACACACGCTCAAGTCAGCTCCACACGCACACTAGCTCCACACGCACACTACCCCTACTCTTTCATTCCATGGCATATATATATAACAACAACATTTTTTTAAAACAAAACTTCTGAGTTTTTAAATCCACCCGTAGCCCATGTTTGTATATATATATATGTAAGCGTGTAAGTAGTAACTTGAAGGTGGTTTAAATACTTACCTACTTAGCCTTCCAATAAACCGAGGCTCGTTGCTACCCAACTTAGATTTACCTCTGTTTCTGTTTATCTAAAACAGAGTAGATGAATGAGAGTGATCTACTGATCTCTCTCTCCCTCTCTCTCTTTCGGCCTAAGGAAGTAAATGGTTAGAAGATGCAGGCAATGGTTATATATAAGGGCCAAGGGTCTGGTCCAACGCAAAAGCAGACCGAGGAAAACGATGGACCGACGGGGAATGATCTGTGATGGGCTCAAGACGTATGGCGTTTCTGGTTTTCTGCTCTTGCGTGAACAGTGGACAGCCGAAAGTAAGATTTGCTGGCGAGGAAGCATGGTGTGATCTGTTTTCGTTGATACTCTTCCCTGCCTCTGCTTAACGTGTTTGGCCAATAGATATGTTGTTGCGTTTTGATGAAGATTGTTTTTGTCTCCCTTTTTTTTTTTTGTCCTGTAGCGTTAATTAATGAGGGAGTATTAGATATATTACCTTATAAGGGCTTGAGGGTATTTCTGGTATTAAAGCAAAAGATCAGGGACATTTTTGTCCTCTCATACACCAATTTTTATAAATCCCTCCGAATTCGTCCGATTTGGGGGGAACGTTTTTTAGGGAAGTGAGGGGAAATTTTTAAAAATTTCTCCTCCCCCCCTAAAAAATATCATTTGCCAAACAAGGGGAGAGGGCTAAAATCCCTTCATCCTCCTCCACTCCCCTCCGATCCCCTCAAACCAAACAAAGCCTTAGGAGATAAAAACTTTAAGTTGCTGGGTTTTAGTATGTACATACGTATATATATGTTTCTGCTTAGGGAGACTTGGCTGAAACGAAGAGAGAGAAAGTAAACTGAAATATATGTATAAAAGAAACCTTACTGAAAAAAAAAGGTGGGGACGTTGATGATATATTGTTGTTACACTCATACATATTTTCGCTGCACAGTTTGTGGAGGTAAGTGGTGATATATGAATAAATGTGAAAAACGTTGCTGCCTTGGGGAAAAGTCTGAATGTATTGTTCTAGATATATATATATGTGTGTATAGGCAGGGGCGGAGCTTGGGAAAAAAATTTGGGGGGCCAAACAATGGTGGATCCAAAACATTACTGAAGAAAGCATCAGTGGCAAGGGGATTTGGGGGCAGTGCCCCGATTTTTTTTTTTTTTTTTTAAAGTTTTAAATGTATTTAAAAAAAATATAAACAATAAAAAAAATATTCATGAAATCAAGTGAATACTGATGATGTAATAAGAGAGACAATTATTTTACAAACTTGTCATTTAGAAAAGCAAGGCTAAGTGCCGTTAGAAATACAGCTATATAAATTATAATGAAGGGTAGGCACTCAATAAGTTCAAGTATATATATTTTAATAACAAAAGTATATTACAATAAAAATAATTACAATGTCATCCTTCAGGCCTTATTTTTGAAATTCCATCATAATTGCCTTATTACTAATGCTATCAAATGTATTAATGTATAAGATAACATACATGTCTCTAGTATGAAGGGAATGGAAAAGAGAGAGAGAGAGAGAGAGGACAAAATGTTAAAAAAAAAATTGGGGGGCCAAAATTAAATTTTACGTTATATTAATTTTTTTTTAAAAAAAAAAATTCTAAACAAAAATTTTTTTTTGGGGGGCCATGGCCCCCACTAGTCTCAATGAAGTTCCGTCCCTGTGTATAGGTATGGGCTGTTATATATATATATATATAAATATATATTATACATGTTGCCGTTGGAATTAGCTGTCAAACCGTGATTGTTCAGGAACCATATATATATTAGGAAAATAATTGCTTTCAAAGTATATAGATAACACTGCATGTAGGAAAAAGCAAAGAAGAAATCAATCATATTTATGCATATGTATGGTGAATAGTGTTCATGGGATCACAACCTTGCATAACGTGAGGCTCAGTAAGGATTGTTGGTTGAGGGCGTCAGTGTAGGTATGTATATATATATCATGTATATATTACCTGAGGGATAAGCTTCGAAAAAAAAAAAAAATTAAACTAAACAGGAACATATATGTATAAATAAGGAAACGTTTAACCACCTGTATGGGGGGAAAAATGAAAGGAAATATTGTGTCTTGCATACTTCATTTTTGAAGTAAGTCATTAGTAAATGTAGTCACATGGAAGAAGGTCCTGTCATTTTCATTGGAAATATTGTAGTAAACTTGTCTAGGATCTTTATACTCTTATTATAGGAATTCTTTTATGCCACTGCACATTGGAAATAATAGGGAAAATTTATTTACATATGTACAGATTTTATGTATCACATTAAAGCTCATTTTAATTGATGTTAATATTTATAAACCCCAAAATGTCATAATAATATATTATTATTAGAATTTGTATTTTTAAGTTATAGGAAATTATAAACTTTAATTGTGATAATGTAGAGCTTTATTGTAAGCGGTGATTGTGCGAGTTGTGCTCCTTAAGCTAAGGTTAAGCTTGGAATTGAGGTAATCGGGGTTAATTTATTTTATATGCTTGTTTTGGGCTATAAGGTATTTTTCTAAGCCTTACTTTCATATATACAACTTGTATGTGTTTTGAAAAATTATGTGTATGTTTGAATATGAAATTAATTCAATGAAGCAATGTATTTTTCCAATCTGTGTATTTAAGTAAATACTATTGTTGGGGTTGTTTTTGTTGTGATGGTTGTAATGCTTGTTGTGAGTTGATATACTAAAAAGTTGTTGAAAAATTTTAGTGTTATATTATTTCTTCTTTTGTGGGTTATGTTGGGTTGTGTGGAAGAAATTAAGGGTGAACTTGTGCCTATCGGCTCTCTCAGTCCTGGCTCGGATCTTGAGTTGAGTGTTTTAGGCGGACACCTCCCTGTTATGGCATTGCGTTGGTGGCGTGGGAGGGGATAGTATTCTTGAAGTGACTAGCTAACCTTGGCCAGGTATACTAGCACTGATAGGCTGTACCACGTCCAGAAGATATAAGGAGGAGCAGGATGGATGAGTGGGGATGGTTTTAATTATTGTTAATTATTATGTATTATTCTGTTCGTAATTGTGCCTAGAGTTAAGGATTTATGTAGTGAGTTTGTGGGCGGAACCTGTCCACTGGACTCTGAGTTTGTAGGCGGAATTTGTGCCCTGGACTCCGGGTTTGTGGGCGAGCGTTGTGTCCTGAACCCGATATGTATATTATCGAAAGAAAAATTATTTTCTATTATCGCTTGTTAAATATTATAATTTTGTTAATAAACCTGCTTCTCTGACTTGCAATCATTTCTTGCATATTTGATAAATTAATTTCGGTTACGGATACTTTATGTCTCACCCCGTCATTATTAAATTTTTCAGGCGAGACCTCTAACCTTACTAGAGGACAAGGGAAGCAGCCAGAGGCATAGACGTTGTGAAATTTACAAGCCTCTTTTTGGTAATAGTGTTGTATTGATTTATATATTGCCATCATAGAGCCTCATATTTTTGAAATACTGCATTAACTATTTTTGGATGACTGTTTATTTTTTGAAGGCCTTATTTTATACACTATTATATTATGGTGGATCCATAATCATATCTTGTGCGAAAATTGTTATGGTATAGACCCTTTGTCGTGTGATTAGTGTTATAAGACTCGTGGGCTATATATTTTCCTGTTCGATAATTGTGCCCAGAGTCATGGATTTCTCGTGGCGGGTTTGTGGGAAGAATTTGTACATTGGACCCCGAGGTGTGTTGTCTTAAAAAAAAAAGGGTTTTCCATAATTACCTGTTAATCCTGTTTTTATGAAATCAATATGGTTAATTATTATTTAGTGGGAAATGGTCTTTTCATTTCGCAATGGTATTTACCAGTTCGTTATTCAGGTTTACCACATGTGTGTCTGATGAAACAACAAATATGGTCAATTATAACAAATCTTGTAATGAGAATTACCAATTCGTTAAATGGTATTTACAAGTTTAGTAATAGGATTTACAAGATGTTTGTTAATGAAAAATATGTTAAAAAGAATATATATATATATATTAAAGGAACAAGTGGCCCATGGTTGGGCCACTTGGCCCTCATGAAGGTGGGGTGGGATTTGAACCCCACCTTCCTCATTTTCAATGATTTTTTTTTTTTTTAAGAAAAGATTCAACCTCACCAAAAAAAAAAAAAACCATCGTCTGATCTCAAGCCGTCGGTGGCCGGCACCCAGGCTACGGTGGTTGCAAGCCGTTCGGCGGTCAGTCATCCAGCGGCCGGTCGTGGTGTCCCTTCGGTGATGGTCATTTTTCTTTTTTTAATTTATTTGGAAACTAATGACAAAAGGGTAAATTCACATGAATTTGAAAATCCCAATATAATCCTTGGTACTTTTAACTCCTTTAACAAATTTTTAGGGGTTTTGTAAATTCAAATGGCATTTAAATGTAATTTTCTCCTTTTTTTTTTATAAAGCTTAAATAAGTGTCATGATAATTCGGGGATTTGGAGCGTAATAATTTTTTGAAAAATTCCACCCATAGATTAAAAAATAACAATAAATCAAACAATTAAACAATGCAGTCATGAGGGACACCAATATTCTTACTCCAAAAGTTATACAATTTACTTAAAGGAAAGATTTAGAGCAAAATAATTACTAAGCTCCCTGTCATTTTATCAGAATTAAAGACAAAGAGTACGTAGAAGCAACACGTTGAGTTCCCACCAACCACACCCTAGACATGCGGTGGAGAGTTCTCTACCACTCAAACAAAAATTATTAATGATAAAATATCATAACATCTCAAAATCCTCTCATACTTTTTTTTTTTTTTTCTAATTATTCTTTATAAGTCTATCTGAACTGTAGATTGAAAAGATGAGAAAAAAAATTAAAATAACATCGATTAGATTGATTAAATGAACATAATTTAAAAATTATGAAATTGATAAAAAAAAAAGATAATAAGAGAAATCTAACCCTTCCTACACCTAGAGCTGGGAAAATAGCTCGAGCCCATCGGGCGGCCCTTTTAAGCCTTGACTTTTCTTGACTTTTCAAGGGCTGGACTTGAAAATTAGAGGGATTTAATGAAATAAGCCTTGGAGGACTGGCCATACAGACCCTTTTAATTTATTGTTATTATTTTTTGAATGTGTGGATTCACATATGATGGTAATTTATTAATTTATATGTATTTTGTATTTGTTATAGAGTTATTTATCTATTTAAGTACAAATACACTAATACATAATAACTATACTCTAATTTTATGATTTGGTTTATTATTTGTTGCAGATAAAGATTATAGATGTGTTCATGATGTGAGAGAAAAAATTCATGATATTCTTATTCATAAACTAGAACCTACTTAAAGCGAATTACAATCAAATGTCGTTTAAATTGAAAATAGTGGCGAAGATGACGACAATAATAGTCATCGTACTAATGCCGCTTAGTGGTATGCTTCTTATGTTTTATGTGAGTTATTTGTGAACATAGTTTGCTTTTGATTATGAATTAGTGGTTGTGCTTATTTGTTGGATAATTCATGTTTTGATATTAATGTTGACAACATTTATTTGATAAATTAGAACTTTAATTGTTGTAATTTACTAATTATATTTCTTTAAAATTAAAAATGGATGAAAAATAGTTAAAATTTGAAATAGTAAATTTCGAGTCTTGGTCCTGATGCTTTCGGGCTGAACTATAAAAACAGATGTTTTTGTTATCCTGGATTTTTGAGGGCCGACCCTATTAGACCCTGATCTCGATGGCCTGATTCTGAGCTCTACCAACACCGATGTTAATACCTAATAATATCATAACGCGTTATCCTAGACATATTTTTTTAATAATAATAAAATATCTCTTTTTCTTTTTATATAATAAAATATCTCTTCATCAATGTATGCAATCCCATCAAAATCTCAAGACTTGACCCCAGAAAAATTCATCCACAACCCCTTCGATTTCAAAAGGCTTTTTTTTTTCCTGAAGTTTCCATGGCAAAAACAACTCATATAGCCGGTATTCCAAGTCCTGGATTTAGCCATCTGATTCCTATTCTTGAGTTCTCCAAGAGACTTGTTCAGCTTCACCCAGATTTCCATGTCACTTTCATCATCCCCTCACTAGAATCTCCTCCTTCTGCCTCGATAGCCTACCTTCAAAATCTTCCTCCAAACATCAAATCCATTTTCCTTCCTCCTATCCCCAAACGAGACTTACCACAAGCTAAGCACGTAGCAATCCAAATTCAACTCACAGTGACCAAATCTTTGCCATCTATACATCATGAGTTGAAGTCCTTGAATTCCAAATCTCCTTTGGCTGCTATAGTTACAGACTCTTTTGCATCTGAAGCACTAAGTTTCGCTAAGGAGCTTAATGCTTTGTCTTTCCTTTACTTCCCTTCAAATGCTTCAATGCTTTCCTTTTGCCTCTATCTCCCAACCCTTCACGAAGAGATTTCTGGGGAGTTCAGAGACATCCAAGGAACTATACAAATTCCTGGTTGTCTACCACTCTGTGGTAGAGATCTCCCTGACCCGGTTGAAGATCGGTCCACAGATTATTACAAAATGTTTCTCCAACGAAGTAGGAGATTTTTATCTTCTGATGGGCTATTGGTGAACAGCTTCAATGAGATGGAAGAAAGGGCTACAAGAGTCTTGACACAGAAAGAAAGCAGATATCCACCTGTGTATCCGGTCGGACCCATCACTCGAACCGGGTTGAACAATGAAGAAAACTGGTCGGAGTGTCTGAGATGGTTAGAGAATCAACCTCCTAACTCTGTGTTGTATGTTTCTTTTGGAAGTGGTGGGACCCTATCCCAAGATCAAATTAATGAGCTATCTTTTGGCTTGGAATCGAGTGGTCATAAATTCTTATGGGTTCTTAGAGCACCAAGTAACTCAGTTCATGCTGCTTACCTTGGTTCTACAAATGAGAATCCTTTAGATTTTTTACCAAAAGGCTTTTTGGAGAGAACTAAAGAGCAAGGTTTTGTTATCCCTTTTTGGGCACCTCAGATTTCAATCCTTAGTCATAGTTCTGTTGGTGGGTTCTTGTGTCATTGTGGTTGGAACTCCACACTTGAGAGTGTACAAAAGGGAGTGCCATTAATAGCGTGGCCCCTTTTTGCAGAGCAGAAAATGAATGCTGTTTTATTAACTGAAGGTCTTAAGGTGGCTTTGAGGCCTAGAGTTAATGAAAATGACATTGTAGAAAGGGAAGAGATTGCTAACTTAGTAAAGATTTTGATGGAAGGTGAAGAAGGTAAAGAGATTCATAAAAGAATGAGTGATTTAAAGGATGCTTCTGAAAATGCACTCAGGGAAGATGGTTCTTCTACAAAGACGCTATCTCAAGTGGCACTTAGATGGAAGAATTGGAAGAATTAATTTAGATGAGATATGATAAAATGTTATTCTTGTCTATGTTGGTTTTCCTATTAGATTTTGTATTGTTTATGATTTTTTTTTCTTTGTCAAACTTAGTTGGCTTCCTCTATTATTGGAAATTAGATACTTCCATATTTGGTTCCATATTATTTCACAATTTTGGGTGTATGTTAGTAATGAATGATCTCTTCTCATGCTTTTTGTCGTTTTTTTTACCATGCAAAGATCTATTTAAAAATATATAATTAGATTAAAAAGTATGTTAAAAAAATAAGTTGCAAATAATTTAGAAATTTGCAAATATAATATAGTCTTAGTTGCTAATTAGGCATTTAAGTCTAACAGGTTATCATCAATGGTTGGCAAGATTTCAATATTGAAAAAATTTCAATTAGCTCCCTTGATTAGCAAGTTAATTTCAGTTAACCTCTAAAACTTTTTGAAATTTCACTGCGCCCTATGGTTAAAATGAAATTAATTTTCTTGGATGAAAAGACAATAATGCACTTCTATTATTTTTCAATGGAACATTTACAAGATAAATAAAGTCATTTACATGACAAATAAATAGATTTAAAAGAGACTAAGGAATTAAAAACAATTTTTTTTTCCATTTACAAGACAAATGTAGAAATTCACTAGTCAAATATGGGCATTTACAAGCCAAATAAATGGATTATAAAGAATATAGGGAGTTAAAAACATTTTAGCCATTTACAAGAGAAATATGAAAATTCGCAAAACAAATATGAATATTTACAAGACAAATAAAAATATTTATAAGGAGAAAAAGGGATTCAAAATAAACTATGTAATTAAAAATATTTTGGTTATTTACAAAATAAATATGTAAATTCGTAAAGTAAATATATGTATTTATAAGACAAATAAGATAATTTACTACACAAAAGTACGAGAATCATTATCTTTTCCACCACAAAAATTAATTTCATTTTGACCATGAGGTGCAATGAAGCTTCAAACAGTTTTTGGGGTTGACTGAAATTAATTTGCTACCAAGGGAATTAACTGAAATTTTCCCTTCAATATTTGCAACTTATCTTTATGTAAATTAAAAGTAATTAATTCGTTTTTTTAATAATAAAAAAAAAGTCTTCTTCGCACCAATATATCATAAATAGACGCTATATATTTATATGACGGACAAATTCATTTACATCAAATTTTTAATAATAATATATTATGATGTTAATTTTTTTTATTCACATTCATTTTATCATGTGTCCTATATTATTCACAACACTATTTAACCATAAACCAACTGTCTTACCATCATTACTTCCTTCAAGTTTATAAAAATAGATAAAAATAAATAAAAACTGAAACCCAGACGCAAGAAAGCCCAAAAATGATTGAATAACCCAATCAACCAGTTACAAACCGGTGACCCATATATTTATATTTTTTTGGGTTGCCCACCTGGTTCACTGAGGCACACCTGGCTTTGGTGGGAGAGTTCACCAGCGGGGGTTTTTAGCATTCACAAGGCTCGAACTTGAGACCTTGTTTAAGTGAAATAAGCCGCTTACTACTTGTGTCAACCCCGTTGGTATCCATATATTTGTATTACTTCCTGTATAAAGTAGCAATACAATGATACATGCGATGTGGGCCAACCTATACTCACCAAGCCCACATAAAGTAATATCATAAATATAGGATAAGCCCAATATATTTCTAACACCCTCTTCAAGTTGGGGACCATACACATTGAAGGTTCCCAGCTTACTCAACAACCTCTCATGATCATCTACCCTTGACGGCTAAGTCAACAAATTAGCCAACTGGTTTTTGGAGGATACGTGTTGTAAATCAATGATCTCTTCTTCTTGTTTTTTCACGGACTAAATACAATTGATTTTGATATGTTTTGTTCGTTCATAAAACACCCAAATTCTTGCAATGTATGTAGCTGCCTTATTGTCTCAAAATAGCTTAAAAGGTTCAAGGCCCTTCACATTATGATTGCTAGAGTCGGGAAACTGGGCTGGCTTGTTTAAGCCCTGGCTCTTCAAGGGCCGGGTTTAAAAATTAGAGGAGCTAAATGAAATTGGACATGCAGGGCCTTAGGCTTAAAAGAGTCTACATTGTAGGGTTAAGGGCCGGCCTGTTAGACCAATTTTTTTTTTTAATTACTTATGTTGCTTAGACTTGAGAGTTGAGAAGTGAGAACTCTAAAAATTTCAATCTCGGTCTCTCTTTCATTTTTTCTTCGAAAATCTCATTTCACTCACAGACTCACTCAATCTCAATCTCAATTCTCAAGTTATATAAATAACCTAAATAAAAAATCTCTTTCCTCTTTTTTTTTTCCCCTTCAAATATATATATATAAATATATTTTCCACTTAACCTAAAGAAACAACTATAATCTCAACAAGTGATGTGCCTTTGCCTTGCAAGTTTTCGTTACAGAAAGCTAAAGTCTATTATCCAAATAAGCCAACAGTTACAGGCTCCAGCGAAAGAAGTGGGAAAACAAGGTAATAAACATGTTACTACCTTCCGTCCTAAACGTTTATTAAAAGTGTAAAAGTGAGTTAAATTGTAAAAATCTCCATAAATTTTTACTAAAAGTACATGCAGGACCAACATCATATATATTTTGAAGGTATAAAAATACTCATGAACATTCAGAACGAGGGTAAGAATGTCAACACCGTTAAATTTTGATGATTCGTGTTGTTTGGATATTAATGTTGACAACATTTATTTAATAAATTAGAACTTTAATTGTTGTAATTTATTAATTATATTTCTTTAAAAAAACAAAAAAAAAATAGTTAAAATTTAGAATAGTAAGTTTTGGGCCTTATAAAGCCGACTCTAATATTATCACACTGGGCTTTGAAAAACATATAGCTTTTAGGCCCTAAAATCACAGCTCTAATGATTGTTAAGCATCTAGGTCAACCAAACTAGTTTTGAAATGGTGGTACTCAATGCCCTATGCTCTGCTTCAGTCGAGTACTTGGAACAGTGTGTTGTTTCTTGGATTTCTAGCAAACTAGAGATCCACCCAATCGTACTGCATAGCCGATGGCTGACCTCCTCATGTCATGACAAGCTGCTCAGTCAGAATCCACGTAGCACTCTAATTCACATGCCCTTCGAGCACTCCAAAGTATCCCCAAACCAAGGTTGCTCTTGAGATATCGTACAACTCTAACCGCTGCTTCCATGTGGGACTTCCTAGGCGTACACAAGAAAACCGATGTCAAGTAGCAGTGTAGTTGTCAAATAACCCAACCTACCGATTAGGCGCTTGCAAGCTTTGGCATCTGAGAGAAAAAGGATCAATCTGCTGGTGTTCCTTCGTTCAACTTCATCTCTCCCTGCAAGGCTCAGCTTAAAATTTCGATCCATGGGGAACCTTAAGGGCTTAGCACCAGTCAATCCCATGTCAGAAATAAGGCCAAGAGTATATTTTCTCTGAATAATACCCTTCTCAGATCTTACCAATTCTGGCCCTAACATGTAACGAAGCTATCCTAGGTCTTTTATCTTGAACTTGTGATGCAAGTGAGCTTTAATTTCATTAATTATTGACATATTATTGCCATCAGCAATGAAAAGTCATCAAGAAAAGCCAAAACGTAACTAATGTAGTTGCATCTTCTTGTTGCTTTATGAAGAGGGAATAGTCATACTTTGTCTAAACCCCCTTCCAATCAAGGCCTATGAGTTTTGTATTTCATTGCGTGAAGCTTATTTTAAACCATACAAGGATTTGTTAAGTTGGCAAACCTTATTTTTTTCTAAAAGATTCAAATCCTTGTGGTATACGCATATATACCTCTTCGTCTTGAAAGAGAAACGCGATGGATTCTCACGGCAGCAAAGATCTCTCGCACAACAGAGTCTTGGTGAAAGAAGAAGAAAGGAAGAAAACGATGGGTTCAAATGGCATCAAAGATGGTCACACGCACATCATCTATTGGTGGTGGAGACGGCGATTGAAGTCGGAGACAAAAAACGAAGACAAAACGACCTCAAGGGGAGAGATTCAGTCGTATTTTTCAAAGAGAGAGGGAACAAATCCAACATCCTGGTTAGAGCAACGACGCCGTGGCAAAATTTTGGGCAAAGGGTCTCACCAAGCTTCACACACTTTCCAGGAACGTGAACCTCCAAGATTGCAACCCTGTGCTTTGGTGGGTGCACATTATGTGCACATAATTAGGTGCTCATACCTCTACTCTATTAGAGGTATGAGCATATTTTTTTTTTAATTTTTTATATATTGTATTTATTTAGATTTAGATTATATGATGCTTTCTGGAATTTTTTTTGCACCCAGTATCTCAAATTAATTAGCTTCCAGTTCTGCAGTTATCTGTAACACCAGTATCATGGAAATTAATTAATTTTGAGATACTGGGTGCAAAAAAAATTCCAGAAAGCAGCATATAATATAAATCTAAATAAATACAATATATAAAAAAATTTAAAAAAATATGCTCATACCTCTAATAGAGGTATGAGCACATAATTGGACACCTAATTATGTGCACATAATGTGCATTCGTGCTTTGGTACCATGAAAACCATACACAGGGAAGCCTGAAAATGATTGAAAAACCTAGTCGATTAACCAATTACTAACTGGTGACCCATATATTTATATAACTTATTGTATAAAGTAGCATTACAATAATACATGAGATGTGGGCCAACTTATACACACCAAGCCAGATAATGTAATATCAGAAATATAGGGTAAGCCCAGTATATTCCTAACAAAAACTCCATTTGTAGCTCATCTCTTCTTGTTGTTTCTCCTCTGCCTCGTTCTTGTATCTGTAGGAACAGGGGCGGAGTTTGGGAAAAAAATTTGGGAGGCCAAACAATGGTGGATCCAAAAAATTATTGAAGGGGGTATCAGTGGCGGGGAGATTTGGGAGTTCGGGGGTAGCGCCCCCATTTTTTTTTTAAAGAAAAGTTTTAAATGCATTAATAAATAAAATAATATAAACAAAGAAAAAAAAGAATATAAAAAAATATTCATGAAATCAAGTGAATACTGATGATGTAACAAGAGAGACAATTATTTTACAAACCTGTCATTTAGAAAAGTAAGGCGAAGTGCGGTTAGAAATGCAGCTACATAAATTACAATAAATGGCAGACACTCAATAAGTTAAAGTATATATATTTTAATAACAAAAGTATATTACAATAAAAATAATTACAATGTTATCCTTCTAGGCCTTATTTTTTGAAATTCCATCATAATTGTCTTATTACCAATGCTATCAAATACATCTTTTTCAATATAAGACACTAAACAATCATTCAACCATTCATCCCACATCTGATTACGAAGTGCAGTCTTGATGTATTAAGGGTGAACACTTAATTTATAGGTGAGCAATCATTCAAACATATATTATTATTTAAAAAAAAAAAAATCCCAAATTCAAGGGGGGCACATCAACAACGTGGGTCTGCCTATATATGGGGCTAAATGTATACTCATTAACTAATTAAAATTTTTTTATGATTATATAACATTTTTAGAATATTCAGATTTATAATAAGAGTATTTTAATAATTCTAATGTAGTAATGTATAAGATAACATACATGTCACTAGTATGGAGGGAATGAAAAAAAAAAACAAGAGGACAAAATGTTAAAAAAAAAATGGGGGGGCCAAAATTAAATTTTACATTCTATTAATTTTTTTTTTTTAAAAAAAAATCATAACAATTTTTTTTTGGGACCATGGCCCCCTATTCCAATGAAGTTCTGTCCCTGCGTAGGCATTTGATATCAAATGGTTAATGAGTTCAAATGGCTTGAACGGCATTATATTATATATTAATTATGATTTATGAGGCCTGCACTCGAGTTTTCCCCATTGTGATGGCGCATTCAATTTTGGTATCTTTCTGCTTTGCTTCAAATATTTTTGTTAACATTTTAGAAGAATAGTTGAGATGTGACTTGATAGGTACAAGGAACTAGATTTAAGTTTTATTCTTATGCAATTTTATTTTAGGTGTGTAGTAATATCTACAAATAATCTAATTTTAAAATTAAAAATATAGTCATCATTACCATCAATACTTATATAAAAGTTGAATTTTGGGGTACAATGATCATGAATCGCGCGGGATTTATTTAGGTTATGTTTAGTTCAGCTTATTTTAAATATATTTTTATTTTATAAGATAAATATATAAGAGTAGTTGTCTGTCCCCTAGAGCATAAAAGTATTTTTTTTAAAAAAAAATTCCAAAAGGCACTTAAACATAAGATAATGATTGGTGGAAGAAATGAAGATTGGCAACCAATGAAATAAAGGTGGATTGAGTTGTAACAATGGCAGGTCCCCCTTAAATAAGTTTCAAAATGAACATTTTAGTCAGCCCTATGGTCCCATGCAGTGGCGGACCCAGGATTTTAAGTTTGTGGGTGCACAATTAGTGGTGGATTTGGGGGTTTAGGGGCAGCGCTCCCAAATTTTTTTTAAGGAATGTTTAAAATGCATTAAAAAAAAATATAAACAATAAAAGAAAAGAAAAATTAAACTTAACATAGAAAAATAATAATTAAGAATCAACTAACCTTTACATCATAACAGAAGTTAGCATGCATCAGAAATTTTTAATTGTTTTTTTCTGCCTTTTTCCTTATTATTTGATTTTTTTTTGATACATGTCCTTATCCACTGATGCCCGCAAGTCCAGATCTGCCTGCTTGAAGCCCACAAGTCCATACCCAAAAAATAATTAGAAGAGTTGCCTGCTGGTTCAAACATGGGACCTTATGGGTGTGAGAGTGAGGTTATAACCACTACACCACCCACACAATTGTTATTAGACCCCTTCAAAAAATATATATATTCTAAAACTTTGTGTGTGCACTTGCCCACACAGAAACAAGTGTGGGTCCGCCACTGGTCCCATGGAAACATTTTTTTATTTCAGTCAACCTCTAAAAAATTCTAAACTTTCACTATATACTATTGAAAAATGGAATTAATTTTTGTGGGTGAAAATATATTGATACCCTTACTTTATTTTTAATAAGAGTATTTACAAGACAAATAAATATATTTATAGGACAAGTAGATACATTCACAAGACAAGTAAAGACATTCAATAGACAGGTAAAGGATTCAAAAGAACCCAGGGAGTTAATAAGAATATTGTGGTCATTCACAAGATAAATAAGGGCATTTACAAGATAAATAAAGAGATTAAAAAATGTTCATGGAGTTCAAAACATTTTGGCTATTCACAGAAATAAGGGAATTCACCTTCAATGTGACATTACACTTTAAAGTTTATGATACATGCTAATGCTCACCCTATAAGAGCCCACGCCTTGTTAAGATCTTGTTAGCATACTCTTCCCAAAAAGAGAGGTATTATTAGTTGTTTTTCACAAACATGTTTGTTAGAAGTGAATTAGTGATCATGTGCAAGATCTCACAATTACAAAAGATTTTTATTATTTTTATTATTATTTGTAAAACCCTAAAAATCGTATTTATGATAAATATCATAAATTAGTAAAAATACCTATTGGAGACAGGTGAGTATGTGGTCTCAAATCTTGAGTCATATTTACCTTATTTTTCTAGGGTATTTTCTATTAAAATTAGAGAAAATAAAGAGCTAGAAAGCCCTTAATGCAATTATGGGTCATAAAATACCCTAAAAATATTGTGATAAATCTTAAGAGACAAATAAATATTTATTAAAAATAGGAAAAGTATGTTGTCTCTAATTTAGATAATTTTTGGGATTATTTCCCATGGAAAATAATGAGGCAAAAATTAATATTATTTTGGGGATCATAAGTTGCCCCATGATTTTTAATATTATGCATGGTGCATAAAATACCAATGTCAGTAAAATAGTTGTGAGAAAATGATTAATCCTAAATAAGAAAATTATCAACAATTAGTAAGTGATTAAATAAATAATTAATGGCTAATTGTTTAAGCATGGATTAAGGGAATATCCAAGAATAATTATGTAAAACCCCTTAATTAAATGTTTATGGCTAAAATTAGCATAAAAGATACTTGCTAATTAATTAGAAAAGATAAAGAAAAATATATGAGGTTAAGTACATGAAAACCCTAAATCCTAAAAGATTACTAATCACATGATTTAGCCTCTAATTAAGCTTGCTAATCAATTGGACAAATTAAAACATTAATCAATGGTTGAGATCTAATCTATTAAAGCAAGATCAAAGGCTACCATAATTTCTAACAATTAAAATGCCTTAATCCATGATAATTAGAAAGGACCAATGGGAGAATTTTGTAAGATAAATATAAGATAATTGAAATGTAATATTAATTAATTAAAAAAAAAGAAAAAAAAAAGAGGCTAGCCGAAATTATGGACAATTGGGGAGTGAATGAGATTTTTGTGCAAGTTGATAATAAAATAATAATATAAAAGAAGATATTTGTTGAAAAAGCAAATAGGATAAATGAGAACCGATAGAAATTAAATCCTATCTTGAAAACCATGAACTAGGTTTCTAAGATCAGGACATATTATAAACAAGTGTATTTTTATCTCGGAGTGGGTTATCTCCGAAGTCATTTCCGTAACCGGCGGAATGTTAAAGAGAAAAGACGAAAAAGATATTTTGTGAAAAAGGGCAGATAAGAAAAATGAGAAACAATGGAAAATAAATCATATATGGAAATCCTTGGATTAAGTAGTAAACAACTGGACATATTATGAATCAGTATAATTTTGTCCTGAAGTTGACATTAGCCGAAGTAATTTCCATAACCGACGGCGGTTGTCTTGAAATCTTCAGCAGGCTAGGAAATACCCTTAGTGGGATCAAAAATTTAGTTAACCCAAATATTTCTAAAGAGGAAGAATAGACCTTCAAGACTACGTTGTTGGACTTTTGAGATTATCTAAGATTACGCGATTAGAACACCGAACAGGGAACTTTATCGGTAGAAGCTCATAAAGCTAGGTGTGACATCATTGGCATGACGTCATGGCTTTGAAGAATGATGTAAGGAGGTGGATTGAAGGGCCAAGATGAAGCCATCTCAAAAGCTTTGGATCCAATGGCTAGGATTCAAGAAGGCAAAATGTGAATAGTAGCAAAATTTTGCCTCTAAATAGGCTTCCATCCCATTTGAGTTTTTCACCCCAAAATCACTTAGCAATTTCGAAATCTTGGAGAAGGAAGAGAGGAGGAGGAGCTTGAGGAAAAGTAGCGAAGCCCTGGGTAATTTCTTTGGTCCCTAGTCTTAAGTTCTAGTGTTTTTTTGGTAGTTATAGTAGAAATGTTGGTTTGATCTTTAATCTTCCAAGTTAGTTTAGATATCATGTTTTAAGGTTAAATATGATATTTATTTCAAAAATATGTTGGAGGAAGAGTTATGGCAAAATTTTGGAAGATTAGAGTCAAAGTAACGAAGTTCTGGCGAAATTTCGCCGATTAGTAGGGCCAGGGGTAAAATGGTCATTTTTGACTAAAATGACTGTTATAATGATTGATTAGTAACAAGTACGCTATTGTCCTTATAGGATACCTGTGATTACGTTCCGACCAACAGTTGTACCGTATATCGTCAACGGAGGTACGTTCGCGTACTGAAACACTAACTTTGATGGTTATTGTATGCGTATATGTGTTGTGTGTATTGAATGTATGGTATGTCTATGGAATGCATATGGGTGTTAGAAGATAACTGTATGCATGCTGGGAGCGATACATATGCAATGCTGGGAGCGATATATCTGCATGCTGGGAGCGATACATCTGTATTGGTTGTGTGTGATGAATCTGTTGTTAATGTTGTGAATGTTAAAAGGTTATATACTGTGTATGTAAGCATGAGGTTAACCGTTACCTGGGGTCCGGTGCGCGTTGGACCTCAGCTCTTAACATAGCTTCAGAGTCGGGAGGACTGAGGAGAGAGGCAAGCTGCACGCATAGAGACTCGGCTGAAGACCATCTTTTGTTGTCACGGCGTGGGAATTGACGGGAAGACACTTCTGTCGTTGTTTACATTTGAAAATAGTCGGATCAATGTACCGTTACTACAGTTAGCCAGTTGGCATTTTGAATATATATCAATTACTCTTATGCTCCGATGCTCTACTCTGATGATTTGAAATGAAAAAAAAAAATATACTGCTTTTGGAAACGGGATATTACATTATTATTATTATTTTTTTTGAGGGGGGTGCGGGTGATGGAGTTTAGGATTCAAAGTAGTTGTTTGAAGTCACTTAAATAAGACAAAAGAAGTTTATCAGCGGGAGCTTTCAACCGTTGGAACTCCGATCCTTCTAAGTCCCTTCCCAACATATAATGGTATTGGCTCTGTAGATTTATCACATGATTGTAAGTGTTCTTCATGACATTTTTGTAATTTTGATAACCCAAAAAATAATAATAAAGTTAAATTATAAAAGAATAAAATAAAATAGTGTAATATTTTAAGGATATTACGATATATATCCTATAGGATTTTTCTAGTATTCCAACAAATACTTTTAATAATAATAACTTAAATTTTTATTGAAGATATCTTTTAGTGGTTACTTAATCAGTCGATTGAATCCAGAAAATATTTTGAAATATAAACATTTAAAATAAATTAATACACACAAGAAGATATTTAGTAAATATTAATATTAATGAAGATCATTTAGTAAATATTAAGAAATCTCTCATTATATCATACATTATCTTATGGAACTATCTAGGAGATCCATTCCAATTTAAAGTTTTACAAAGCCCTAGATTTTTATAGCCTCATTCTCCATTCCATTATCCTATTGGCCTTGCCGGCAACAAGCCGTGGGAGTTTTGGTGAAGGTAATTAATAACTCAAGCATATATATTAACAACTTTAATATTGTTATAAACAACTCAAGTATTTATATTAATTAACAACTTTAGTATGAGAAATTCAAAAAAAGATATTTTTCGCCAGAGCTCTAGTGATGGTTATTAATAACTCAAGTATCTATATTAACTACTTTAGTATCGTTATTAATAACTCAAGTAAATATATCAACAACTTTAGTCATAGAAATTGTAAAAAATTAGCCATCAAAGCTCAAGTAGTGAATTTTATTAGGAAATATTTAACAAATATCCCGTTTATGACTTTAGTATCACTATTAACAACTCATGTATCTATATTAACAACTCATGTATCTATATTAACAACTTTAGTCAGAGAAATTCGAAAAAAAAATATTAGTTGTCGGAGCTCTGGTGAATGTTATTAACAACTCAAGTATCTATATTAATAACTTTAGTATCACAATTAACAACTCAATTAAGTAAATAATTAAAAACTTTAGTCAGAGAAATTAAAAAAAAAAGCCACCGGTCTCCTGTGAAGGTTATTAGGAAATATTCAAGAAACACCCCATTTAGAATTTTAGTATCGCGGTTAACAATTCAAGTATATATGTTAACAACTTCAGTATGAGAAATTAAAAACAAAAGGATATTAGCCCTCAGAGCTTGGATGAAGGTTATTAACAACTCAAGTATCTATATTATCAATGTTAGTATTGTTATTAACAATTCAAGTATATATATTAACAACTTTAGTTAGAGAAATTCAAAAAAAGATATTAGCTGCCGGAGCTCTAGTGAATGATATTAGGAAATATTCAACAAATACATTGTTTACAACTTTAGTATCACTATTAACAACTCAAGTATCTATATTAACAACTTTAGTATGAGAATTTTTTTTTAAAAAAAAAAAACCAAAAGATATGAGCTGCCAGAGCTCCAGTGAAGTTTATTACTAACAACTAAAGTATCTATATTAAGAATTTTAGTATCCTTATTGTTATGGAATAAAGACTAGGCCCATCCAAGGTGTGGCCCATCAGGAGACATCTAATACATTTGGGCTTGGAGGCACCAAAGGCCCAGCAAGTCCAAACCCTAACCCTAAGGTAGCCTCTATATATAGTTGGTTAACCTAAAGAGGTACACATCTTCTATCTTCTAAGCTCTCTCTCAATTGCATATACTGCACACAGAGCACACACACCACCCCCTTGGCTAAACGCCTCCGGTAATCCTCGAACTACGTGGACTTTGATCCCTCCTCAGGGTACGTAGGCCCTAGGTATCGCACCTAGGTCAAGTCCCTGTGCTTTGTGATCTCAGATCCTCTTAGGTATCCAATCAATGGATACTTGGGAGAGAGCTATTTGATCCTATATCCACATCCTAACCCACCTAGGGTTAGGGTTTATGTTCTATGACAGAACATTAGTGCCGACCGTGGGGACTCGATAAATTTTTGATTCCCGTGACCGAAAATGGTGAATAATTAAAATTCATGAATATTCGAAAGTCAACGTAGCTTGTGAAGCTTACCAATGGCGAAAATAACACAAGAAGCACAACTGAAAATCCTGCGATGCTCAGCCTCTGACTTGGTTTTTTGGCGTCGTCGTTATGGCAGCAAAGCGTCATCAAGAAGACTCGCTTTCTGCTTTATCTTTCGGAAGAAGACAAAGAAAAGGGTGATTCTGGAGAACCGAAAAATGAGCACGATAAAGGTAATCAGCAGGAGAGCAAGGCCGAGTCTAAACAAGGACTTTGTCTTCAAATCCACAAAAGCGTCACAAGATCAATCTTCTTCAGATTCCGGAGATGAATCCGGGATTGGAAATGGAGTCTATCTTGACTTTCATCAACGAAGTATGAAGTTGTTGAGATCCCGAAATGGGCCAGGAAAGAGTTCATCAAATCAGCAACTTAGTAAAGTTTCGGGAACAGCCGAATATTCAGGTATTTACGGAAGCCGAGGTTGGAGTAGAGATCATGTATGCCGAGTTTGGAAGCGGCTGAGATGATGATATATATGCTGAGGTTGGTAATAAACCAATGATAAATGCCTGTCATCCTGACTCATGGCGGTAGCCGAGGTGTGCCGGAGAACGCCGATTTGCTCGCAGAATTGCTAGGATAGAGTCTGTCGTGAAGTCGGCATTGAACCTTGGCACCGGGATAGAGGCCTTCGCCAAAACATCCATCAAACCGAGATGGATACTTATCATTGCGCCGAGATACTTATCAATTGAAACCACCTTGGATGATTCCCAAACAGTGCAAGTCCATGTATGCATGGTGCCGAGACTGTATGTATCCTGAGAATATTGCGAAGGCCGTGATGCTTGTGGATTCTCGTTTCTCTTCCTGATTCTTGATACTGAGATGCCGAAACTGAGGAAGCCCAAACTATTGCTCATCATCTTGTTATCCTCGCTTAAGTAATAAGCGGACGTCACTCATGTTGACTGAGCTGATATATCCAGGAGATGCCAATTCTGGGATGCCTCAATACTCGAATCTACATTGATATCAAGGTGTGTGACTCCATTGAAATTTTCCCAGGATAAATGTCCCTGGTTTATGAGATGCCGAGATGAAATCACTTGATAGGTGAAGGCTGAGTGATCAAGGCCATGAGTTCGGTCTCATCATGACAACCAAGATAGAATTGAAGTCGCCATTATGCCAAATCCAGATGTGTGCACTGTTTCGAATTTAACCGGTGATTCAAGCTTCACTTGGATTACGACTTTATTCCCACTGGCGAGCAGAGCACAGGTGCTGCTCCTGGAGAAATGAACTGCAACCATTTGAGTTGAATGAAGCGGCTGAGGTACATGATGCCCTCATGCTGGGGTGCCGAGATGTGTAGGCCAGGATCAAGCTAAGGTCCGAGGTGCTGAGGGTCTGCGATGCTGAGGTGCCATTGTCTTGAAAAGTCGAGATTCTTTGAAGGGCGGAATATCTGAACCGAGATAGATATCTGAGTTGCCAAGAGACCGAGATGCGTTTCTTGAGTTGAATGCCGAGGTGACCCCTGTACATCTGGATAAAAGATCGGAAGCATGAACGCCGAGACGATGCTTGCTCTTGACCGTGACGCTGTCGATATCTGAGAAGCCCGAGATGTCCGAAGTTCCCAAGTTGCCCGAGATTCTTCTAAGGTAGGATCAATGGCAGCAACTCGGATGCCAATTTTTCACTTAAGATTTGGCTGGTGGAACACCTGAGGAATCGTGAATGGATTAACACCCGTGGAAGATTGCAATGGGATGGTCCAAAACTGTTTTAGTGGGTCGTAACTCTGCCCTCTATTAAACTAAATGGAGAACCCCCAAGGACAATCCAGCAGGTATGTATATCAGTTCTTTTTCTTCATGACCCATTGCAAATAATAATTAAGACAGTGTGCTTGAAAGATCAAATAGTGCTCATTAAGAATGCTATTAGAACCATCGTATGGGCATCTGAAGCCTGGTAGAGATGTCCATAATTTTTCTTTGGAAGAAAATTTCCTCAGGATACTACAAAACTTTCTGCTTTTCTGTCATCATTTGAAACTTATGCAGTAAGGTGCAGAGAAAGATAATTTTGATACACCAAAATCTGAAAATTTGTATTCTGTCATGGATCGAGTTTCAGAGGGTATTCTGCGTGTATTATTTTGAAATTTCTGAGCCTATAGCAAATGCATGTTGCAAAGAAGCTGCTTCACTTCTAGTATTGCTTCGGGTTGAATACAAGTTTTTGGGGGAAATTGTTAGCTGGTGGCGTTGTCAATTCCTCATTACAGACCATAAAATCCTGAATTTGTCATTATGCTACCTCATTCCTCTTGAGAAGAGAAAGTTCCCTAGGAGTGAGACCTTGGAAAATCCTAATCTTTGTGCTCACACTATGGGATTACGAATCAAACAAAGATTCATGAATTTACAAACATCAAGCAGCGTCTCTGTACGTTTGGAGTCAATTATGGAGCAATGCAAGTATGGGTCCTTATTAATGACTTTAAAGGGGCAACCATAGTGCAGAATTTTGAGAATCTTCATTGGTTAAATGAATCTTATTCTCCAGCGGTTAAGCAACTACTCAATGTAGATTCCCGAGCCTTTTATTTTAAGGTGTGTATGGATATAAGATGTTGAAGAGAACTGCTCTTTCAAGAGAAGGGAGTTTATCTAATTATTCTCCTGGTGAAAAGGAAGCTGTCACGTCACTAGAAGACCAAAAGGATAGCAATGGTGTTAATTGTGGTTGGGCTATATATCAACAATATATATAATAATGCACCCAAACTTATGGAAAGACGTCAAAGTCAAAAGAGATGACATTTGGACTATGAAAGCATACTTTATCTATCATGAACCTTAAAAGTTGTGCATTTCCATATTGTCTTACGTTGTGGAAGCGTAAGTATATATTCCAAATGTGGAGATCTCAATCACTCACGCCAAGTCTATGTTAAATCTCGCAAAAAGGAAAAGAAGGCGATCCCGATTTAAACTAAATTGGGTTTAAATCAGGGATCCATGTAAAATTCTCGAAGGCGGACCCCGGTTAAACCGAATCTAGTTTAAATCAGGGCTTCATTTGTGACGGCTACGGCCGACAAATCTATACACATGTATGAATTCTGAGTAATGAAACTCGTTTTCGAAAATCATGTACAAATAAAACATGTAGGAATCCGAGGTACATAAACCCGGTTCCGAAAATCATGTTCAAATTAAACATGTAGAATTCAGGGTCAAGAAACCAGTTTTCGAAAATCATGTACAAATTAAACATGTAGGAATCCGAGGTACATAAATCCGGTTCCGAAAATCATGTTAAAGGAAAAACATGTAGAATTCAGGGTAAAGAAACCCGCTTTCGAAAATCAGGTACAAATTAAACATGTAGGAATCCGAGGTACATAAACCCGTTTCCAAAAATCATGTCAAAGCTAAAACATGTAGAATTCAGGTAAAGAAACCCGTTTTCGAAAATCATGTACAAGTTAAACATGAAGAATTCAGGGTAAAGAAACCCGTCTTCGAAAATCATGTCCAGTTTAAACATGTAGGAATCTGAGGTACATAAACCCGGTTCTGAAAATCATGTCAAGTTTAAACATGTATGAAGTCATGGTAAAGAAACCAGTCTTCAAAAATCATGTCAAAGCTAAACATGTAGGAGTATGAGGTACACAAACCCGTCTTCGAAAATCATGTCCAATTTAGACATGCGTGAATCCGAGGTGCACAAACCCGCTTTCATGTATCATGTCAAAAATCTTTTTTATACGATTAAATCCGCGCTTCTTAATTGAATCCCGGATAGATTGTGGAGTCCGTCCCTACGAAAGGGATGAAGACGGACCCCGGCTTAACTGAATCTGGTTAAAATCGGGGCTCCATGGATCTAATGGTTAAAACGTGCACCCTTTGGGACACGGTAAAGCCGAGATAAGTTCTATTTTAAGTTTTGCAGGAAACAAAGACAAAAGACGGACCCCGGTTATACCGAATCTGGTTAAAATCAGGGATCCGTGTAAAGTTCTGAAGAAGGACTTGGTTTAACTGGATCCAGTTTAAATCTGAGTTCTGTGTGAAGATCCCGGTTGCACCGAATCTGGTTAAAATCGGGCTCTAGATAAAGGCGACAATGCTGCCGAGCCTTCAAAGTCCTTTATTGGATTATTTGCGACGACAATGTCGCCAGATTTATTTGAATGATTGAGTTATAGGTAAGCAAACCCATTTTTCTTAAATCATGAACCCGGAATCTCGGAGTTCAGGTATCTAATCCGGAATCTCGGAGTTCAGGTATCTAATCCGGAATCTCGGAGATCAAGTGTCTAAACCGGAATCTCGGTTTTAGAATAAATAACCTGGAATCTCGGAGTTAAAGTATCTAAACCGGAATCTCGGTGTTAGAATAAATAACTCGGAATCTCGGAGTTAAAGTATCTAAACCGGAATCTTGGTGTTAAAATATATAACCCGGAATCTCGGGGTTCAAAGTATATAAACCTGGAATCTCGGGTCGGCACGCAAGGAATCCCAACAGTCGCGAGCACCTCGTCCGGATTTGGAAAGCAACACATCCTGGCAGCTCAAAGACCTGAACTACCAGGCTGGGGGGCAACAGAGGGGACAACGATTTGTTAAGTGGAAAAGCGTGTTATCAAAAACCGCCATAAATGCAAACCATAAAGTTTAATGCAAGCTCGGACAAGTATCCGAAATGAGCACGTTGAACGGTTTGCACAAACAGTAAGTATTTTCCATTTATTGTGATTTGCTTACATGTTATTAAATGCAGGAATATAAACCAGACAATTAGCCCAGGAAAATTGCTACGAAAGCAAAGTCGGATTCAGGGGATCTCGGAAAGCAGTCAATTAATCTCGGCAGCTCAGAGACCTGAACTACCGAGCTTGGGGGCAACTGTTATGGAATAAAATACTAGGCCCATCCAAGGTGTGGCCCATCAGGAGACATCTAATACATTTGGGCTTGGAGGCACCAAAGGCCCAGCAAGTCCAAACCCTAACCCTAAGGTAGCCTCTATATATAGTTGGTTAACCTAAAGAGGTACACATCTTCTATCTTCTAAGCTCTCTCTCAATTGCATATACTGCACACAGAGCACACACACCACCCCCTTGGCTAAACGCCTCCGGTAATCCTCGAACTACGTGGACTTTGATCCCTCCTCAGGGTACGTAGGCCCTAGGTATCGCACCTAGGTCAAGTCCCTGTGCTTTGTGATCTCAGATCCTCTTAGGTATCCAATCAATGGATACTTGGGAGAGAGCTATTTGATCCTATATCCACATCCTAACCCACCTAGGGTTAGGGTTTATGTTCTATGACAAAACACTTATCAATAACTCAAGTATATATATATATTAACAATTTTAGTCAGAGAAATTAAAAAGAAGATATTACCGACCAAAGCTACGGTGAAGATTATTAGGATATATTCAACAAATACCCTGTTTACAACTTTAATATCGTTATTAACAACTCAAATATCAATATTGACGACTTTTACATGAGAAATTAATATATATATATATATATATATATATATATATATATATATATATATATATATATATATATATATATATATATAAGGTTGTTGTTTACAACTTTAGCACCACTATTAACAACATAAGTATCTAAATTGACAACTTTTGCTTGAGAAATTCAAGAAAAAAAATATTCCTTCACTGGAGCTCCGATGGCTAATTAATTTTATTTTTTTATTTTTTAGAATTTCTCAGGCTGAAGCTGTCAATACAGATACTTAAATTGTTAATAGTGATACTAAAGTTGTAAACGAGGTATTTATTGAATATTTCTTAAAAACCTTCACCAAAGCTCCAATGGCTAATATCTCTTTTTGAATTTTCAGACTGAAGTTATTAATATAGATACTTGAGTTTTAAATAACGATATTAAAGTTGTTATTATAGATATTTGAGTTGTTATTAATATTCACCAGAGCTCCGGCAATTAGTCATTCGCAGGGTCACTGGATGTAATACCCTAAAAATCCGTATCATAAATTAGTAAAATATACCTATTGAAAATAGGTGAATATGAGGTTTCAAATATTAAGTTATAATTATCTTATTTTCTAAGGAAAATACTATGGGAATTAAAGGAAATGAAGTGCCAAAACGGCTTAAAAATGCATTTTTAGGGTCATTAAATATCCTAAAAATATTATGATAAATTCTAAAGGGCAGTGAAATAATTATTAAAAATTAGAAAGAAGATTGTACCTAATTTAGGTAATTTATTAAATTATTACCTTGGAAAAATTAAAGGAGAAAAATCAAAAAGTATTGTGGGGCCATAATTGACCCCATGATTTTTAATATTTTACATGGAGTGTAAAATACCAATGTCAATTCAATAGTTGTGAGATAATAATTTATCCTAATTAAGAAAATTGTCAACAATTGGTAAGGGATTAAAAAAGTAATTATTGGCTAATTGTTTAAGAAATGAATAAGGTAAAAACCTAAGGGTTTAACTAGCCAATGGTATAATTATTAATTAAGGTAATTAAGGCATAATCTAAGTAATTAAAAAGAGTTGAAAAAGTCAAGATTTGTGGTTGGGAAAAACGAAATTATTAAGGGAAAAAGAAGAAGAAAATTTGAAGATGATGAAGTAGGAAACTTAGTGTAGAAGTATTGAAAAGTCAAAGTTTGTGATTGGCCAATAAGAACACATGCACATGGGATTGTTGCAAGTGGATAGCAACATCTTTTGTCCAAGAACAAGCCTACAATTCGAAAATCAAAAGGGAAAAAGGAGAGAGAAAAGATGTGTGGTGTGAATACAAATGCAAGTGGATTAAAAAGTTGAGATATTCTGTGAAAAAGCAGACAGGATAAATGACCACCGATAGAAAATAAATCCTAACTCAAAATCCTTGGATTAGGTTGCTAACAACTGGACATATTATGATTCAGTGTAATTTTGTCCAGAAGTTGACATTACTGAAGCGATTTCCGTAACCGGTAGACGGTTAGGGAATAAGACGAAAATCTTCGGCAGGCAACGGAATACCCTGAATGGAATAAAAAATTTAGTTAACCAAGGTATTTTTAAAGAGGAAGAATAGACCTTCAGGGCTATGTTGCCGGTTTTCTAAGTTTCTTTAAGATTACGCGATTCGAACACCGAACCGGGGTTTTATCGGTAACAACCTTCTAGAACAAGGCAAGGTGGCACCACATGATGATTGTTTTTGTGGACTTTTGGGGCATGGAGGTCGGCCAAAATGGATGCTTGGAGGAGAAATTGCCAACACAAAAACCCTAGAATGTGTGGTTATGGTTGAAGGAAAGGTTTGGAGAAAATTTCCAAAGTTGGCCCATTTTTCTTCTATAAATAGGCCACCATCCTCACTTCATTTCTCACACCAAATTGCTTAGCAATTTTGAAATCTTGGAGAGCTTGGAGAGGAGGAGGAGTCCAGAGGAAGAAGCAGCGAAGCTCTGGGTAATTTCTTCTGTACTGAGTCTTAAGTTCTAGTTTTCGATTCAGTAGTTATAGTAGGAATGTTGTTTTGATCTTTAATCATTCAAGTATGATTAGATATCATGTTTTAGGGGTAATTAAGGTATTAATTTCGAAAATAATGTTGGAGTAGGATTTATGTTGAAATTTTGGAAGATTAGAGTCAAAGTAACGAAGTGCTGGCGAAATTCCGCCGATTAGGGACTCAGGGGTAAAATGGTCATTTATGACTAAAATGTTCGTCGTAATGATAGATCCTTAATAAGTGCGTTGTTATCTTGATAGGATATCCCTGATTACGTTCTGACCTACTGTCGTACCGTATTCCGACAGAAGTACCGTTTACCGTCAACGAAGGCACATCCGCGTACTGTAACACTAATCTGATGTTTATTGTATGCCTATTATGGTAGCTTATAGCTCTGTGGTATGTTTATGTGCTGTTAATATGTTTACGTTTGCTATGGGCGATATATCTGCATGCTTTTGGGCGATATATGTATGCATGCTTTTGGGCGATAAATGTATGCATGCTTTTCACTACTGCAAAAAAGGGCTTTAAGACTGCCTCATTTGGAGCGGATAATCGACGCACCGGTCTTAAAGGTGTGACCGGTGGCAGTTTTGTAAATAAAAAGAACTTCTTAAACAATGAAGGGCTATAAGACCGCCTCATTTAGAGCGGATAATCGAAGCACCGGTCTTAATGGTGTGGCCGGTGGCGCTTTGTAAATAAAAAGAACTTCTTACACAATGAAGGACGCATCATTAAGACCGGACTAATTATCGACCGGTCCTAAATATGTGACCGGTGGCATATTTGTAAATATAAAGAACTTCTTATTCTGATCAATTTTTCATAGATCTTATCCAGACCTGTTAAAATAACAACCGGCCTTAAAAATGTTAATAAAAAAATTGAAATATCAAATACTTTTATGTAGAAATCTCATCAAAGCGTACTTATATTTTCTACACTCCAAAATAATACGGAAAAATATAAATATAAAGGTATTAAAGTTTTAAGACCGAACATATATAAAAGCCGGTCTTAAAACTTTGATTTTTAAGACCGAACTTAAAATTTGTCCGGTACTAAAGTTTAAATAAAAAGTAATAAATGTTAAGACCATTGTTACAGAATGACCGGTCTTAAAAGTAAGACTTTTAAGACCAGGACAAAAAATTTGGCCGTACTAAAGTTTGAATAAAAATTAATTAATTTTAAGACCGGACATATAAAGAGATCGGTCTTAAAGGTTATCTTTTAAGACCGTATATGTGTATTTGTCCGGTCTTAAAATGAAGCGCCAAACGTTAACTTCGCGCGGACGCTTTTGTCACTCTCACACTCTCACCGAAGAACCCCTGTTCACGTTGCGAAACCCTTCTGTTCCATTACCTCTCTTCCTCGCCCGCGTACCGTTAGCCTCTGTTACTCCCTCATTTTCTCGGGCATTCCTCTCTTACTGTCTTGAAAATGAACGGTGAAAACGATTCCACTCGTGTTCTTGAAACTCCAGAGATCTTGGTTTGACCGGGAGGGTTGGACAAACGAACCTCTTCATCTCACATTGAGCCTCCTCAGCGCCGTGCACGCCGTGGTAGAAGCGGCACACGAATGATGGAAGTATCCCTTAGTCGGAATACTGGGACGAAGCTCGAGATTCATTTTGATGAAAATTTGCAACCTTTCGGTCCTAATAAAAGCACATATACTAGTTTTGTCGGCGCTCTAGTACGCAGCAAGGTTAGCATTTTGACTGATGAGTGGAAAAATGTGGACCAAAAAACAATAAAGGATCCTATGTGGGACACTATCCGGCTTACATTCACCGTCCCTGAGTCTGAGAAGTTCAAAGACTCAACATTGTCTTATTGTATGACCATCAACCCTGGGACAAGTACAAATTTATTGATGAACAAACTTGGCAACAATTTGTTCAGAAGCGGACCACTCTTGAAGCTCTGGTGAGTTATATTTAGTTTTGTTTGCACTTTTGTTTGCTTATTAACCTGTGAGGATATGTGAATGTTATTGTGTACATCTAATCTTGTTAGTTAAATGGTTTGGTGTGTGAATAGAAGTATACATTTGCTGCCTTTGTCCTGCATGAGAGGAGCATGTCCTAGTTCCATGCAAGTTTGATATGTAAACGTGTAATGGCCATGGTTAGACGTTGTTTGTTAGTTAGTTAGTTATTCTAATATGTGTAGGAACCATTTATGATGAATGAATGAATTGACTGAGTTGGCAGCATTTCTGAAACTCCCTTTCCTTTGGTTTTCCCAATTTCTTCTACAATGCTACATCTTCCTTAAGTAAAATGTTGAAACTTGATGAAGTGAATTTGACTAATGTTTGACGTTCATATCAAGCAGAAGTTATCTAATTTCTGTTAGTGACATGGCTGGAATTCATAATTGATATATAGTTGTTTTCAATCTCGATTCACGAGAAAATAAGGGAAAAATATCGGGAGATTGGGAGAAAGAATGATTGCCCACACAGGCTTCTCGCGGCGGATATGAAAAGGCCGAAAAGATTTGATGGCGACCAAACGGAAGAGATTAGAAGATGAAGCTGAATCCAATCCTTCTACGGTAGTTGACCAGCCGCCATCTCCAATACGTCGCGAGGAGCTCGGTTGTATATTCGGCAAAAGCCAAGCGGCGCCTACACGAGTGAAAAACTCGTGTAGTTCTTTGAACGAATTGTAAGTATCGATATTGTTAATTTTTACTTACTAAACATGTTTCATCACTAAGCTTCTCGTTATCTGTATCTTACAGGAAGATCTTAAGTTGGAATTCGTATGTGATCAATGGTTATACATTTTACACGAAGTCCCTAGATGATATGAGCACAGTCTAGAACAGTGGTGTTATGTTAGAGGCTGAATCTATGCACTTCTCCAGTTCGAAAGACAAGAGGCCTAAATTGGCAGTCATGCCATATTATGGGGTTATTGAAGAGATTTGGGAGGTGGACTATGTCAAAGTTAGATTTCCCATCTTCAAATGCAAGTGGGTTAATGTCAATGATGGTGTTCAGATCGATCGACTAGGATTCACTTTAGTCGATGTCAATAGTAGAAGTTTTGGAGATGAACCTTTTATTATGGCAGATCATGCAAAACAAGTGTTCTATATCACCGATCAAGAAAATAAAATGTGGTCTTCAAATTATGGTGATCTTCCCGAGAGTACTCCTTTACAAGGGGTCTACCGGACATGAACGAAGAAGATGAAGCGGATAATGAACCCGCATAAGAAATGATCATCAAGAAGGGATATGGGAGGATATCACTTTATAAAAGTGTCAATTCATAAGGTAATTAATATTCATATGCGGTATTCTTAGAAAACTTTAAGGTTTTAACAATTATTATATGCTGTCTATGTTCTTAATTAAACAATGTCATCATTGAATATGAATTTGTTCTTGTTTTGTTTTTGTGGCAAGATCCGTTTCAAAGGGGCATGTTATAAAAGAGGATGCATGTTACGTTGTTGGGTGGGAATCAAATGAAGGCATGGTGAATAATATATTGGACTACATTTGTATGTTGAATTACGTGCTGCATGTATTGTAACTCATTGCCTTTGTAATTAGTTATATGTTAGCTTATTGTATAAATTACTTTAGTTGTTTTAGACTTAATTAAGAGGCCATATAACTCGTGGTGGATAATATTTGTATTCTTTTTTCCAATTCAATTTATTCATGTTCATAGCTTGTAGCTTAAAGTATATCGATTTTTATGTGCTGTTTTGGATGGTGGATTTGTGTATATATATTGATCAGGAAGAACAGAACAGGGAAAAATACGGGAAAATTTAGACCGCAAATAAAAATACGCTCTTAAATGTTCAAATATTAAGACCAGATGTATATATAACACCGCTCTTAAAGGTGTTAAGCCGGTCTTAAAAGTTGGTCTTTTAAGACCGGTCCATTGAAAAAGTCGGTCTTGAAAGTCAGTCTTTTAAGACCTGTAATTGAAAAAAGTCGGTCTTAGAGTCCTCTATCTTTAGGACCGGATTGATATTTGTCCGGTCTTAATATTTGGATCTTTTAAGAGCGGTCGATATTTATTTAGTACGACTTTTAAGACCGAAGGTTTAAAATGTCCGGTCTTAAAGAAAATCTTTAAGACCGTGTAAAAGTCCGGTCTTAAAGGTCGACTTTTAATACCGCCTGGAACAAGACTGCTCGCGGGTCCGGTCCTAATGTACCTTTTTTGTCCGGTCTTAAAAGCCTTTTTTCCACTAGTGTTTGGGCGATGAGTGCTCATATACTGTTGTTGATATGATTGTCTGTAGTCCATATGCTGTATATGTAAATATGAGGTTAACCGTTACCTGAGATCTGGTGTGGATCTCAACTCTTAATATAGCGTTAGGGTCGGGAGAACCAAGGACCGAGGAGAGAGAGAAGCAGCAAGCTTAGAGACCGGCTGAAGACTTTCTGTTGTTGTTCTTAGTTTTGAAAACTCTTGGTTACTGTACCGCTTCTGTAATTAGCCAGTGGGCATTTTGAATATATATATCAGTTACACTCTTGCTCCGATGTTCTACTCTGATGAAAAAAAATTATACTGCTTTTGGAAAAATGGATGTTACACCGGAGCTCCGATGACGATAGTTGCCGCTGAACACTGGTGCGAGAGCTCTAGTGGCTAGGAAGGGGTTGATGATTTTTTGTTTTTAAAAAGAAACTAAGGGTAGTTAGGTAATTTATCAAGCAACATTTCAGAATTCCAAATTTGACCTTTTAGAATTATTGAAATTCAATGAACTTATTTATCTTTTACCTATTTTGGTGGTATTTTTCTATCTTTTCCCCTAATATAAACTTAACTTGAGAAGAAATCATCATTATTATTATTAATATCCTCCCGAAAGTAGTGAAACAAAAATGAAGCAAATACATGTTCATTTTTAATAGCGGAGGCACACTTAGTTTGATAAATTAAAATCCTTACACAACAAGTAGATGAACTACCAGGAAAAATAAAGTTAAAAAGCTAGTTTAAAATTTTCTTATATCCCATTTGAACTGTTTCTCCATTTGAGTGCAACTTCAGATAGCATCTTTGTAGAAGAACCATCTATTTTGAGTGCATTCGCAGAAGCATCTCTCAAATCATTCATTCTCTGGCGAATCTCCCTACCTTCTTCACCTTCCATCAAACTCTTCACCAATTTAGAAATCTCTTCCCTTTCCACTATGCTGTTCTCACTAACTTTAGGCCTCAAAGCCACCTTAAGACCATCAGTTAGCAAAACAGCATTCATTTTCTGCTCTGCAAAAAGTGGCCACGCTATTAATGGCACTCCCTTCTGTACACTCTCAAGTGTGGAGTTCCAACCACAATGACTCAAGAACCCACCAATAGAACCATGACTAAGGATTGAAATCTGAGGTGCCCATGAAGGAATAACTAATCCTTTCTCCTTGGTTCTCTCCAAAAAGCCTTCGGGTAAGAAATCTAAGGGATTCTGAGCATTTGAGCTATCAAGGTAAGCAGCACTAGCAATATTACTTGGTGGCCTAAGAACCCATAAGAATTTCTGGCCACTCAATTCCAAGCCAAAACCCAACTCATTGATTTGGTCTTGGGATAGGGTCCCACCACTTCCAAAAGAAACATACAAAACAGAGCTAGGTGGTTGATTCTCCAACCACTTTAGACACTCTGACCCGTTTTCGTCACTATTTGACCCGGTTAGCGTGATGGGTCCGATCGGATAAACAAGTGGATAACCACTTCCTTTCTGTGCCAAGGCTCTTATAGCCCTTTCTTCCAACTCCGTGAAGCTGTTAACCAATAGCCCATCAACAGATAAAAATTTCTTCATTCGTTGGAGATACATTATGTATGATTCACTGGACCGATTTTGAACCGGGTCAGGGAGATCTCTACCATAAAGTGGGACACAACCTGGAATCTGGATGGGTGTTGGTACGTCCCTGAACTCACCAGAAATCTCTTCATGGAGGGTAGGGAAATGAAGGCAGTAGGAAAGCGTTGAAGCAGCCGTAGGGAAGTAAATGAAAGACAGAGCGTTTAGTTCCTTTGCGAAACTGAGTACCTCAGTTGAAACAGTGTCTACAACTATAGCAGACAAAGGAGATTTGGAATTCAAGGACTTCAATTCGTGGTGTAAAGATGGCAAAGATTTGATTACTGTCAGTTGAATTTGCATTAATAAGTTGGCATCTTTGGGTAGGTCTTGTTTGGTGATTGGAGTAAGAAAAATGGGTTCGATGTTTGGAGGAAGATTTCGAAGATAGGCTATAGAGGCAGGAGGAGGAGATTCTAGTAAGGGGATGATCAATGTGACATGAAAATCTGGATGAAGCGAAACAAGTCGCTTGGAGAATTCAAGAATAGGAAGCAGATGGCTAAATCCTGGACTGGGAACACAGGCTATGCGTTTTGTTTTCTCCATGATAATTTCTAAACAAATCCTTTAGACTGATGAAAACTTGAATCGAAGTTTGTAATGTTGATTTCTTTGTTTGAAGTCTTGAAAATTTGATGCGTTTATATAGTGTTTGTTTTGTGCTGATTAGGATTAACATATGAGTAAAATACTCTGATTACCCTCCTGTTTTGCCTTAATTACACAGACCTCCCCTATATTTTAGAAACATACACATAAGTCCAAACTATTAACTCCGTTAAGAATATTCGAAAAATATATTTTTAATTAAATTTTATATAAAAATAAAATTTACTTACTATTTTACCCTTAATACTAAATCCTAGTTTTACTTGAGTGTTTGTAGACTTATGGAAGAAAAAACACGAGCCGCAAGAACAGCTATGGAAAAGACAATTGCAATGGATCATGGAAACAAAAAGGTACAAAGCTTATCAAATTTCCATTCAAAAATTTGTTGAGATTATCGGTTTGATAGTTAGGTTGATTGGGATTATTGGTTTATACTCGTGCAAAGCTTGACTGAGATTATCAGTTCCCAAAACCAAGAACCAACCGGGTATGCAAGGCAGGCTCAAGCAAGCGAGTTCCTCGTAAGCGCAGTGATAAAAAGACAAGCAACTACAAGAAGGGGCTTAGTGATGTGCTTATACAAAGTTAGGTTTATCCAAAGCTTAATAAAAATTGTTCTTTGATTGGGATTATCGGTTGAATTATATATAGAAGAACAATTAGTGATGTGTTTCATTGGAATAATGAATACGAGTTAGGTTGCAATATACACAGAATCTGTATTGATAAATCTTAGAACACGAGTCTACCAAAATGTGTCCTCGCAAAAATTTTATGACGTCATAAAATATGTTGTTGGCACTTGACACTCTATTTTGATTTTAGTTTTAAAATTTTTCATCCTTGCAGGAAAATATTATTCTTGTTTAAGATATTGATAATTGTGATAAAAGTGGACCTCCTTTTGATAAATTATATATATGTTTAAATAATTCTAACTGAAGAGGTACATTTTGGTAATAAAAAAAAAAAAGTTGAAAGGTCAAATTTAATGGTCAACTAACGGTTTAATTCGGTGGATGGAAATAGAATATTAAAATATAGGGAGAATTATAATAAAGGACCTAATAAAAATAATATTTATTAAGAAGGACCATAAAAATTGTAATTATTTTGAAGGACCAACAATTAAAATATTAAAATAGAAAGACTAAATTGCCCTTCACAAGATTTCCTATACTCTCTCTATCTGAACTAGAATCTGGAGTGATTGATGGATAAAGACAAATAAAGACCAATTCAAATAACTTCATTCTTTTTTGATTGCATAAACTTGAAACTAACATGATTTTTCATATCCTATATCATATTAAACTGTAGTTAACATTCCCATTTCGTCGCTCCAATCAGCCTTGGATTTCACCGACCTAAAACCCAAAATGCGGAAAAAGAGTACCAGATTAATTGTTTTCAAAAAATATATATCCGTCCTAGACAACTAACTAATTCACTCAAAATCCTTTACCTAATGCAACTTGGGTTTGGAAGTAGACGATCAAAAAGTGATGTTCTTCTTCATCGCTAATATTTTCTAGTTGAATCTGATATGGAATATGAAAAGTAAAAGAACTAGGTTATTTAAATTGATCTCTATTTGTTATTATCAATCAATCACTCAAAATTCTGATTTAGTTAGAGATAATATAAAAAATTTGGTTAAGGGCAATTTAGTCTTTCTATTTTAATGTTTTAATTTCTGGTCCTTCAAAATAATTACAATTTTTATGGTCCTTCTTAATAAATATTATTTTTATTTGGTCCTTTGTAACATCCCAACTTTTCAAAAGCAGTACCAAAGTGTAACATCCCAAATTTTCAAAAGGAGTATAATTTTTTTTTTCATCAGAGTAGAGCGTTTGAGCGGAAGAGTAACTGATATGTATATATAAAGTGCCATAAGTCTAGCTGTTTACAACATCGGTACAGTAACCGCGTGGTTCAGAAGTAATATATAATAGCAAAAGGAAAGCTTCCGCCGGAACAACAAAAGGAAAGCTTCTGCCAGAACAATGAAAGGAAGTCTTGGTAGGGTCTTCTACTAGGGCTGCTTGCCTCTCTCCTCTGTCCTTGGTCCTCCCGACCCTGACGCTATATTAAGAGCTGAGATCAGCACCGGATCTCAGGTAACGGTTAACCTCATGTATACATACACACATATGGGTCACCAAACAACAACAAATAAACCGCACCCAACCAATGCATATGTATCGCTCCCAGCATTACAGATGTATCGCTCCCAGCATTATAAATGTATCGCTCCCAGCATTATAAATGTATCGCTCCCAGCCTTACAGAAATATCGCTCCCAGCATGCATACAGTTATCTTCTAACATAATATGCATCCCAACAACACCCCACATATACACACCATACACACATCACATACATACCATATACAACATACTATATCCATCAGAGTTAGTGTTATATTACGCGAACGTACCTTCGTTGACGATCGTCGGTATTTCTGACGGAAAACAGCGGTTTGTCCGACAGCGGCACGTTGGACAGCATAACGGCAGCAAAGTAGGATTTCTGACGTCCTATAAGAGTAATACCACTTTTATTAGTGATTTGGTACTATATCTGGCATTTTGGGTAAAAATTACCATTTTGCCCCTATACCCCTAATTGGCGGAATTTCGCCAGCACTTCGTTACACTTACAAATTTTCTTCCTGAAATTTCGCCAGAACTTCGACGCAATTATGATTTTCGAAATTCTAGACTAAAATAGCCCTATCATATGATATCTAATCATACCTTGAAAGATAAAGGCTATTCTAACTATTGAAAGAACTATGGAAGCTTAAAGCTTACCATTTTAACTTTCAAACTTTCGGGACTCAATCCCTACCAAGTTTTACCTCTTTAGGCATTTTTCAATGCAATGAGGCCTAAAACAATAGTAGGAATCTCACTCCTACTTACTAAAACTATCTAACAATTCTACTAATTACCGAACTAGAAAGCTAAAGACAGAAGGACTTACCCGTTGAAGACTTCTGCAGAATTTTCCCCAGAGCTTCTCTCTCTTGTTTCCCTCTCTAGATTCGGCCAAGGAGGAGAAAATGGTGTGAAGAATTGTGAAGGAGGGGGGTATTTATAGACAAAAGTGTAGGATTTCGGCCGTCGGATCAACTTTGTGAGAATCGATCTGGACCGTCCAAAGTAACTTTTTCAAAAAGTTTTCTCTTCTTCCTCCTTCCTTCTTGGCCGACCTGCCCCCTTGCTTAGGTGGCATCCATTGGCCAATGGGAGGTGGCCACGTGTCACCTTCCAGAAGCCTTTCGGATGAATTTCTCCGATCGGTACCCGATTCGCGTAATTTCGGAAAAATCTCAAAATTCTGAATCCATAACTCTGAAGATCTTCTCTTCCTTATCAACAATATCTAATTTAACTTAGATTTTGATTTCAGACAGGGTTCCAAGCGTCCCTATCAAGTTTCTCGAAACACGTGTCCGAACGCGCCCGGTTTCAGAATGCATTTCTGAAAGCATCAACTTCTTCAGAAAAATTCACTGATTCCAAATATGTCCAGATAAATTCAAACTCATTCCTAGATATTGAGTTAGAATTTATTTTCTTCATATCCAAAAATGTGTCTATCTGCAATTTTCCCTATTTCGTCTTATTAGGAAAATGCACAAACGGACTTAGAATTGACTTCCGGAAAAGGTCACTTGAAGGTAAAATCTCACTGATCAATATTTTACCTTGACTTTGGAATTCCTATTCCTAGATCTTTAGATAGGATCCGTTTCCTAATTTTTAAATTACTATTCACATTTTTTTACTTTAATTAATTATAATATATTATAATAGCAACTTGCATACATTATTTTTCATTTCATTTTTATTATTTTTTCTTCTTTTTCTTGGTCCAATTTCGGCTGGCCTATTTTTATAATTAATAAATATTTATTTTTTATTTAATTAATTATTTAATTATTCATTTATTTAATTTTTACAAAAATTTCCACAAAAATCCCTAATTGGTCCATTATTGTATTTAGGCCTAAAAATACCTAAACTCAACTATTTTTCTCCAAAATTTCCAATTAATTAGTAAACATGTTTTTACTAATTTTAAAACAAAAACGACTAATTTTAGGGTTTTACATAATTACTTGTGAATTTCCTTTGCTTATACTTAAGTAATTAGCCCAATATTACTTAATTACTTAATTATCACAAGTTGATAATTTTCTTACTTAGAATACCTTATTACCTCCATACTCTTGCATTAACACCTGTATTTTCATGCCTCTTATATTTTTAGAAATTACAAGGATATTATGGTCATTTCACTTCTTTTTGTGTATTTTTCATAATTTTCTAAGTCAATTTCAAATCCTAGGGGCATTTTGGTCATTTTGACACTTTGACCCTTAAATTCTCTAATTTTCCAAGGGATTTTCCCCTTTAATTATCACAGTATTTTCCTTGGGAAAATAAGCTAATTATCATAAAAAGCTTGAGACCACAAATTCACCTTTTAATATGTATTGTTTACTTATTTATGATCTTTTCCCTAAATCAAATTTTAGGGTATTACATTTCTCCCCCCGTTAAACAAAATTTCGTCCTCGAAATTTGTACTCTACCCACAAAACTTTGTACTATCCTGATTTCGGACTATACGCGTCGGATCTTCGCTTTATTTGTCAGCTGCTCCTCCTGGTGGTCGAGAATTCGTCTTGGTTTGACCATATGATCTTGTCATTTCGTACTTTGATATATGATGTTTTCCGTGGTTCCCATACACCGCGGTTAACACCACAGATACCAATATGTGATACCAAAATGTTTCCATGGCTCCCATACACCATGGCAACACAAGATATCTCATACTCTATGACACGATCACGGTCGAATTATAATAACGAGAAAACGTAGAATACATTACGGAAATAATTCATGTTTCATACGATTTACTCGAATAACTAACACCTAGTTAATGCACAGAGAAAAAGTTCTTACTAAGAGAGATAGTACCTTGAACTCTCTCCGGAAGTTCTCTGTCCATTGTATCGGTTAGCGCATACATTCGGCCCGGGTTCTGTGGCTTGAATCCCGCAGCTTTCTCAGGGCAGTTCGGGGCAATGTGTCCTGGTTTCGACATCGTAGCAAACTCGTTTCTCCGTACCTTTCTCAGGACAATTTGTAATAATGTGTCCCGGCTTCCGACATCCGAAACAAACCCTTTTGTTAAAACACTCACCGGGATGGTACTTCCCGCATTCAGGACATGGTCGGGTCTCCATCATTCTTGAGTTGTTCTGCTCAAACTGAAATGGCCTCTTGCTTTCTCTTTGAGAGTCATTCCATGGTGCTTCTCTCTTTCGTGAGGAATTTCCATGGCTACCCTCGCTTTGATCGGCACGGCTACCATTGTGATTCCGTGACTTACGTAACTCCTTCAGGTTGCGCTCAGTCATCCGGCAAGATTCTACCGCTTGAGCCATTTTCGGAAATTGCTGCGATACTAGCCTCGCCCTTATATCATATTTCAGTCCGGTCACTAATCGGTTTGCCTTCCAGCTTTCATTCACGTGGCTTTTCAGATATGAAGAATAACGAGACAGGTTGGTGAAATGAGCGAAGTAGTTGTCGAATGATTCTTCATTTCCCTGCTGGACCTGCAGAAATTCTTCCTCCTTAATCACCTGTACCGAGGGAGGAAAATACTGCTCGTTGAACTGTTCCAAGAATGTTTCCCAAGTGACAGTGCCTTGAAGGGTTGTGGAAACACTCTTCCACCATCTGTGGGCATCGGCTTCTAGCTTGTAGATTGCTAGCTGAGCCTTCCGATTTCTCGGGCACTCAATAACTTCGAATATCTTTTCCAGACTCAGAAGCCAATCCTCAGCTAATTCACTCTTTCCCCCAAAATCGGGTGGTTTAAGCTTGCAGAACTGGTTGACCCAGCTTTCTGTGGTTCTTTCCCTTCCTCGTCGTGGAGGTGATTGGGACCTTTCGGATCCCTCAACGTGCTCCTCGCTTTGATTATCATCATACTCTTCTTCTTCATCGTCGTTGTTATTGTCATTTTCCTCATCTCTTTCTTTCTCATTTTCTTCGTTATCTCGATCTTCCCCATTTTGACGTGCTTCTAATCGTCTCTGGGCTTCTAGATCTTGTTGATTCTGTCTTGCTAAGAGTGTATTTATGAGAGTCTGCTGTTCTTGCAGGGTTCTCCTCATCTCCGTATCTCATTACATCCGGTTGGTTTGGTTCCGGTATTGGTCCCACCCGAGGTTTTCTACCTCGTCCTCTGCCTCGGCCCCTACCTCGGCCTCTGGGAGCTCCGACTCCTCTCAAATTTGCCATGTCTCGTGCTTTTTCCTTTATTAGGAGAAATGTTAGTTATATAAAGAAAGCAATTAACCTATCGCAGATTCTATTGCATCAGTATCTATACCGCATATAGACTCTATCACTCTAGTATTCACATTGCTCCCAGCTTTTACCGCACTTACTACAAACGAATACATTCCCGCAAAATCTCCCCCTTGATCAGAATTTCATTGATTTGGAATTTCATTGATTTGGTCTACTCAGAAGCGGGTACGAGATTTCGTATCAGGAGTTTCCTCTACATGAGTCAAATACTGCATGTACTATCTTTATTGGTCTCGGAGTTTCATCCGACGTGTGGCAGTTATCAGAGTGATGCACCAACAGAGGGTGGTACACCGGTTCAGGATGGTATACCGGTACAGACTGGTACACCGAGGTAAAATGGTACACCGACTCAGGCTATATCAGTACTCATTTTCAAAACATGCTCTTTAAAAAGGCGTAGAGCCTAACTCCGTTACTCATACCAATTGGCCAGGTAAGTGTCTATCATGGGGGCCTCACCGGGTTAGTGGCGACTTAATGGCACACCCACATAGACTAGCCTTGCCTTCGGCACCAAAAGGTTTGTAATAACTTAGTCAGATCTATGTCAGGACTACTGCTCTGATACCAAAGTGTAACATCCCAACTTTTCAAAAGCAGTACCAAAGTGTAACATCCCAACTTTTCAAAAGTAGTATAATTTTTTTTTTTCATCAGAGTAGAGCGTTTGAGCGGAAGAGTAACTTATATGTATATGAAAGGAAGTCTTCAGCCGGGTCTTCTACTCGGACTGCTTGCCTCTCTCCTCGGTCCTTGGTCCTCCCGACCCTGACGCTATATTAAGAGCTGAGATCCGCACCGGATCTCAGGTAACGGTTAATCTCATGTATACATACACACATATGGGTCACCAAACAACAACAAATAAACTGCACCCAACCAATGCACATGTATCGCTCCCAGCATTACATATGTCTCGCTCCCAGCATTATAAATGTATCGCTCCCAGCATTATAAATGTATCGCTCCCAGCCTTACAGAAATATCGCTCCCAAAGCATGCATACAGTTATCTTCTAACATAATATGCATCCCAACAACACCCCACATATACACACCATACACACATCACATACATACCATATACAGCATACTATATCCATCAGAGTTAGTGTTACAATACGCGAACGTACCTTCGTTGACGGTCGTCGGTATTTCTGACGGAAAACAGCGGTTTGTCCGACAGCGGCACGTTGGACAGCGTAACGGCAGCAAATTAGGATTTCTGACGTCCTATAAGAGTAATATCACTTTTATTAGTGATTTGGTACTATATCTGGCATTTTGGGTAAAAATTACCATTTTGCCCCTATACCCCTAATTGGCGGAATTTCGCCAGCACTTCGTTACTCTTACAAATTTTCTTCCTGAAATTTCGCCAGAACTTCGACGCAATTATGATTTTCGAAATTCTAGACTAAAATAGCCCTATCATATGATATCTAATCATACCTTGAAAGATAAAGGCTATTCTAACTATTGAAAGAACTATGGAAGCTTAAAGCTTACCATTTTAACTTTCAGCCTTCGGGGACTCAATCCCTACCAAGTTTTACCTCTTTAGGCATTTTTCAATGCAATGAGGCCTAAAACAATAGTAGGAATATCACTCCCTACTTACTAAAACTATCTAACAATTCTACTAACTACCGAACTAAAAGCTAAAGACCGAAGGACTTACCGTTGAAGACTTCGCGGAATTTTCCCCGAGCTTCTCTCTCTTGTTTCCCTCTCTAGATTCGGCCAAGGAGGAGAAAATGGTGTGAAGAATTGTGAAGGAGGGGGTATTTATAGACAAAAGTGTAGGATTTCGTAGTCGGATCAACTTTGTGAGAATCGATCTGGGATAGTCCAAAGTAACTTTTTCAAAAAGTTTTCTCTTCTTCCTCCTTCCTTCTTGGCCGACCTGCCCCCTTGCTTAGGTGGCATCCATTGGCCAATGGGAGGTGACCACGTGTCACCTTCCAGAAGCCTTTCGGATGAATTTCTCCGATCGGTACCCGATTCGCGTAATTTCGGAAAAATCTCAAAATTCTGAATCCATAACTCTGAAGATCTTCTCTTCCTTATCAACAATATCTAATTTAACTTAGATTTTGATTTCAGACAGGGTTCCAACTTTCCCTCGAAGTTTCTCGAAAAACGTGTCCGAACGCGCCCGGTTTCAGAATGCATTTCTGAAAGCATCAACTTCTTCAGAAAAATTCACTGATTCCATATATGTCCAGATAAATTCAAACTCATTCCTAGATATTGAGTTAGAATTTATTTTCTTCATATCCAAAAATGTGCCTATCTGCATTTTTCCCTATTTCGTCTTATTAGGAAAATGCACAAACGGATTTAGAATTGACTTCCGGGAAAGGTCACTTGAAGGTAAAAACTCACTGATCAATATTTTACCTTGACTTTGGAATTCCTATTCCTAGATCTCTAGATAGGATCCGTTTCCTAATTTTTAAATTACTATTCACATTTTTTTACTTTAATTAATTATAATATATTATAATAGCAACTTGCATACATTATTTTTCATTTCATTTTTATTATTTTTTTCTTATTTTTCTTGGCCCAATTTCGGCTGGCCTATTTTTATAATTAATAAATATTTATTTTTTATTTAATTAATTATTTAATTATTCATTTATTTAATTTTTACAAAAATTTCCACAAAAATCCCTAATTAGGCCATTCTTGTATTTAGGCCTAAAAATACCTAAACTCAACTATTTTTCTCCAAAATTTCCAATTAATTAGTAAACATGTTTTTACTAATTTTAAAACAAAAACCACTAATTTTAGGGTTTTACATAATTACTTGTGAATTTCCTTTGCTTATACTTAAGTAATTAGCCCAATATTACTTAATTACTTAATTATCACAAGTTGATAATTTTCTTACTTAGAATACCTTATTACCTCCATACTCTTGCATTAACACCAGTATTTTCATGCCTCTTATATTTTTAGAAATTACAAGGATATTACGGTCATTTCACTTCTTTTTGAGTATTTTTCATAATTTTCTAAGTCAATTTCAAATCCTAGGGGCATTTTGGTCATTTTGACACTTTGACCCTTAAATTCTCTAATTTTCCAAGGGATTTTCCCCTTTAATTCTCACAGTATTTTCCTTGGGAAAATAAGCTAATTATCATAAAAAGCTTGAGACCACAAATTCGGCTAATTTCTGAATTTGCCCCTTATTAAATAACTATTTACCAAAATGCCCCTGTTAGAAACCTATTTCCCAAAATGCCCCTGTCAGAAACCTATTTCTCAATGCACTTTGTTTAGTCGACTAAAACATTTGGTTTAGTCGACTAAATCATGAGCAATAATTTTTTTCAGGCCCCGAAATTAAGTCGACTAAACCAAATTTTTTAGTCGACTAAACCCATTAGTCGACTAAAAAACTCATTTAGTCGACTAAATCATTAAAAAAAAGTTAAAACTTCGGAAGGCCGTAACCGGGCTCGGGAGTCCGAATCAAGCGATTCTTTTTTTAATTCCACATAACTTTTTGAGATCTATGCACTGATATAAAAATTATCTTCAAATTTAATGAAGAGAAAGGAGGAAAAACAAGTGATTGTTTATTACGCAAGAAATACCAACAATTCATTAAATATAATCAAGTGATTTTTTAATTTTATATATATATATATATATATATATATATATATAGTTTTCTTTTATTTGATGTTTTATATTCATTAAATATAATCACTAATATCACTAACCAACAGACTCGGTAAAACAAATTAAAATGACTCCACTACTTCCTAAAAATAGCTAACCACATGTTTACAATAATATAATAAAAAATCAGCACACTCAACACAATAAACAATTAAAAAATAAATAACTTAATCCTTCTTATTGTGGAATCAGCAACGTGCGGAAATCAGCGACATGAATCATGTAGAGAAAAAGTTGGGATTATTAACTTCAACAATACTAACAATTCATTAAATATATATCATGGGTTTTTTTTCCCAATTTGCTATATTTAATGAATTGTTAGTATTGTTAGCATTTTAATTTGTTTTACCGAGTCTGTTGGATAGTGATATTAGTGATCCTAGATATTAGCTATGATCCTAGATTTTAGCTAGATTGACTACCGTGCTATCACAACATATGATCTTATGCATAACTTCCAAACACTGTTATTCCCCCTAAAATCAAGCCCCACAAATTTAGTGTCGATATTTTTCCTATTTCTCTTTTCTTTTAAAATCCATATTATTAATGGAGAGAAAATCTCAATTTTGAATATATTGTATTTTAAAAATCCAGTATTAATTGTTACGTTGAAATTCAAAGTTTACCAAATACATGGTAGAAAAATAAAGATATTAAAATCTAAAATAAGATCAATTAATTATTATTAGATAATAATATTAGAAATAATGATTAATTAATTTTACAATAAATATCTCTCAATTAAATATAATTAATTTCCTCTATCCTGACAAAATCCTAGGATTGGACCATCATTTCCCACTCTATCTCCTTTTCCTTGTGGCACCGCCTCTCTCGCGATCAATTGTGTATACACACACATATCTTATCTTTATTGTACCGGAGATATTATATGATCTAATAAAAAGAAAACATCAAATAAAAGAAAACTATATATATATATAATTAAAAATCACTTGATTATATTTAATGAATTGTTGGTATTTCTGCGCAATAAAGAATCACTTGTTTTTCCTCCTTTCTCTTCATTAAATTTGAAGATAATTTTTATATTAGTGCATAGATCTCAAAAAGTTATGTGGAATCAAAAAAAGAATCGCTTGATTCGGACTCCCGAGCTCAAAGTTACGGCCTTCCGAAGTTTTAACTTTTTTTTAATGATTTAGTCGACTAAATGAGTTTTTTAGTCGACTAAATGGGTTTAGTCGACTAAAAAATTTGGTTTAGTCGACTAAATGTCGGGGGCCTGGAAAAAAATTTTGCCCTCCATTTAGTCGACTAAACCAAATGTTTTAGTCGACTAAACAGGGGCATTTTGGGAAATAGGTTTCTGACAGGGGCATTTTGGGAAATAGGTTTCTAACAGGGGCATTTTGGTAAATAGTTATTTAATAAAGGGCAAATTCAGAAATTAGCCCCACAAATTCACCTTTTAATATGTATTCTTTACTTATTTATGATCTTTTCCCTAAATCAAATTTTAGGGTATTACATCCTTTATTATAATTCTCCCTAAAATATAAGAGAGGTTTGTGTAACATACATTTTAATCTTAAAGGAGGCTTATATGAGTTTCCAAAATAGAGGGGAGGTATGTGTAATTAAGAAAAAACAGGAAGGTGCTCAGAGTATTTTACTCTTAACATATTCACCCAAATAAAACTTATCTCACATACTTAACTTACATTAGATACAATAACTATGATTGAAAAGTTGTTTTTGAAAGTTTTAATGTCATTAAAACAAGTTCACTGAAGATGTGTTATATTATATACTACCTCCAGTCGTAAATATAAGACTCATTTGACTTTTTTAGGAGATTAAGAAATTAAATCAAATCACTTTAAAGTATTTATATATATTTATCGTTTTTCCCTTCAAAATACTTTATCTGATTTGTAAACTGATATATAATTTTATCATAAACAACATATGATATGATTAAGTAACTTATTTAACTTCTTTTATCTCTTAAAAAAAAGACAAATAGGTTTTATATTTAGAACCAGAAGTATTATTATTTATTTGTAAAGGTTATCTTTTAGCTCTAGAAACTTCTCCATCCATATGGGAAGTGGTGGGACCCATGCACTGGGTGGATGTTTCTCCCTTTGGCTCTGATTCTGATACTCCAAATTTCAGTCGAAGTATTGGAGCTACACTAAATAACATTTTAATTATTTATTAATTGCTTTAATTTGTATGGAAATAAGAGTGGAAACAATATAATAATTAATCAATTATTATTTGATTTTGTAGTTTTGCATTACCTGTCAAGATTCAAAGAACCTAATTATAATGTTCATGCATCATTGTATCTTATTTTCCATTCCATTCATGAGTCTAGGATTGTGAAGTTCATGAACATATATCCATATATATATATATATATATATATATATATATATATATATTAAATACATCAATTTTTCTTTAATTTAATTTGGAAAATGTAAATCATAATGTTAGTATAGAATATAGATAACAGTGATGGGAAAGAAATAAAAGAGAGCCCAAAGTTCTCCCTTTGATTTTGTAGAGGTTCATTACCTCTCAAGATTCAAATAACCTAATTATAATGTTCATAAATCATTGTATCTCTCATTCATGAGTCTAAGTTATGAAGTTCATGAACATTCATATATATTAAATACATCAATGTTTCTTTAATTTTGGAAAATGTGTATCATAATGATGCGTATATAAAATGAATTGTCATGTTTTTTAATATTAATAATTTTGAAGGCCTATAAATAGATATTTATGCAAAATGTTATTTTGACAATACCCCATTTCCATTGGTTGATTGAGCAAAAAAAAAAAAAAAATTCCATTGGTTGTAATGTAGACAAGGTAGAAAACGTGACCGTGACATTTTTGTAAATAGTGCATGTGACTTTTCTCTTTTTACATTGTTTCCTCAAAAAACTGATGTACTTGATCCGGTTTATAATATAACGGATTTTAATTAATTCACGAGAAATAATAAGTGACAGTTAACTCATTAAATATATTATAAATTGATTTTTTTTTTTTACACTTTAAACTTAATTTGTGTTTAAAAATTTAATGAGTGAGCAAAATTGAAAATGAGCATTAATTTCAAGGACAAAACTAAAAAATGAGTGTTAAATATCTTATAAGTGATTTGTATTTTGGACTAAGTTATTCTTCTAGAATCACTTTATATTGTGCACTGAAGGGAGTAATAAACATTTAATTAATATACCGGTTAACCAAGACAAACGGTGTAACATAAATTTAGATTATTTATTTTGTTTATGTTATAAAAATAAGAAAAATAAAGAGATGAGATGAGGTGGTGAAGAAAGACATTAATGAATTGTAGGGATGAAGAGTAGAGGAGGGCTCTCAATCAATAGCATTTCCATGTATATCAAATCCTCTTCTGATTAGCATATATTTTTAGACATCCAATCCACTGAAGAGTTACAATATCATAAACATAAGAATTAATCCACATTATGATGGAGTTATAATGTTATAAATATAAGAATTGATCTACACATAAAATCGTTGGAGGTTATAGCCACTAATCATAAAATGGAATCCTAAGAGGCTATGAAGATCCACACACCACAATACTTATAACACTCTCTCTTGGATGTTCATAAGCAAATATTGTGCTCTATTAAAACCTTACAAGGAAAATCCCAGTGGGACAAAATCCTAGTGAGGGAAAAAGAGTGCACAAGTATAAATGTTGAAGCTGCTTCATAAAAAACAATACTGGGAACTCAGTGGGACAAAACCTTGGTTAAGAAAAATAGTGTACAACATGTTCTTTCCTCTCTATGAAGACATTATCTCTTGTACTTCTCCTTATGATGACATCACTTTCACTCCCCCTGACAACAACATTACTCATTGTCATTTTCTCCCAATGGAGTATGTTAATTTCTCAAGTAGCTAGGTTATTTCCAATGCCTTTTCAAGCATATCTTTCTTTCGACTGCCAAACTCTAAAAGTGCATTGTTATCAAATGATCTACTAAAATGTATTCCTCTAACATATATTTTGGATATGTTAAAATATCAACATTCTCCCTTTACCTTGTTCATTGTCAACATGCAAGAACTAAATTTTACTACTAAAATCATAATGAATACAATATTACACTACTAATAAAAAATAAAAAAAGGTCATTTAGACCATTTGAAATTGGTTTTTTACACTGGATTAGGTTTAGTCTTTTATCAACCAATTTTAAAAGTCTATCCTCATTAAGATGGATCCTACATTTAGTCTAAAAAGTTACTTTTTAAGAGTGGTTGTTTTATTGACTAGTCTTAAAAAGTATCAATTTGAAATAATAAAAAAATGGTCACTTTTTAGATCAGTTAATTTCATATCCATTCTAAAAAGCAGGCTTTTTTATTTATTTACAAAATATACGTTTTATTTTGTTTCACATAACCCTGTTGGATTATTATATCTAAAAGTTATATTATGCAATATAAATTTAACAAGCAGCCCTAAATTATTATATAATTGAATCCTAATTTTGGCATTTGTTTTTTCAAAGTTTACTTGTTTGCTTGCATTTTCCCCTTCTCCAAAGGAGTCAGATTATTTTTTAGCATACGATATAGTGGATACAATTTTAGCTCCGACATATGCATGTTGTTGATCCATGATTCATATTATGAGCATCCCTAAAGTTTAATGCATCTACCTATGGATTGGGTGCTAGGTTACCATACCCCAAATATGAAACATGGCTCTACCTAAACCCTACTCCAATCTCATATGATAAAGGAGAAGATTCTTATTTAATGAACATGAGTATAACCGTGTGAATATACAAATATGAGAATTTGATTTTATATGAGTAAATTTGATATCATGATTAGGTTTTAGAAAGATGGGAAACAAGTTGAAGACTAAAAATAAGGATGAACTGACTTGGTAGAAATACTAGTGATGAGGTGAGGATTAATAACTCTAAATTAGAGGATACAAAATATTGGGTTGATGATCAACACTTGCAAGGACAAATTTGTTGGATTAGATGATTAATCCAGTTCAATGATTTTTTCCTTCAAGTAAACATTTTTCATCATCCAATTTACACATCTTAATCATCAAACCATCACTAGTAACTACACCTAATTGGGTAGCTCCTTATTGTTGGCCTTCACTTTGATTTCTCTCAAGACCTCCACCATTATCACCTAAAACTGAGGTAGGTTAGAGTCATATTCTACTTGAAGTCTCAAGAGAGCCAAAATATCTAAGATTAGTAAACTTACCACCCAATCCAAAGGTCACTAAAATTGCAATCAACACTGACATCCAACAATAGATAATGATCTAAGTCCTTTCAAGGTGGGGCATCCAAATAAAGAAAACGTGGAAAAGAACAAAGGCATGACAAATAAGATTCAATTAACATACGAGTATGCAAACTTTTGTCCATATAATTCATAATGATTGAATTTGTGAAACTTACCATTAGGAGAATGGTCCAATGAGATTGCACCATTGTCATAATTACAAGTTTCACAATCCCAACCATAACAAATTCCATGGACAAAAATTGAATACAATAACTACATTAACCATATAGAATACCAAACAAGAAGAAAAAAAAAAACTCTAAACTTTCATATATAGAAGGTTTTAGATTTCAAACAAGCACAAAATCAATCTCGGATTTGTAGCAAAGTTGTACATAGTGTATTATATATATACATTTGAAAAGAATTCTTTTTCACATCTTTCAAGTCCTAAAGGAATGGCTTGCTTGTATCTACAATCTCCAACTTTATTCATCACTTTTTCTCAATTACAGGGAGTTACATATTATAAAAGATTATTTAACGCTCTTCACATGTCTTTTTGCAACTCAGAGGAATATGTAATGAACACAATAATAAGGATTGTAAAAGAAGCAAAAGAATATAACTAATAGCTACAAAAAACCACTCAACTTGGCTCTCATCCAGCCTTTGTTCTATTTATGCTTATCTTGTGTGCATTTTCATTGTAGGTCCAATCTTGTGATATATGTAGAATGATAGTTAAAAACCGATATTATTCTTAGTGATAGTTTATTTGCCTACTCATTGAAATGATTGCAAATGGAATGATAGTTATAAGAGTAAAATACATCAACCTCCTCTCTATTTACTCTAAATTACAGAGACATCCCTTCTACTTTGAAAACCTATATGAACTTCCTTTAAAATCAAAATATATGTTGCATAAACCTCCCTTCTAGTTTTAAGATTTAACTTCCATTCATCCAACCGTAAGTTAACCGTTAAATCACAATATTGACTCATTATTTTGACCAAAATGCCCCTGCTTAAAATAAATATTACTTAATGAAGTTAATGGTTAAGTTAAAAAGGTTTAAAACTTGTTCAAACATAACAAGTAACCTTCTGTCAAAATTTAACTCGAGTTAGGTGTAACACCCGCCGATGGTGACGGTATACTTGCCATATTCTTACACAGTAATGTAGCAAAATCAGGAATAGTTCGTTATACTGATAAAGCGGGAATTAAATTTGATTACATTATAGGGGTAATCCCAGGGTTTATACCCCTTTATATATATATATTTACATTCATTATAGACAGTGAAAACTAAACAAATTAAACACCGTTGATCATCAGTTCTTCAACTATCCTTCTGCTAGGCCGTCTTCAAGAAACGCTCCCTCCTCGAACCTTGTGCAACACTTCTCGTCTTGTGCTCACCTATCTATTGGTTGGTAGTGGAGGGTGAGATTCTGAGGAATCCCAGTAGTAGACAATACCAATACAATGAATGTAAGATAAATGCTATTGTGTGATATACTTGCCTTGCACAAATTCATATTAACATAACGACATACCTGCATGCTCAATGCTTCATGCATCATACTCATGGCCATAGCATAATCATAAATAGAGCTTCAATCATTCAAGCATGTTAAACACAACAAGCAAATATAGCAATCAAACATATACATAAAAGCAATAATATCAAATATATGCAAGGTAAGCCCACTACCACTAGTGCAAAAAAGGGCTTTAAGACCACCTCATTTAGACCGGATCATCGACGCCCCGGTCTTAAAGGTATGACCGGTGGCAGTTTTGTAAATATAAAAAACTTCTTATACAAAAAGGCTTTTAAGATCGCCTCATTTAGACCGGACTATCGAAGGCCCGGTCTTAAAGGTATGACCGGTGGCAGTTTTGTAAATATAAAAATCTTCTTATACCGGATCATTTTTTCATTGGTCTTATCCAGACTTTTTAAAAAAACAACCGGTCTTAAAAATGTTATTAAAAAAATTGAAATATCAATTACTTTATGGAGAAATCTCATACAGCCAGACTATATTTTCTACACTCCAAAATAATACATAAATGTTTAAATATAAAGGTATTAAAGTTTTAAGACCGAACATATATAATAGCCGGTCCTAAAAGTTAGAATTTTAAGACCAGACTTAAAATATGGCCGGTACTAAAGTTTAAATAAAAAATTAATTAATTTTAAGACCGGAGTTACAGAAAGACTGGTCTTAAAAGTCTAACTTTTAAGACCAGACATAAAATCAGGCTGGTACTAAAGTTTAAATAAAAAATTAATTAATTTTAAGACCGGAGTTATAGAAAGACCGGTCTTAAAGGTTAACTTTTAAGACCGTGTATACTAATTTGTCCGGTTTTAAAAATGAGGCGCAAAATATATGTTTCTTCGCGCGGAAGCTTTTGTCACTCTCACTGAAGAACCCCTGTTCACGTTGCGAAACGCTTCCTGTTGCATTACCTCTCTTCCTCGCCCACGTACCATTAGCCTCTGTTACTCACTCATTTGCTCAGGTATTCCTCTCTTACTGTCTTGAAAATGAACGGTGAAAACGATTACAGTCGTGTTCCTGGAATGCCAGGTACTGGTTTGACTGATGTTGGTCAGAACGAACCCTCTTCATCTCACAATGAGCCTCCTCAGCGCCGTGCATGCCATGGTAGAAGCTGCACATGAATGATGGATGTATCCCTTAGTCAGAATTCTGGGACGAAGCTCGAGATTCAGTTTGATGAAAATTTGCAACCTGTCGGTCCTAATAAAAGCACATATACTAGTTTTGCCGGCTGTCTAGTACGCAACAAGGTTAGCATCTTGACAAACTTAGTGGAAAAATGTGGACCAAAGCACAGTAAAGGATCCTATTTGGGACACTATCCGGCTTACATACACTGCCCCTGACTCTGAGAAGTTGAAAGACTCAACATTGTCTTATTGTGCTGATCGGTGGAGGAAGTTTAAGACCTTTCTAGCTAACACATATATTTTTGCCGAGGTTCTTCCTGACCATAAACCCTGGGACAAGTAGAAATTTATTGATGAACAAACTTGGCAACAATTTGTTCAGCTGCGGACCACTCCTGAAGCTCTGGTGAGTTTATATTTAGTTTTGTTTGCCCTTTTGTTTTCTTATTAACCTGTACGGATATGTGAATGTTATTGTGTTCATCTAATCCTGTTAGTTAAATGGTTTGGTGTGTGAATAGAAGTATACATTTCCTGCCTTTGTCCTGCATAAGAGGAGCATGTCCTAGTTCCATGCAAGTCTGATATGTAAACTGTGTAATGCATGGTTAGACGTTGATGTTAGTTAGTTAGTATGTTAATTGTGTAATGGTTTCGGTGCAAGTAGTTAGTTAGTTATTCTAATATGTGTAGGAACCAGCTATGATGAATGAATGAATTGACTGAGTTGGCAGCAATTCTGCAACTCCCTTTTCTTTGTTTCTCCCAATTTCTTCTACAATGTTACATCTTCCTTAAATAAAATGTTGAAACTTGATGAAGTGAATTTGACTAATGTTTGACGTTCATATCAAGCAGAAGTTCTCTAATTTCTGTTAGTGACATGGCTGGAATTCATAATTGATAGTTGTTTTCAATCCTAATTCACAGAAAACAAGGGAAAAAGCACAGGAGATCGAGAGAAAGAATGATTGCCCACACAGGGCTTCTCGTGGCGGATATGAAAAGGCCGAAAAAGATTTGATGACAGCCAAGCGGAAGAGATTGGAAGATGAAGCTGAATCCAATCCTTCTGTGATAGTTGACCAGCCATCTCTAGTACGTCGCGAGGAGTTGTGGTTGTATATTCGGCAAAAGCCAAGCGGCGCCTACACGAGTGAACAAAGTCGTGTAGTTGCTGAAAGAATTGTAAGTATCGATATCGTTATTTTTTACTTACTAAACATGTTTCATTACTAAGCTTCTCGTTATCTGTATCTTACAGGAAGATATTGAAAAGAAAGAAGCAGAGGGATCTTTTGCGTCGGACGGGTAGGCCTAAAGCAATACTTTGGTAAATCCAAACGCCACAGACAAAGTATGGTTACCCGGGAGGAGATGGATCAGACGCTTGCGGCCAGAGAAGCTACATTGAGGGCAATGTTTCAAGCTGAGATGAGCAAGATGAAGGAGGAGATGGATTAGAAAATGAAGTGTCTCCGAGCTCTCGGCTAGAGACCGGTGTTCCCTTGACACCTTGGTGCACATATGCAGCAGAGCACTAGAGGGAGCTGCATTGTTGGACAGTCAGAGCAACCTTGTCACCTGTATGTGGAGGATCGTGATAGTCATAGATAATTAGTTGCTAAAGGGACTGTCCGCAACTTGGGATCAACTGTACACCACCAACAAATGGATGATGATGAAGTCAAAGTGTCAGTTGAAGAGGTGATCATTAATGCACCTGTCCCTCTCCCAACTGATGAGCTAAAGCTTGTGAATGATGTCAAGTGAACCTTCATCTCTTGGCCAGTGAAGCTTGTAGATGTCTCTACTCCTCCTCAAGCTCCACCCCCTCCTCAAACAAAATCCCCTTCTCAAGCTCCATCCCCTTCTCAAGCTCAATCCCCTCCTCAAGTTCCATCCCCTACTGCTAACTTGACGGGCAAGGAAAAAATATCTAATATTGTAGCCAACGGATATTTTAAAGATAAATCGTGGCCTATCAATGAAGTAGTAGGCCTCCCTCATCCTGAACCGGTTTACATATATAATGTCGATGTAACGTCCATGCTGCTTCCTGGACAGGAGGTTACTACTCCAATTGTTCAAATGTTTATAAAGTAAGTATCTTCTTCCTTGATTACATAATTTAAATGCATCGCTTAGCCATACATACATATATATTAATTCCCTGATCGATGTCATTCTTGTAGGTGCATGCATGATAAACTGGTTCAAGAGGGCAGAATCGATGATTTTGGATTCTTGTGCCTAGTTTATGCAAGTTCAACACCTTTGGAATTGAGACAGCAGTACATATCAAAGAGGTTGTGTGAAGTGAGAAGAAAGGTGTAATTGTTTCCATACTACCAAGGTTACATATCACAATTCTTGTCTGCAATTCACTTAATTCTGCTACATATATAAATCACTGAGTACTTTACTACTGTGAATTTACAGCTACCACTGGCAGTTGGTCGTCATGTGCATGGAGGTGCATATAGTTATCTTCTTATGCTCCATTCATGGCGATCCATGGCCTATGTTAAAGCAGACCATCAACGAGTAAGTATGTCATTCTGATTGTCTTGTCTGAAATCTCTGCTGTGAATTTTCAGTGAACATTATTGATAAATTTGTGATTTTGATGATGGTGGCATGAGGACCTTCCAAATTGAGGTAAAAAAAAGCATGGGTATGAGCTCAAAGATCCTAAATGGTTCCAACCAAAGGTTAATACATATTTGGACACTGGCATAACTGCCTTGTGAACTTGGTCAGTAATCTATATATGCTCTTATATATATTTATTGTTATTTTTAGACCCGTCAGCAACCAAAACAATCGAACTTATGTGGCCCGTACGTCATGAAACACATATATGATATTGTGACGAAAGGAAGGACTAAATTCCCTGCAAAGGTAAATGTTATGGCTGAATTTAGTCTCTGGTTTAATGTTACATATGAAATATGCACGTAAGTTACTTCTGTTTCTGTCTTTGATGTTATAGAGGTTTTCCTGTTCTGAGCCATTTTCTGATGATGAAGTGGAGCACATACGCGATGTGTTTTGTGAATATCTGTATAATTTGATCTTAAAGTCAAGACAATAATTAATGTCCTAAATTAATTCATTTGTAAATATATGCTGTAGCAACAATATCCTTCGGTACATTTATTAATTTTTTTGACCAATTCATTCATTTGTAAATATAACGCAATGTAATTCAATAATAAATTTTTTAATTTTTTTGAACAATTTTTGTGTGTCCATTTTGGGTTTATGAATGAATGGGATGGTGGATAAAGCTATTTAGTGCTTGAAATTTGAGGTACAGGAGGATGTTGTAAATGAGCCATAAGAGACTTTGAAAAGTATTCGCGACTTTTAGGACCGTATATTTGTTAAAAGTCCGGTCCTAAATGTCTTCGTCTATTTTAAAAAATATGGATAGACTTTTAGGACCGTATATTTGTTAAATATCCGGTCCTAAAAGTCTTCGTCTATTCTAAAAAATATGGCTAGACTTTTAGGACCGTATATTTGTTAAATATCCGGTCTTAAAAGTCTCTAAAAAATACGGCTAGAATTTTAGGACTGTATATTTATTAAATATCCGGTCCTAAAAGTCTTTGTCTAATTCTAAAGAATATGGCTAGAATTTTAGGACCGTATATTTGTTAGGAGTCAGGTCTTAAAAGTCTTCGTTTATTTTAAAAGTTTGCCGAGACTTTTAGGACCGTATATTTGTTAAGTGCCCGCTCCTAAATTCAAATTTTCGTTTATTTTTGAAAAATATGGCTTAACTTTTAGGACCGTGCATTTGATATATGTCCGGTCCTAATAGTCTTACTTTAAATAGAATTGGTGACTCGGTTTTCAGACAAATCATTAGGGTTCAAGACAACCGAGTTTCTGGCGTTCTTCTCAAGCTTTGTGCTTCGTTGTTCTTGTTTTTCCTCTCCTTTTTTGGAAGATCATCATCGGTGTCCCTTTTCTTTGTCCTTTTTCTTTTTGTCGGAAAAAGAAGGTGATAATGAAAAGGACATTGAAAATGTTCAAAGAAGGGGAGGTCAAATCTACGACAACGATGGTCCAACCTTGAGAAGAATCGTCACTCTGTTTGTTTTTATTCGAATAAGGTAAACAATGTTTTTTTTTTGTATGGTCTTAACTGTTAACTGTATTCTGAAAATTTTTAATGTTAATCACCACGAAGAGGACAATGTTTTGTTTGTTTCCTTTTTGTCGGAAAAAAAAGAACATAAAGACAAGTACAAGACGATTGGGAACTAAAAATTTTATTTTATTATATTTTTTTCTGCTGCCTTGTGAGGCAGCAGTAGTACAACAAAAAAAACATAAAAATATATAATCCTCCCCATCATTGTCGGAGGGGAGGGAAGGGTCGGAGACGTCGTCATCAGAGGTATGGTATTCAATGTCATTGGCGTCGAGTACCACGTTCAGCTTGTTGTTGACGGCGTGATAGACCTGAAACAGTTGGCCGAAGCGTCGGTCTATATGATCAACGCGAGCTATCTTGTGCTCCATCATCTGGTAGAATGACGGGTTCGGAGGCAACGAAGGAGGATATTAAGGTGGCTGAGGATTTCGCCGAGCAGGAGGACCTCGTGGTGGTGGAGCAGCTATTATGGTGGAGGTTGTAGGAGGAGATGAAGATGAATGTGAAGAAAGTAAAGTAACAACGGGTTTAAATAGAGAACCCATCCTGAACAATGTGAAACGCTGGAAACATTAACGAGGAGATGCATAGTTCCTCAGAATACGAGGAGACGCCTAGTTGGGAAGTTTATGTGGAAGCCGAAGAGACTCTGAAATTCATTTCAACATAGGGAAGGATACGACTCTGCTATCTGAGTATCTTGAAAAGAAAGAACTTTTAATAGTGGATACTGTAAAAGATCCGTTCTTAAAAGTAATATTTTTTAACAAAAAATTCTTGAAAAAAAATTGAATTGAAAAATAAATGAGTTTTAGGACCGGATACAAGATAAAATGTCGGTGTTAAAAGTAATTGAATTGAAAAAAAAGAGTTTTAGGACTGGATACAAGATAAAAGGTCGGTGTTAAAAGTAATTGGATTGAAAAAAAAGAGTTTTAGGACCAGATACACGATAAAAGGTCAGTCTTAAAAGTAATTGAATTGATTTGAAAAAAATAATTGACTTTTAGGACCGGATATTTAAAAAAATATGCTCTTAAAGTAGAAACACTAAATTCATTTGTACCAATTGACTTTATCATCACCAGATGCGTATCTCTCCTGCTCTCTGTCCTTATTAACTCCTCACACTACCTCTCTGTCCTTATTAACTCGTCACTACCTCCTAACTCCTCACTACCTAGCTCTGCCCCAACTGCTCAAAGCCTCAAACCATGGTTAGATACAAGAGAACTGCTCGTAGGGGTGCTCTTACACCTGAAGCTCGTGCCATGGTTAGATCGTTATATGGTGTGCCTTCTCCAGCGAGAGTGCGTCCTATTGTGGCCGAAGAATCTCGGGTCGTTGGACCCATTGTTATTTTGGATGATGAAGAGATTGCCAGCCCCCTCCAGCCTTCAGACCATGCAGAGGTTCGTGCTCCCCCTCTCCAACCTGTTGGCCCCAGCGCGCCTACCTCTGACCCCTCTCCGCTTTCCTCTAATGATGCATTAATATTGTGGCTGGAGCAACTAAGACAGGAACTTGCTGATCTCCGGCGGGGAATTAATGCTCTTCACGCCGATATCGCCAAGGATGTTCAGTCAGATTCTTGTGGATGATAATTTTCAGCTTGTTTTTTTTTTCTCTCGTGTACGTGCATATTCTCCAGTAATGTAAGACACATTAAGAACTCTGTATTTTTTTTTTAGCTGTTCTCCAGTAATTAATTAAAGAAGCTTATTCTCCAATTTTCCTTTATTTTTTGTCCAAAAAAATCCTTTATTTTATTGATTCAGTTACTACTGCAATCACCATGGCCATTAAGACCAGACATTTTATAAGTAACGGGTCTAAAAATTATTTGAATTTTAGGACCGGATGTTCTATAAAACTCCGGTCTTAAACTTAAATGACTAATAAAAATTTAGGACCGGATATTTTAAAACTTCGGTCTTAAAAAGTTAGTTATATCTTTAGGACCGGACATTTAATAATTAACCAGTATTAATAAAATCCAAAAAGCTAAATAAGGTGTCTTTGTCGCGCGGAAAATTAAATTTCCCTCTCTAAATATCTCTTGTCGCGCCAAAAGTGATTACTCAGGTTCCGACTCCAGTGTTTGTGTGTTGCTTCGTAGCTGCTTCGTGTACCTCTCTCGACAATCACTCTCTGGTTCCTTTGCTAAACGTCTATAGACGAAGCTGTAAGAGGTGTTTCAGTTATATAACTTTATAATTTTCTAGCTTATCGTTCTGGGTTTTTCATGGATTCAAAGAAATCGATGAAATGTTCTTGTGGATATTATTTGTTGTTAATGAATATTGTTTTTTGAAGATTATATTTTCACTTTAGACCAACCCAACTGACCAACAAGTGTTTTTAGGTTACTCTTGTTGTCTTGTCTGCAACATCAACGTTCGTGGCCGGCGAAGTAAGACTCAGCAAACGCATTTGAATTTATATGCTACAGGTGAGTACACAAGACCTTCATCCGTCCCATGCATTTAATTTCCTCGTCATGTATTAAGTTTGGTTCTTGGATTCACTGTGATGCATTTATGACCAAAAGTGATTATTTGTTATGCATTTAATGGGCAAGTTCCTCCGTAAAAGTGATTATCTGAGCATATGCGTTTGGAGTTGATGGCTTATTTTATATGCAAGTTTCAATTTTTTCGGATTATGTATGATCAATGATTTCTGTCTATATATAGGAATTCTACTATGGATCACAGTGAGGGAATTTATAGAATTTGCTAAACAAAATGCCCATGATGATAGGGGAAGTTTTATTGCCCTTGTGTAAAATGTTTGAATGATAGTCGACTAAGTCCTGAAGTTATACACACACATTTAATTTGTCACGGATTTTGTAAGACGTATACAGTATGGGTATGGCATGGTGAAAAAGTGCCAAGTGGGTCTCAACATGGGGAAGTGGCATTTGATGATAATGACACGGATATAGATGATCGCATAGAGGACATTATCCGTGATGTAGGAGAAGAGGCTTTTGAGCGATCACATGCATACGATAATATGTGCAGTGATGCAGAGACGCTACTATACCCTGGGTGTAAAAAATACCAATTGTTGAACGTTGTATTGAAATTGGTAAGCTTGAAGGCACGTCATGGATGGTGTGACAAGAGTTTTTCAGAACTGCTTGAGGCTTTTAAGGACATGCTTCCGGATGATAATGTGTTGCCACATCGCTACTATGATGCTAAGAAAATACTTTGTCCATTGGGGATGGAGTACAAAAAGATCTATGCATGCCCGAACGATTGCGTACTGTATAGAAAAGAGTTTGAAGAGAAGCAGAGTTGTCCGATATGTGAAACCCCACGGTACAAGTCAGATAAGGGGCCTGCAAAAGTGTTGTGGTATCTTCCAATCATACCAAGGTTCAAGCGGTTGTTTGCGAATGAAAATGGTGCAAAAAATCTGAGGTGGCATGTAGATGAGAGGATTTCAGATGGACAGCTTCGACATCCGGCCGATTCTTCTCAATGGAAGAAAATCGATCAATTATTCTCGAACTTCGGCGAAGAACCTAGGAACCTCAGGCTTGCCCTTAGCACGGATGGCATGAATCCCTATGGAAGCCTTTGCACCATACATAGTTCATGGCTTGTACTCCTGATTATTTACAACTTATCTCCTATGTTATGCATGAAACGAAAGTACATCATTCTGTCTATGTTGATTTCGGGACCAAAACAACCCAGAAATGACATAGATGTTTACCTTGAGCCCTTGATCGAAAACTTGAAGGAGTTGTGGGAAGAAGGTGTCGATGTTTTTGACTCTTTCAAGAAGGTGGTCTTTAAAATGAGATCCATGATATTCTGTACTATAAACGACTTCCCAGCATATGGGAACTTGTCAGGGTATAGTGTAAAAGGCCATAAAGCATGTCCGCTTTGTGAAGAAGGCACACGCTACCATCAACTTCAACATGGAAGAAATACGGTGTATCTTGGAAATAAGATATTTCTAAGACGGGGCCACCCATATCGTCGATTAAAGAATACCTTTTTTGGTGGCCAAGAGTATGACGAAGCTCCGGTGGCATTGACTGGGAAGCAAGTGTATGAAAAGGTTAAAAATATCAGTGTCATCTTCGGTAAGACTGGAAAGAGTAGAAAATAAACAAATATATGGAAGAAGAGATCTGTATTCTTCGATCTTCCATATTGGCGCAATCTTGATGTGAGACTTTGTATTGATGTCATGCATGTGGAGAAGAACGTATGTGATAGTATTGTTGGCACGCTTCTCAACATACAAGGTAGTTCGAAGGATGGTGTGAAGGCAAGATTGGATTTGCAAGCAATGGGAATATGCGAAGACTTGCATCCAAGGCCATATGGGAAGAGAACTTATTGTACCCCGTCTTCTCATACTTTGTCTAAGGATGAGAAACGAAGCTTTTGTGAGTGTTTACATGGCACGAAAGTTCCCTCGGGGTATTCTTCGAATTTTAAGAGGCTTGTCTCGATGAAGGACTTGAAATTAGTAGGCCAAAAGTCTCATGATTGTCATGTCTTGATGCAACAGCTACTCCCAGTAGCTATTCGTGGCATCGCCGAATATGATCTTCGGGTCGTTTTGACTAGACTTTGTTTCTTCTTTAATGCGGTTTGTAGTAAAGTCTTCGAGATTGAAAAGTTGGATGAATTGGAGAATGAAGGATATCTTATCTTGTGCCAGCTTGAGAAGCTATCTGTTCCTACATTTTTTGACATCATGGTTCATCTGATTGTTCATCTAGTGAGGGAGATAAGGTTGTGCGGCCCTATCCATTTACGGTGGATGTACCCTATTGAAAGATCTATGAAATTCCTAAAAGTACGTGAAGAACGCGTACCGGCCAGAAGCATCAATTGTTCAGAAATATGTTTCAGAAGAGGCCATGGAATTCTGTCAAAATTATTTGGCCAAAGTAAGACATATTGGGCTTCCAAAACATCAACTGGCTGAAGGGGGTAGACGAGGGGCTTCGGTAAAGAGTGTGGATCGTGATGAATTGTCACAAGTCCACTTATACATCTTGAATAATGTTGATGAAGTTTAAGCTAGCATATCTGCACATAAAGAAGCTGTAAGGAAAGAGAACCATCGAATGACCGAACAAAGGTTGATTAGGGAACATAACAGAACTTTTGCAAACTGGTTCAAACAAAAGGTCGAGGGATCTGAATGTGTTTCTGACAAATGATAAAGGCTTGGATCGGGATTAGTGGTTTTCATGCAGAGTCTGAGAAATGTATGGCCATACTTCGATGGAAAGGAGTTTCCATTTCAATTGTTAGACTCCTCAGGAATCGAAAAAATAATGGTTAAGAACAGGAAGTTGACATTATCCATGCATCATTCTTGACCAAATTATTGCGTGACAAAAGGGACGTGACATGGTTGTACGATAGGTTGTATCGTATCATCGATCCCCATATGAATTGGGTAGTCGCAATGTCTTGCTAGAGGCCGCTTGCGACTTGTGGGCTGGTACAACATTGGCCCGCTGGCAATCTCATGTTGGCCTTTAGGGTCGCACACAAGAATAGCCCAACACGAGCAAAAGTGTCCAGATTCATTGAATCTTAGATATGTCTAAGATTTAATGAATAATGTATTCAGTCTAGGATGAATATATATATTTATTAAATTCGAAATTAATATAATAATAATATTTAATAAAGATTATAATATTATTATATAAATATTCGTTTGTATTTAATTTATTTGATAAATTAAATATCTAAAACAAATAGAGATATTGTATCTCAGATTTAATTTTCGAATAAAGATATCAGATATTTTATTTAATTTAAATTGAGACATAGTATCTCAGATTTAATTAAATAGATAGATATCATTTCTCGGATTTAATTTTTAGAGATAAATTAAATGAGAAGGCTTTTAATTTGGATTAAATAAATAGATTAGATTAGATCTATCAGATAGATTTAATTAATATATTTTTTTAATCCAGATTCAAAATTTGTTTTGAATATAATGCGCTTACTAGGTTTAGAAAAACCCACGGAATTTTTGTCGAGCGTATTAGAAAGCCACGAGAAACCTAGAGAAAAATGAGAGAGAGAGACTACTGAAGGCGCAAGCACACTGCCATCTATGTTCGAGGCTGTTCGTGTGGATACCAGTAGAGGAAGGCGATTCGAAGAGTCGACTTTTGCTGATCGAGAAGGTAGCCCACCAGTCTAATTGTTCGGCATAGGTATGATTCAGAAACCCTAAACCTTGATTTAAACACCGTTGAGCGATCTATGAATGGGATTCGTAAAGTTTTAACTCCGCTGCGTGTGCGGATCCCAACATAATTAAGTACTAACTTAAACTTGTTACTTCCAACCCTTATCTTTCACTGCCCTTAAAAGTCCAGTAACTTCAATTATTTTTAATTAATTCTACAAAACTCATTTTAATGTGCCATCAACTCTCACGTGTTCCTAGATAATTATATTTTCATAGAAAAATAATTTCAAAGGTCAGGACTTGTCAAATAATTCCCAGAATATACGTTTTTCTTGACTGTCCAGTTACGCTTCCAGAATTTACGACTCAACTTTAAAAATTTGTATCTCTCTGATCAGGGCATTAAAAATTACAAAATTTATATTTCCTAAATTCCCAGGGAGTCATCTGAATTTCTGGAAAAATTCATCATTTTATAAATACTTTAACCCATTCAAATCACATGCTCAAACCTTCTGCCCAGGTTTTATCTGCAGGACGCTGGGTCATCTTGTAACATTTATTAATCACTTACCAGACATCAAAAAAGTACTAAATACCCATAATTTTAAAGGTATTAATGTCCTCTATATCCAGGAATATTTTCATAATTTTTAAAGAACATTAACTCAGTCAAAAATGCATTGGAAGTTGACTGACTCCAGAGACCAAAAACTGGCAGATTTATCTCTTTCTTTGAGCTCGTGATTTTATGTTTAAAAACACATTTGAAAAATCATCAAAAATCATATTCCCACACAAGTTTTCATAAAGAACACAATGATGGTCTTATATTTTCCAAATTACAATTATTTCTTGGTGTTTACCATGAATTTCCAGATCTGGGTTTTAAAGGAAATCTCATAAATTTGAAGATTAAATGAGTGTTCTTACCACTAGGCTTGTTCTTGAGCTTGTGGTCTCTCTTGCCACACCAAATCCTTGTTCCATATACAGACTAGACTTGAGAATATCACAAGCATGTGGGTTCTTCCTCATCAATCACAACATGCATGAAGAAAATCCAAACACTATCACTTAGTGTTCAAGTTCTCACCTTGAGTTTCTAGTTCTTCTTTCTTCAAACCGTGGTTATTCAAGATGATGTTGAGGTTGATGATGATGATGTTGATGGTGTTGGAGAGGAGAGGGGGTTGGTGCCGTGAGGGAGTTAAGGGAGTTTCTAGTTCTCACTTAGTATTGGTTGAAAGCAATTGTTTGTGTGTGAGAGGAGGGAGGGCGTATAATTTGATGAGAGGAAGAGATTGATATGCAAATAGATGGATGTGTGTATGTGTAAAATATGCCACGGTAAAGAGAGGAAAGGAAGGATAAAAAACCTGATTTCATTGTGAGTTGCCAAGTGTTTTTCATGTAAAAGGGACAAGTGTCTTGGTTGTGTAAAGAGATGATGACAAGTGTTGTGTTTCTTGCATGTGTGTGTGTGTGTCATCTTGTTTTGCGTGTTTGGGTTCCGATGTTATTGTCTCGGTCTGTGTGTTTTGGGTTATGTTGTGGGTATGGCATGATTTTCGAGGAAGTATCAGGAATTCTTTCTCAGGTTTTACTCGTGATTGCGACACGAATACCGAGACCAGACAAACAATGCCACATACCAGTGTTTTCCTCAAAAACGCAGGGCATAACCGACTACCCTGGAAATGCCATATACTTACTTATACTAGCATATTTTCACTCAACTAATTGTCCTATACCTTAGAACATAGTTGGGTGACATCTTTTTCAACCGGATATACATCGTATATGTGCTCAGTGCCCCCTTTTTCACTGACACTTTAATTCTACGACTTATATATACTAGGTCCATTGAGCCGTATGGCCGAGTTACCAAGTCCCTGAGAGACTTCCTATCTCTCAACATTCTTGGGACTCTTCTCGAATTGGGCTTAGCCATTTACCTAATTTAGGCTTCACCTCAATTCTCAGGGCCCAAAATTCGGGATGTTACATTAGGAATTCTAAAACTTGAGTTTACTCAAGGAAGAGAACTTTCAAAGACATTTGAACTTAATCTGACTCAGTGTTTGTTTGGAAAACTCGAGTTAGTGGTTGGCCGAGGGCTTTCAAACCTTTTTCATTTTAAAGCAAACTCAAGCCAGTTATGGTTAACTCAAGTTTGTGCAAGGTTGAGAGTTTTTCAAAGTATTTTGAACTTAAACTGACTCGAGCCTGTACATGGAAACTCCAGCCAGATTTTGTGGACTTAAACTTATTTTCAAATTAATTTTTTATGGGTCCTTTCGGGTTAGTTCGGGTTTTAGGAACCACATAGGATCCCTTTGGTACCCACTTGTAATTACCAATGGGTTTGGTTTTTATTTCCTTCTTATGGAAACAGGATGAAGTGATGTGTCCTTTGCGATTACAATAATTGCAATGGGCAAAAGGATTTGAGAAATGAACTGTCTTTTGAAAATAGTTCAAATAATTCTTTTCTCCAGTTTTTTTCTTTCCTTTCTTTTTGTCACATTCGGGCTTGTAACCAATTCCCGACTTTCTGAATTGATTGAATTTCTTCTTTTTCTCTTTTTCATTTTCTTTCAGTTGAGGGCATTCTGATTTATAATGACCGGGTTTCTCACATTCATAACAGACGACTTGATCTTTGTCTTTGCATTCTCGTCGATTACCCGAGGTTCCTTTCTGAAACCTGTTTCTGGATCCTTGATCCTTTCTATAGAATTTTCTGAATCTTCTTACCAACATGCCTATCTCTTCATCGTCCTCGTCATCTTCATTTTGATCTTCTTTTATAGTATTAAGAGCAATGATTTTGTTCTTACTAGTGTTGACTTCATCTAGACCTTTTCTGAATTTCAGTTTGCTTTCGTATTCGGATAGACTTCCAAATAAGGCGGCTACTGAAGTCATTGATTCTCCACGGGCCTCTTCTATTGCTGTGGCCTTGGCTTCCCACTCTTTTGTTAGAACATTGAGAATCTTTCTAACTTGAGGACGTTGTTCGTATGTTTTGCCAAGGGATGCCAATTGATTGGTCAAGTGTGTGTAACGGAGTTAGAATTCAGCAATGGTTTCTCCGAACTTCATTCGAAGTAAGTCATACTCGGTGGTTAGAGTATTGATATGATTTTCTTTAATGCCAGAGGTTCCTTCGTACGCGATTTCCAATGCCTTCCACATTTCTTTTGCAGTAGAGAGATTACATATCCATAAGTACTCCTTTTGGCTAAGAGCACTTTGAAGCATCAAGACGGCTTTGCTGTTAAGAGTAATTTTCCTTCTGTTAGTCTCATCAAATTCTTCTTTTGTTTTAGGAAACGCAATTCCTCCTTCATTTCTTGTAGGAACATAATCCTCATTTTCTATTACTTGCCAGAGACCATATTCAGTTGCTAGAACGAACACTTTCAATTTCGCTTTCCAAAATGAGTAGTGGTCGCCATTGAATCCAGGTGGTCGGTTGATTGAGGCACCATCAGGTAATATTCCTTCCATGATCTATCTCGGGATGTTAAGCCCAATAGAGAAACCTTGCTCTGATACCAAATGAGGGTGGAATATCACCTAGAGGGGGGTGAATAGGTGATCTTGGTAAACTTTTAAGGATTCACTTAGAAAATAAATTACTGGAGTAAGAGAAGAGAAATGAACACAAGGAGATTTATCTTGCCGGTCTAAATCTTTGACCAACGTCCGAGTCCTCAAGTACACCTTGAGATTTCCACTAGCTCTTTAAACACACGTACAATTACCCACTCTGTAACTTAGGATGATCCTTTCACTCTCGGACTCACTCCCTTACAAGTTGCAATTGTACACCCTTACTTAAGGTTCCACAACCTCAAGTTTGAACAATAGAAATAATGAAGGTGTTTGACAGCTCCTCACGAGTGAATAAAGTATGAACACTGAAGTACTATAGGTATTGAGATACTCAAGATAATTGAAGTAATAAGAAAGATGTATGTCTCGTATTCTCTTGAGTTTTTTTTTTTCAATTGAATCAGATGTCTCTTTATAATGTTCATGATTCATGTCGATCAGTGTTTGAGAAGATATCCGTTGGGTCATACTATCTCTTGGATTTCCGATGATTGCTCTGCATTGAAGATTATGACCGTTGCATCATTTAGTGTCTTTACTCATTTTGTGCAGGGAATCATTCTGAGTAAAGGCCATATCGAATACTTCCAAAATGAGGGACTTCATCTTTTGTGACTATTGCTCTGTTTGACGCGTGAGAGTAAATGTTCTGATCATCTGTCTTTTGTCAATCAGTGGTTGATACCTGAAACCCACTTAAGTAAAATGATTAGAAATAGAAATTAACGAGTTTGAAAGTAATCAGTAATAATGGTGTTTCAATATTTATCATAAGAAAATCAAATCAGAGATAGCGTATGAGATTCTGTTCTTAACGTTTGATGCTCGAGCAAGGTATATTTTGTTGCTCGGGCAAGCCTTTCAGAAGAACAAAATTCCTCGCTGATGCTCGGGCAAGATTCTATGATGTGCTCGAGCAAGCCTCAGAGAAACTAGATTTTCTCGCTGTTGCTCGGGTAGGCTGTTATGGCCTACTCGAGCAAGCCTCAGGCAGAGGCGAAAATCAGGGATATTCCGATGCTGCTCGAGCAAACAATAAATGTTGCTCGGGCATGGTGCTCGAGCAGGGACAAAGAACCTGCTCAGGCAAACAACATATAGTGGTGAAATAAGAGGACTTGAGTAGTGCTTCTCGGGAAAGAGTTTTTCCTTGCTCGGGCATGGTGCTCGAGCATGAAAGAATTCATGCTCGGGAAGACACTATCTAGAGGAAAATTTAGGGAGCTTCTCGAGCAAGCTTTTTCCTTCTGCTCGAGCAAGCTTTCTCCGATGCTCAAGCAAGCTTTCTGTCTTGCAATCTTTTTGCCTCTGCCTCGTTGCTGCTCGAGCAAGGGATTGTCCCTGCTCGAGCATGATTGCTCATTTTGCGTTTTAAATGAATATTGATACGATGTTGCTCGGGCAAACGTATAGGTGCTGCTCGGGCAAGATTCACATAACTTAGCTTCTCAGCCCTGAATCCTGATGATGCTCGGGCAACATCTGTGACCTGCTCGGGCATGCTTTGATCCACATATTTTTCACTCAATTTAATAACTCATAAGTTGTATTCATCAAAACATCAAAAGCCAACAATACCTTCTGATATAAATATTCTTCAGTGTTTATCAATTTGCTCTTCTAAAGAGTTTCATTTTTGATTATTAAATCATTGTAAGAATCTCAAGTCGTTGGACTTTGAGATTGAGTTATCAGTTTACAACTTCTAAGGGGGAGTGTATCCTAGTAAGAGGATAACTTTTGAGTATAGAGTGTGTAACTTATTGAAGTGACAATGAAATATACCAAAGAGTCTGGGGACTGGACGTAGGTCAAGAGTTGAGACTGAACCAATATAAATCCTTGTGTTCATCTTCTTCTACTTTCTCTCTCTTTTAGCCTCTGTTTCAGTGGTGAAACTCTATGTTTATCAAAAAGTTTTTAAAATCCCCAATTCACCCCCTCTTAGTGATATTTTTCATTTACAAATATCACGATGGTCATTTAATGAAGTTCAATAGCAGACAAAATATAGGGAAAGCACAGAAGCTTCAATGGCTACTTCCAACGGTCATATTCTAAGATACTCAATGGAAGATGGTGCTCAATGGTCATATGACCTCCATCGACTATAAATAGAGACTCATTCAAGACATAACAAAAAATGAATGACTCAACGAAGCCAATAACAGTAGCTTACAACTTCACCATCGAAATGTCAATGCTCTAACTCTAATATTTATCTCAAACGCTTTCTATTCTCAATGTTTATATAGTTTATCGTAGAGAGTGAGATAATTTGTCATGTACTTCAGTGTTCATTTATACACTTTTGAGATCGAATATTGATTGTAATCCTTGATCATAAAGGTTGTATCCTTACGGTGTGTAAGGGGGAGTATCTCGGTGGGAGATTTGTGAAAGGTTGTATAAGTGGCCGACTAAACTTGTGGGATTGTAGTGGTTCTCAATTAAGTAGTTAAAACTTGAGGAAGATAGTAGATTGAAATCTTAGGAGGAGCCTCAGGATTGGATGTGGGTTATCGCGGATTGGGCCGAAACAAGATGAATCATAGTTTGAATATTCTCTTCTCTAAACTCTTATATTTCCAGTATATGTTTATTTGAATATCATACTGTTGATTTAGAAGATGCCAAAAGATTTACAAAGTTACTAAGTTTTTATCATACATCTAATTCACCCCCTCTTGGGTGTCAGCCAGTGCTAACAACACCAAGTTCACCTCAATAGAGAGAAGTGGCCTTTGATGATAATGGGACAGATATGGATGATCAGATAGAGAACATTATTTATGATGTAGGAGAAGAGGATCTTGAGCAATCACTTGTATATGGTAATATGTGTAGTGATGTAGAGAAGTTGTTGTACCTGAGGTGTAAAAAATATCAATTGTTGAAAGGAGTATTAAAATTGGTAAGCTTGAAAGTATGGCATGCATAGAGTGTCAAGAATTTTTCAAAAACGCTTGAGGCTTTTAAAGACATGCTTCTAGATAATAATATGTTACTGGGTCGACACTATAATGCTAAGAAAATACTCTTAGCATATGGAAATTTATCTGGGTATAGTGTAATCGACCATACCGGTTTGTGTTGAAGGCATATGCTAGCATCAACTACAAAATGGAAGAAAGATAGTTTAGCTTGGCCATAGGAGATTTCTTAGACTAGGCCACCCATATTGTAGATTAAAGAAAGCTTTTTTTGGTGGCCAAGATTATCAAGATACTCCAGAGGCATTATTTGGAGAGCAAGTTTATGAAAAGGTGAAAAATATCAATTTCATCTTTTGTAAGACTAGAAAGAGTAGAAATGAAAAAAAAAAAAAGTTATGGAAAAAGAGATTTATCTTCTTCAAGCTTCCATATTGGCACAATCTTCATATGAGACACTATATTGATGTCATGCATGTGGAGAACAACGTATATGATAGTATTGTTGGGACTCATCTCAATATACAAGGTAGTTCTAAGGATGATTTGAAGGAAAGATTGGATTTGAAAGCAATGAGAAACAAGAACACTTACATCCAAGGCCATATGGTAAGAGAATTTATTGTCCCCCATCTTCTCATACTTTGTCTACGGATGAGAAAAGAAGTTTTTGTGAGTGTTTTCATGGCATAAAAGTTCCCTCAGGGTATTATGAAGAAGCCATGAAATTTTGTCAACATTATTTGTCTAAAGTAAGATATATTGGGCTTCCTAAACGTCTTAATGAAAAGGGGGTAGACGCGAGGCTTCACTAAAGAGTGTGGATCCTGATGAATTGCTACAAGTCCACTTATACATCTTGAATAATGCTGATGAAATTCAAGACAACATAAATGCACATAAAGAAGCTGTAAGGAAAGAAAATAGTCATATGACTGAACAAAGGTTAATTATGGAGTAAAACAAAACTTTTGCAAATTGGTTCAAACAAAAGGCTAAGGGAGAGGAATATGTTTCTGATACAATAAAATGGTTAGCATGTGGTCCTGAGGTTGATGTCATAAGTTGGAATTCATATGTGATCAATGGTTATACCTTTTTCATGAAGACCCTAGATGATAGGAGCACCGTCCAAAACAGTGGTGTTATGCTAGTGGTTGAATCTATGCATTTTTCCAATTCGAAAGATAAGAAGTCTAAATTAGTAGTCATGCCTTATTATGGGGTTATTGAAAAGATTTGGGTGGTGTACTATTTTAAAATTAAATTTTCCATTTTCAAATGCAAGTGGGTTAATGTCAATAATGGTATTCAGATCGATTAGTTAAGATTTACATTAGTATATATGAATAGTAGAAGTTTAGGAGATGAATCTTTTATTATGGCAGACCAGGAAAAACAAGTGTTCTTTATCACTGATCAGGAAAATAAAGTGTGGTCTGTAGCTCTCCAAGGAAAAAGGATCATTGATATTGATAGGGAAAGTCATTTAAATTATTATCTTCGTGAGGCTCCTTCTTTCTCAGGGGTCTACTGGAATTGAATGAAGAAGATGAAGAGGATAATGAACACGACATAATAAATGATCATTTGAAGGGATATGGGAGGATATCCCTTTATAAAAGAGAGAAAAGTACATTTCCTCCTCCTTTTTGCTTCTTTTGTTACTTGTCATGTCATATATTGTTCATCAGAAATTAACAAAAAAAAAAAAATCAGATTGGTAAATCATACTTTTCACCTAGACTAAGAGGTCCACAAGTTGAGGACGATAAGAACTTGTCTTTAACAAATCAACAAGCCCCATATTGAGATATTTGGTAATATTCATCTACATAATTATTTGAAAAGTTTAAGATTTTAACATTCTTCCTTTGTTCTTAAACAATGTTGTTAATTATGTTTTTTTTTCTGTATTACAGAGTCATGATAGTGATATCATAGATTACGTTGTGTCTCATGAACAACTAGCTTTTGATCATCCCATATTAAGAGGACATAAACATCAAATTAGATATCTTGGGTTGTGGTATGTTATGAATAATAGTTGTTAATTAGATATCAATTTTGTGCCCACTTGAATTGAAATATTGTTGGCATTATATTCATTTAATTTGTATATTCATTTCCAATAATTCAATTTGTAACTCATATTGAGTTATTCAAAGCTTGTAGCTTAAATTGTCTTTTAGGTGTTGGGTTGGATGGTGTGTAAGAGGAAAAATAGAGTGTATATGTGAAAAACACGAAAAAAAAATTAGACCAAATATTATAAATATCATATCTAAAAAGAATTAAGACGAGACTTTTAAGACCGGTTTTAAAAATAATCAGTCTAAAAAGTGAGACTTTTAAAACCAGATATTATATACAACCAGTCTTAAAGGTCAAACTTTTAAGACCGCTTATTTTACACAATTGGTCTTCTAAGATCGGATATTTTACTCAACTAGTCTAAAAGTTAGACTTTTTAGACCTGATATAAGCCAAGTCATGTCTAAAAAGTCTGACTTTGTAGACCTAATATTTGAGTAACCAGCCTAAATTTTTTATTTTTTATTTATGATTGGTTGCATCAAACAAATAATAGACTTGTTGTAATACCCTAAAAATCACACTTATGATAAGTGTCATAAATTAGTAAATTATACCTATTGAAAATAGGTGAATATGATGTCTCAAACACATTGTATTGAATTTATCTTATTATTAGGACAATTTCTCTTGAGATAAGATAATGTGCGAAAAGGTCCCTAAAACGTTAGATAATTTGCAAATATGTCTCTAAAATATTTATGGGTTATAAAATACCCTGAAAATATTATAAAGAGGAAAATAAATATTTATTTGAAATAGGGAAGAATATTGTCCCTAATTTAGGTAATTTATTAAATTATTTCCTTGGAAAAATTAAAGAAGAAAAATCAAAAAGTATTGTGAGGCCATAATTAACCCCATGATTTTTAATATTTTACATAGAGCGTAAAATACCAATGTCAGTCCAATAGTTGTGAGATAATGATTAGTTCTAATTAATAAAATTATCAACAATTAGTAAGGGATTAAATAGGTAATTATTGACTAATTGTTTAAGAAATGAATAGGATGAGTTATATAAAGACTTAAGGAATAATTAGCCAATGGACTAATTATTAATTAAGGTAATTAAGGCATATAATTAAGTGATTAAAAAGGTTGAAAAGTCAACGAAAAAAAGGCCCATGAATTTTCGAAAAAATAGAAGGAAAAATAGAAGAAAAAAAAGATGTAGGGTGTAAAGGGTTTAGGTTTAGAGAATATTCTAAAGGAATATTCTGTGGGATATTTGTGAAAAAGCAGACAGGATAAATGACCACCAATAGAAAATAAATCCTAACTCAAAATCCATGATTTAGGTGGCAAACGACTGGATGTATTATGAATCAGTGTAATTTTGTCCAGAAGATGGCATTACCCGAAGCGATTTCCGTAACCGAAGACGTTTATCCGAAAATCTTCGGAAGGCAACAGAATGACCTAGATGGGATCAAAAATTTAGTTGACCCAGAAATTTCTAAAGAGGAAGAAGAGATCTTCAGGGCTATGTTGCTAGTTTTCTAAGTTTCTTCAAGATTACGCGATTAGAAACCGAACAGGGACTTTATCGGTATAAAACTTCTTGAGGAAGTAAGTGACATCACCTTGATGATGTCACTTGTTTGAAAGATGATGTAAGGAGGTGGATTGTGTGTCCAAGAATGAAGCTTCTAGAAACCCTAAATTCCATGGTCCAAAATTGAAGTAGAAAGTTGGAAAAAGACCATTATGCCCTCAAATTTTTCCCTATAAATAGGCACCTTCATTCTTCACAATTCTCACACAAAACCTCAAGAGCATTTCGGTTTTAGAGAGAGCTAAGAGAGAAGGAGGAGTCTGGAGGAAGAAGCAGCAAAGCTCTGGGTAATTTATTCGGTACCGAGTCTTAAGTTCTAGTTTTCGATTCGGTAGTTATAGTAGGAATGTTGTTTTGATCTTTAATCTTCCAAGTTAGTTTAGATATCATGTTTTAAGATTGAATATGATATGTATTTCGAAAATTATGTTGGAGTAGGAGTTTTGTTGAGATTTTGGAAGATTAGGGTCAAAGTAACGAAGTGCTGGCAAAATTCCGTCGATTAGGGGCATCAGGGGCAAAATGGTCATTTATGCCTAAAATTCCTGTTATGATGTCAAATGTTAATAAAATGTAATATTATCCTTATAGGATATCTGTAATCACGAACCGCTATTGTACCGCTGTCAAACGTATCGTTTTCCGTCAGAAGTACCGATTACCGTCAACGAAGGTACGTCCGCGTACTGTAACACTAATATGATGTTTATTGTATGCCTATTATGGTATCTTATAGCTCTATGGTATGTTTATGTACTGTTGATATATTCAAGTTTGCTATGGGCGATATATCTGCATGCTTTTGGGCGATATATGTATGCATGCTTTTGGGCGATATATGTGTGCATTCTTTTGGGCGATACATCTGCATTGGTTGCATGCTCATATGCTGTTTATGTTGTGATTGTTTGTAGTCCATATGCTGTATATGTAAATATGATCTTAACCGTTACCTGAGATCCGGTGCGGATCTCAGCTCTTAATATAGCGTCAGGGTCGGTAGGACCGAGGACCGAGGAGAGAGGGAAGTAGCAAGTTTAGGGGTCTGGCTGAAGACTTTCTGTTGTTGTTCTTTACTTTTGAAAACTCTCGGTTACTGTACCGCTTCTGTAATTAGCCAGTGGGCATTTTGAATATATATATCAGTTACACTCTTGCTCCGATGCTCTACTCTGATGAAAAAATTTTATACTGCTTTTGAAAAACGGGATGTTACATTTTTGGTATCAGAGCAGTTGTCCTGGCATAGATCTGACTAAGTTATTCCAAACCTTTTGGTGCCGAAGGCAAGGCTAGTCTATGTGGGTGCGCCAATTAGTCACCGTGAACTCGGTGAGGCCCCCATGATAGACACTTACATGGCCAATTGGTTTGAGTAACGGAGTTAGGCTCTACGCCTTTTTAAAGAGCATGTTTTGAAAATAAGTACTGATATAGCCCTAGGTCGGTGTACCACCTTATTTCGATGTACCATTCTGAACCGGTATACCATCCTGAACCAGTGTACCACCCTCTGTTGGTGTATCCCTCTAACCCAGAGCCTATGAGAAGCTGGGTCATGTCAGACGAAATTCTGAGCCCAACAAATATAAGTACATGCAGTATTTGACTCATGTAGAACTTCCGATACGTATTTTCGTGTCCGTTTTTGAGTAGAAAGAACCAACGAAAATCTGACGAAGGAAATGTTGCGGGTGACTGTTCGTTTGCAGTGTGAATACTAAGTGCGATAGAGTTGATGTGCGATATAGATACTAGTGTGATAAAATCTGCGATATGCTAATTGTCTTCCTTATATAATCAACGTTTCCCCTAATAAAGGGAAAAGCACGCGACATGGAAAATTTAAGAGGAGCCGGAGCTCCTAGAGGCCGAGGCAGAGGTAGAAGAGGAGGTAGACAACCTCGAACGATACCAGTAGTAAACCCTGAACAACCAATTCAAGAACCAAATCAACCCCAACAGATTGCCTGGCAAGAGGTAGTGGCTGTAATGCGGGAACAAAGAGAGATGATATAGGAACTTCGTGCAGAAAGGCAAGCGGAGAGGCAAGCAAGACACGAGGAGGAAGAACAATATGAGAATGAAGAAAGGAATGAAGAAGAGAGTGAAGAAAATGATAGACGATATATGAATTAGATGTTAGACACGTGTTCTATATTTCTTAGTTATATTTGACCGTGATCATGTCATTGAGTAGGAGGTATCTTATGTTGCCATGGTGTGTGGGCGCCATGGAAATGTTTGAAGTATCTTGTGTTGCCATGGTATAGCCATGGAGACATTTTGGTATCTGTAGTGTTGACCGCGGTGTATGGGAGCCACGGGAAACACTATATAACAAAGTACGATATGACAAGATCGTTGCGGTCAAACCAAAGAAAATTCTCGATCACCAAGAGGAGCGGCTGGCAGACAAAGTAAAGATTCGACGCGTATTGTTCGAAGTTTAGATAGTACGGAGTTTTGATGGTAGAGTGCAAATTTCGAGGACGAAATTTTATTTAACGGGGGGAGAAATGTAATACCCTAAAAATCACACTTATGATAAGTGTCATAAATTAGTAAATTATACCTATTGAAAATAGGTGAATATGAGGTCTCAAACACCTTGTATTGAATTTATCTTATTATTGGGACAATTTCTCTTGAGATAAGATAATGTGCGAAAAGGTCCCTAAAACGTTAGATAATTTGCAAATAGGTCCCTATAATATTTATGGGTTATAAAATACCCTGAAAATATTATAAAGAGGAAAATAAATATTTATTTGAAATAGGGAAGAATATTGTCCCTAATTTAGGTAATTTATTAAATTATTACCTTGGAAAAATTAAAGAAGAAAAATCAAAAAGTATTGTGAGGCCATAATTGACCCCATGATTTTTAATATTTTACATAGAGCGTAAAATACCAATGTCAGTCCAATAGTTGTGAGATAATGATTAGTTCTAATTAATAAAATTATCAACAATTAGTAAGGGATTAAATAGGAAATTATTGGCTAATTGTTTAAGAAATGAATAGGATGAGTTATATAAAGACTTAAGGAATAATTAGCCAATGGAATAATTATTAATTAAGGTAATTAAGGCATATAATTGAGTGATTATAAAGGTTGAAAAGTCAACAAAAAAATGGCCCATGAATTTTTGAAAAAATAGAAGGAAAAATAGAAGAAAGATAGATGTAGTGTGAAAAGGGTTTAGGTTTAGAGAATATTCTAAAGGAATATTCTGTGGGATATTTGTGAAAGAGCAGACAGGATAAATGACCACCGATAGAAAATAAATCCTAACACAAAATCCATGATTTAGGTGGCAAACAGCTGGACGTATTATGAATCAGTGTAATTTTGTCCAGAAGATGACATTACCCGAAGCGATTTCCGTAACCGAAGACGTTTATCCGAAAATCTTCGGCAGGCAACGGAATGACCTAGATGGGATCAATATTTTAGTTGACCCAGACATTTCTAAAGAGGAAGAAGAGATCTTCAGGGCTATGTTGCCGATTTTCTAAGTTTCTTCGAGATTACGCGATTAGAACACCGAACAGGGATTTTATCGGTGTAAAACTTCTTGAGGAAGTAAGTGACATCACCTTGATGATGTCACTTGGTTGAAAGATGATGTAAGGAGGTGGATTGTGTGGCCAAGAATGAAGCTTCTAGAAACCCTAAATTCCATGGTCCAAAATTGAAGTAGAAAGTTGGAAAAAGACCATTATGCCCTCACATTTTTCCCTATAAATAGGCACCTTCATTCTTTACAATTCTCACACCAAAACCTCAAGAGCATTTCGGCTTTAGAGAGAGGTAAGAGAGAAGGAGGAGTCTGGAGGAAGAAGCAGCAAAGCTCTGGGTAATTTCTTCGATACCGAGTCTTAAGTTCTAGTTTTCGATTCGGTAGTTATAGTAGGAATGTTGTTTTGATCTTTAATCTTCCAAGTTAGTTTAGATAACATGTTTTAAGATTGAAAATGATATGTATTTCCAAAATTATGTTGGAGTAGGAGTTATGTTGAAATTTTGGAAAATTAGGGTCAAAGTAATGAAGTGCTGGCGTAATTCCGCTGATTAGGGGCATCAAGGGCAAAATGGTCATTTATGCCTAAAATGCCTGTTATGATGTCAAATGTTAATAAAATGTAATATTATCCTTATAGGATATTTGTAATCACGAACCGCTGTTGTACCGCTGTCGTACCGCTGTCAAACGTACCGTTTTCTGTTTTCCGTCAGAAGTACCAATTACCGTCAACGAAGGTACGTCCGCGTATTGTAACACTAATCTGATGTTTATTGTATGCCTATTATGGTAGCTTATAGCTCTGTGGTATGTTTATGTACTGTTGATATGTTCACGTTTGCTATGGGCGATATATCTGCATGCTTTTGGGCGATATATGTGTGCATGCTTTTGGGCGATACATCTGCATTGGTTGCATGCTCATATGCTGTTTATGTTGTGATTGTTTGTAGTCCATATGCTGTATATGTAAATATGAGGTTAACCGTTACCTGAGATCCAGTGTGGATCTCAGCTCTTAATATAGCGCCAGGGTCGGGAGGACCGAGGACCGAGGAGAGAGGGAAGCAGCAAGTTTAGGGGTCCGGCTGAAGACTTTCTGTTGTTGTTCTTTACTTTTGAAAACTCTCAGTTACTATACCGCTTCTGTAATTAGCCAGTGGGCATTTTGAATATATATATCAGTTAGACTCTTGCTCCGATGCTCTACTCTGATCAAAAAATTTTATACTGCTTTTGAAAAATGGGATGTTACACTTGTTTGATCGGCTGTATCAAGGCCTGATCAAGAATTGGTCTAAAAATGATTTTTACCCAATCTAAAAAGTGATTTTTGCATTAGTGCTACTAGAATTAATTACATTAGGATCTGAATGCAATGATGCACAAACATAATCCCTTGACCATGTGGGAGGTTGTCTATCCATAGTGATTCTAGGAGGAGGCTGAGGCATATGGGTGCACCTCGACCTTCATCCTTGTTCCCTTTTACACTAAAATGAATCAACACATTTATGGCGTTATGTGAATCCACAAGTATATAGGCTCATACCAAAACATCTTCCTAAGATCTTTGTTCAATTCTTTATGAGCATTATCTATAAATGGAAACTTATTTTTCATGAAGCTTACTTGCCTACTCACAAAGAGGGTCTTATTCTTCAAATTGAGAAAAAAAAAAAAAATCCCTTTTGATTATCAGACTAGTCTAATAAAACACAGGGAATAGATCTAGGCTGAAATTTATCACTTCCCTTTAAGTCAGTTGCATATGCTAGTGACCTAAATACCTTTAAGTTTTCTAAATTCGTTTCTACACCATATAGCTTTTCATAAGGAGTTTTGCAGTCTGAGACCTTGGAGGGTATTCGATTTACCAAGTGAACTGCCATCCTCACACATTCTCCCCAATTTGTAATAGGGATTCCAGATTTCAAGATCAAGCTATGACTAAGTTGCATAATTATTTTATGCTTTTTTTCCACGACCCCATTTTGTTGTGGAGTGTAGGGACATGAACACTACTACAAAAAAACACTTTTAACATCCGTTTTTAAGCCTTTTTTATCTCCCTTTTCAGGGGGATGCCTATGTGAGCAATGTAGTAAAGTATGGCAATAATGTCCCTGTAAAAAAGGGACGTTTTAGGATTTTGTAAGAGACTTAGGGCGTCCCTTTTTAAAGGGATGTTGCAAGTTTTTTTGTTAAACAAAAAAAAAATCAGATCTGCCCAAATCAGATCTTCTTAAAAAAAGGGACAACCGTTGTACTACATAAAAAGAGGGACGATTGTCGCATTAGCATCCAACAAGTTGGTGGAAGAAACACTCGCGGTGAGGAGGACTGGCTTGGCCGAAGGTAGCAGAGAGTCTACTAGTGTTCGAATTGGAGTCGCCAAAGTTGAATATGACTAGAAAATCACAGTCGCTTGAAGCATCTAATAACAATGAGATGAAAAGTTGTACGCACAAAGCACAAACCTGCTACGAGTGTGAGGAGAATATGGCTAAAAAATCATACTTGCCCAAATATCTTTAGAACTACCCAAATAGTCGAATACACAAGTAAATCTTCGCACAAAAATTAAGAATCTTAGTAAGGAGACAAGAAAATTAAGAATACACTAGAGATGAGAATTGAAGCCGGTCACGAGTGTCGGTGAGCATGAAGACAAAGGAGGCAAAGGAGAAGGAGAAGGAGACGAGTCAGAAGACGAGGATGAGGGAGTTGAAACCCAGGGGTGGGAGAGCGGTTGTTGACACCGCTGTTATAGAGGGCCTAAAGGGATCTCATAGAGAGGGATGACGCTGAAGGATAGGAACCAAAGTCGCTGGAGCCACTAGCTACTACAAAAAAATGGATTTTACTTCCTTAAAAGACGTCCCTTTTCAGAAAGGGAAGTAAAAAATAAAGACAGTGGAATTTTGGTAATTCTCTAGAGGATTTTGGAGTCCCAATCTGAAAAGGGATGCCAAAAGTCCACTTTTAGTATCCCAATTTAGGAAAAAGACCCCATAAGCACTACTTTTGGTGTCCAATTATAATTGGGACGCCTATTTTGACACTTTGAGTGTCTGAAATTTAAATTGGGACGCTTATGTGAATACTTTAGGCATCCCAATCTTAAATTGAGACGCCTATATGGGCACTTTAGGCGTCCCAATTTAAAATTAGGATGCCTAAAGCATCATCAATAATGGGTCAAAATGCATGTTCCACTACTCATTCTTTTAATTTGTCTTTTCTATCTCACTTCAATTGTTTCAAATTCCTCATCTACTTCGCACACCTGACCCAGCCTTGCTCGGTCTTCCTTATCTTCTTTGCACACCTGGCGATAGAAGAGACGTGGTTAGCGACGGAGTTCAAACAACTGACCCTGCCTTGCTTCGCCTTGCTTCGTCTTCCTCATCTTCTTCACACACCTGGCGATAGCAGAGGCGTGGTTGGCAATGGTGTTCGAACACTTGACCCAACCTTGCTCCGCCTTGCTCTGCATGAACCAACTGCTTTATACAGTGAAACCCTTTCTTTAGATCTAAAAATAGACCTGCTCTCTTCGGCGCCGTCTTCAGAACCTCCTTCCTTCGGCGACAACTATCAGTAGTGAAGCTCATAAGTCCTCGACAGCCTAACTCGCTCCTTATTCACTCTCAAGGACCTCAACAAATCCTCTATTAATTCCCACCACACCACCCTCGACACCAATCGTCGTGCTCGCTAGGAAATCCAGGTCAACAAATCCTCCAAAAATTCCAAATATGTACAATGATCTGCATTTTCTTTTTGCTTTTTTTTTTAATTGTTAGATCTGGAATTTTTGGATCTGTTTTATCTACATTTGCAAATGCTCGATTAATTTTTTGGATCTGTATTATCTACATCTACTAATATTTTGTATAGTAGTCATGCAGATAATCTTTATTATCTGCATCTGCTAATCGACAATGAGTTTTGGTTCTTCCTCTGTCTTCAAAGGCGTGTTTGGTTTTTTTCTTTAAAAAAAAAAACTTACGACGTCCTTAATTTAAGGGAACGCCATAAGTATATGGCGTCCCTTTTTTTAGAGACATTGTATCATGAATTTAATACGTCCTTGAAGTAGGTGCCCCCCTATTTTTGGACATTAAAAGGCTTAAAAAACTGACGTTAAAAGCATTATTTGTAGTAGTGAGCAGGTGGCTAGCGAAAATTGTTTAGAAGGGAATGAAAGGAGGGAGCACATATGAGGGTATATGGGATACTTTAGGTGTTCCAATTTAAAATTGGGGATACTGAAAGACTATTTTTTGCTGTCCTTTTTAGAGTTTGGATTTCAAAAATCCTACTTTTGGCGTCCCTTTTAAAATTAGAATGCCAAGATCCTCCACACTACTACAAAAATTGGATATTACTACCTTAAACGACGTCCTTATTAAGAAATATGAAGTAAAAAATGAAGGCGGTGGCATTCTTGTAAGAGTAAATACCCTTTTGGGTCCCTGGAAAAACACGCTCTACCCATTTTGGTCCCTGAGTAAAAAAAATGTCATTTTCGGTCCTTTTTAGGGACTAAAAAGGATTTTTTGGGAATTTGTGAGGGATTAAAATGCCCATAAAAAATGACTAAAAGGACTAAAAGGGACCTTTTTTTTACTGTTTACGGACTAAAAATGTCATTTTTTTACTCAGGGATCAAAATGGGTAGCGCGTGTTATTTCAGGGACCAAAAAGGGTATTTACTCTTCTTGTAATTATTTGCAAGGAAGTTGAGCCTTCAACGTCCTAAATTATTGTTTAGGACTCCTAAATCTGATTTTGGGCGTCCTAATATTGTTTCAAGATGCCTAAAATATGGGAATCTTGGTCGCGCCATGGGAAATATGAGAATTTTTTGTTTGGCGCCATGCGATTTAAATTTTTATTTTTGGAATAAAATTCATTGTTAGCGTCCTAAAATATTTTCAGGACGCCTAAAATCTGGGATAAAATTAGTTTCGCGCCATGGGAAATATATGAGAATTTTTTATTGGCGTCGTGGATGTTTTTTTCATTGAAATTTGGATATTGGCGTCCTGAATATAATTCAGGACGCCAATATTCATTAATTGGCGTCCTGAAGAAACATCTGGACGCCAAACTTGAAAAATTGGCGTCCTAAATTAGGGTTCAGGACACCAAAATTGGAAAATTGGCGTCCTGAATATATTTTCAGGACGCCAATATTCCTCTTTTGTTAATTAATGAGACTCAGATCCACACACTTTTCCCTTCATGCACACTCTTCATTCAGTCTTGACGATAGAAATCCTCTCATCATTTCCTCCTTCTCCCGAAGTCGTCTCACACTCACACTCGCCGCCTCCTTCCCCAAATCCGACCCTGTCGTTTCCATTTTCTCTGGCATCTCCTTCGTCTCCACCGCGCCGCACTTTTGTCTCCTCCGTCTCTCACACTCCTGGCTCTCTCTCTCTCTCTCGCTCCACCTCCTTCCTGAAACCAAAACACAAGTCAGTCGGCCAAGCCCTATCACTGGTTCGTCGCGACTCGTTCCTAGGTATGCTTGGATGTTTAAATGCATCCTTTTAGCTTTATGTTTCTCTTGTGTGCCTTCATTATTTCTGTCGAATTGAAGTTGGAGCTAGGCTTATCCATAGGGTTTTAAGATTTGAAGGCTCGGCCTAATATAGCATTTACAGATGATGCCCACATGTAGAACTCTCAGTGCTCACAAACCTAGGCGTCCCTGATATAGAATTTGAGCACAAACTGTTTTAATCAAGGCAAGTTTTATCTGTTATTTGATCCTATATGTGTTGCAGGGAGACTTTGTCGATAGAGGGTACAATAGTCTGGAAGTTTTCAGCATCCTTTTACTTTTTAAAGCTAGGTATGTAAGTTTCTTGCTTGGTCGCTTCTGTCTTGACTATTTTGGTGTTCATATGAATTTGGAATATATATACAGAATTTACTTGCACCATATGTCATAATAGCTTAATTTTCTTATCATTTATCCTTGTGAAACATGTCGGTTGAGGTGTAAGATTTTAATTTTTCTCTCATCTTTTATCTTTTAAATTGTGGAGTTTCCTTTTTAGGGTGCTTGCCTGACATTGGAGGATGATTATGTTTGATTCACCAGTAGTTCATGATGTCAATAGATCAATCAATGCAGTCTTAATACTATTTTTTCAGAATCTTAATTAAAAGTGGTTTGACAATTGGATATTCATGGCGATCCTTTGGATCTTGCATTTAGTTGAAACATTTCATTGATCCTTTTGGATTTTAATTATTGAAAATGAAAATGGCTTGACAATTAAATATTAAGATGAATTGGAAATGATAATGTCCTACATTTATGGGCTGTCTAATGAGTAGATTGCTGGGTATGGAAATGACAAAGACTGAAGAGGTGAATAGAAAATGATTTTTGCGACTGCAAAAAGTAAAGTTTCTTGTTTTCTAAGCAACTCTAATGGATTTGCTTTCCATTGACCTGTCAAACTGGCTGAGTCTATGCTGCTGCTTTAGATTCCTTTATTATTTCAGCTTCTTTTTAGTAGGTTTTGTTGTTATTTATCTACTCAATCATCTTAATGATTAATTAATTTATATTCATGCATCTTTAGTTTTTGAGTAATTTATAGATACCCAGCTAATATTACCCTTTTATGAGGAAACCATGAAAGTAGGCAACTAACCCAGGTATGTTCTTAAATCATCATGCACTGGCCTACTGTTTCTGCATGTTAATTATGTTTGTCAGTTGGTAATTGGCCGCAGAATATCATTATAGACTGCTATTTTTATGTCAAGTAAATAGTCTATTCAGGAGATTTGGGGCCTTTTCCATTATTGGTTTTTGCACCATCTGATTCCAATAGTCAATTCCAGCCTTAAAATTGGTACCAAAATTTATTCAATTTTGAATTGTTAATTTTAATGTGGCTACATGCAAGACTTTATCGTATTTTTCCTTACCAAATGGTGATTTTCTACCTTTCTTGTATGCTTGCTTGACTTAAAATTTGTTTTGAAGGCCAATTGGTGGCAAGGTTTAGGAAAGAATTTGATTGAAACTTTGGGAATCGTCACTTTGTAATTTATTTGCGCAGAATACCTAAATTGTAAGAATCTGCTTGCTAGGTGATTTTCATTTTCTTTTTTCTTTTTGTTCAATCGTCTTCAACACATATAGAAGGTAATAATATTATAATGAGAGAATTTTAGTTGGGAAAACATAGTCTGTGACTGCTTCTGCTTTGGAAACTTGATTTTTTCCTTCATTGATTGAGTTAGGCCTTACTAACTCTCAATATGTCACACTCGTCTTATGTTTAAAGTAGCAAGAAAATTTTAATAAAAACTTAAAGGTGTGAAATATTTGTGTGTATCCATTACTAGGTTTTTTTTAACTGACTTGGCCATTTGAACTGACATCCTGGGATAGAAGGATATGCTGATAGGTTTTGGTAATCCAAAATCATCGTTCACTTTTTTTTCTCACTTTCAATTGTTGTCGGGATAAGTGTTGTCTGAACTTTGATGTGCAGACATCTTCCATTGTAGTTCTGTAAGGGATAACCAAAAATGCTTGAACAATGGATTATTTGTTTTGGCTATTGCATCAATATTCTAATATTGTTACACAATTTCTGATGATTGACCAATGTTGTTAAAAAACTTTGGAAGCTTACTGGGGTTTTGATTTTTCAATATATTCTTCAATTCTAATTGGTAGAGTATGATTTAGGTTCTATTCTTGGTGTCTCCTTCGATCATATGAAACTACAGATCAAGTTAGGCGTCCCCCATTCTCTCCAGCAATTTTTGTCTATTGAGAAAGTCAAATTTGTATTTCCCTAGTGAGTACTTACACTTATGGAAAACTAGTGCTTCATCTTTCACTAGTGGCTATCAGGATATATTGAGAAAGTCAAATATGTATATCTTTATTTGTTTGGTTGTGCAGGGGGATTTGTTTCCCTAGCAGATTGTTGTATTTGTAACCTTCAAATCAGTAATATATATCTTATTAGTAGTGTCACTACTACAAAATACACTTTTAACGTCCGTTTTTAATATACTTAGACGACTGTTTTCAAAGGGCTGTGAATGTAATGGTCGTTAAAAGTTTGACTTACAACCACTGTTTTTTTAAAAACCAGTCGTTGTATCTGCAACAACTGTTTTTAAAATAACAGTCGTTATATGTTTTCTTTTCTTTTTTCAAATTGATGAGCAATGGCAGAAAAGCATTCCAGCGGGAAAATTGGAAAAGCCAAAGATAATAACAACAGTAATAAGAAGAAGAAGACAACATCAACAAATTCCATAAAGACAACATCTACGCCCTATAAAAAAGATGTGGATACATCTTAAAATTGTCAGTGTCAACTTCTGCTATGTTTAAACTATAAAATGGTAAAGTAAAAACCAAGAGAAGAGAAAACATGGACTTACTATCTTTTTCATATGAAAATTGACATTCAGAGCAGTCCAAACTCCAAAATGCCAAAGCTCTTTGGCCTTTTCAACAATTTGTGCAACCGTTCTTTTCAAGCTGCAAAAACAGGGGGCAAAACGTCATTATTTCCTGCAAACAATGCAATTACATATCACTATCCACAAATTAAAAAACAGAAGAAAGTAGAATCGATGAGAAAAATCATAATCAAGAGTCGATGAGAGAAAATATAATGGAGAATCATACCCTAGGCGGTGAGGCGAAGAATGGGAATAGCAGGAGGTCAAGCTTGAACAAAAATGAGCTTGAAGAGAGGATTAGGGCTCAGAGTGAAGAAGTGATCGAGAGTTAATGGATGATGAAGACAGCTCTGCGGTTCAACCTTGCAGGAAGTAAAAATGACAAATTAGAAAGAGAGAAAACAACACCAGATAATAAAAAACAATGGCGAGAGAATCAAAATGTATTTACGCGGGCACCTTTTTGTTTGCTTTTGTTGTTTATAAAGTTGTGTTTTCCCCCGTTGGTTCTGTATTATTTGAATAAATTTAACGACTGTTTCAAGATGTTAAGACAAAATTTCAAAAATGCCACCCCCTCCCTTTTAACTTCTATTTTCAAGAAAACGGATGTTAATTGGGTGTCTCTTTTTAAGACTGTTTTTCTTGAAACAGTCGTTAAATGTTAAGACAAAATTTCAAAAATGCCACCACCTCCCTTTTAACTTCTGTTTTCAAAAAAATGGACGTTTATTGGGTGTCGTTAAATTTACTCTTTTGTAGTAGTGTGTTTTGGGGTGCTATATATCTGATTAATTAGTGGTGTTTGTTGATTTGAATGCCCAGTTAAAAATATGTAGCAGGTATGGGAAAAAAAAAACAAATCATATAAGGCGTTCTAAATTAATATTTAGGGCGCCTTAGAAACTTTTTGGCATCCTGAAATACAATCAGGATGCCACAAAACATATTTTTGGCGTCATGAGTTATCTTTAGGACGCCAAAAATCATGCAAAAAATCAAGCAGATGAGTATTATTGGCGTCCTGAAACAAATTCAGGACGCCTTAAAAAAGGCGTCATGAAACAAATTCAGGACGCCTTAAATAAGGCGTCCTGAATTTTATTCAGAGGCCTCCTGAATAAAATTTAGGACGCCTTATTTAAGGCGTCCTGAATTTGTTTCAGGACGCCTTTTTTAAGGCGTTCTGAATTTATTTCAGGACGCCAAAACTCTGAATTTTTAACTACCCCCAGTTAAACGTCCCTTTGAAAAGGGACATTAATTAATTGGGTCTTATTTAGAACATTTTTTGGGTTTTTTGTAGTAGTGACATAATTATAAATATGCTACCGCCTTTATCTATTACTTTCCTTTTTGAAAAAGGGATGTCTTTTAAGGAAGTAATATCTATATTTTGTAGTAGTAGAAGTTTCATGGATCATCCCCTTTTCCTGACTGAAGCACCTCAAATCATTATTAGTAAACTAAGTTCCATTATCGCTCCTCACCTTCTGAACTTTTGTGGAAAATTGTGTTAGAACATATGCAACAGAATTCTTAACTTGTATAGCAGGTTCATCTTTTTTTCATTAGGAAAGTCCATGTAGAAAGATTTTTTTGTCCTTACACTCCACAACAAAATGAGGTCGTGGAAAGGAAGCACATAACTCCATATTACGCAGCTTACTTGTAGCTTGATCTTGCAATCCAAAATCCCTATTACTTATTGGGGAGAATGTGTGAGGATGGCATTTCACTTGGTAAATCGAATACCCTCTAGGGTGTGAGACTACAAAACTCCATATAAAAAGACATATGGTATGGAACCGAATTAGAAAACTTAGAGGTATTTGGGTCACTAGCATATGCTACTGACTCGAAGGTAAGTGATAAATTTCAACCTAGATCTATTCCTTGTGTTTTCCTAGGCTATTCCGATAATCAAAAGGGATTTTTGCTACTTTTTTTTTGATACATAAGGACTGAAAATAAAACTAGGAACCAAATAAAGGACTACACAAGGGATTGACTCCCAAACTATCACAATGGATCATCGCCTGTACAGGGCAAACGTCCAAAAAAGCTGAAACGGAAATTCCATCCTTTGCCAAGCAATCAGCCACAGTATTCCCCTCTCTTGGCGCAAACTGAAGAACAAGCTCCCAATCCTTCCTTCTCATTCTCCAAACCTGCCAGGAAATAACATCTCCTCTTGTTTCAGAATTCGCATCATTCAAAATATGAATCAAATCCTTGGCATCAGATTCAATGATCACCCTCTTGAACCCCAAATCCCAGGCTAAATTAATCCCATGCAAGACAGCTCAGCCTTCTGCCTCAAAAGCAGAACAGATATCTAAGGACTGACTAAAACCAGCCAACCATTCGCCTTTGTGATTACGCAGTACTCCACCACAACCCGCAAGACCATGAACTCTCTCCATCACCCCATCAACATTACACTTGACCCAATCAGAGGGCGGCAGACTCCAACTAGCAGATTGCATACTTGATCCGTGCCGGTCAGACTCTGGTGTTGATCCGGTTTGTGTGGGCTATTTCCTTGGGCCTTCTTGAAAAACTTATGACTTGGCACGAACAGAATTTCATTAATTCAAGTATTCAACAAAAACCTATACAAGAGTGTTCACATATTTATACAAGTTTATGTTCTAACTAATTGGGCCTAATAATAAGTCCTAACAATATATAACTAAATAAATTGTAGCATCTAATAAGCCCAAGACCCACATATTACAGTAATGATACAAGTCACAATTACTATTTCTTACAGAAACATGATGCAAGATTCACCGGACCGATTTTGAACCGGGTCAGGGAGGTCTCTACTCTCTACCTTAGAGTGGGACACAACCAGGAATCTTGATAGGTTCTGGTACGTCTCTGTATTCACCAGAACTCTCTCCGTGGACAATTGGGAGATAAAGGCAAAGGGAAAGGATTGAAACTTTCTTAAATCCCATCTAAATTTTTCCTCCACTTCAGTGCAACTTGTGATAGCGTTATTGTGGAAGAACCATCTTCGTTAAGTGCATTAGTAGAAGCATCTCTTAAATCCATCATTCTCTTGCGAATCTCCTTACCTTCTTCACCTTCCATCAAACTCTTCACCAATTTAGCAATCTCTTCCCCTTCCACAATGCCGTGTTCACTAACCAATTTATGAGTTTATTGCTAGACCTAGTTGTCACCCAAGAGGGGGGTGAATTGGGTGTCTGATAAAACTTTTAGATAACTTTGAAAATCTGTTCGCAACTTACTAAAAGTAGTTTGAATGATATAAATAGTTTATAAAGCAATAGTCAGTCATTTAAACATATATGCTGGAAATGTAAGAGTTTAGGGAAGATAATATGCAAACTGAGATTTATACTGGTTCGGTCCAATCCTTCACCTACGTCCAGTCCCCAAGCTCCACTTAAGATTTTCAATCTACTATCCTCTTGTTTAATCGGGCACAAGAGAAGCCTATACAAACCACAAGTTCACACAGGCACTTGTGAAGCCAAATCTCTTACCAAGATACTCCCCCTTACACACTGTAAGGATACAATCATTTCCCACTCAAGATCACCCAATCTTGAGTAACTCTCAGATAAAATGATAAGATGTTTACAATGTATCTTTTCTCTCTCAAAAGTGAATGAATAAACACTGAAGTACAATACAAATCATTTCACTCTCTATGATTAACTATATGAACACTGAAAAACAGAGTGTATATGAGATAAATGTTGGATTCAAAAATTTGACATTTCGACAGTGCAAGCTCATGTCTCCAACCCCTTCTATCTTGAATGCTTCTTCTTTTTATAGGTAGATGAAGAACATTGAGCAATTCTTCCAGGTTTGAATAAGATCGTTGTGAGCGTATATGACCGTTGGAATTATTCGACCGTCGGAGAAATATTACCGTTGGAGCTTTTGATGTAATCATCCACCTTTTCATAATCTGATGTTAATCCTTCGTTTGATCATCTGAAACTTGCTAACAAATATAATTAATAGCATTGAGAAGTATAGCAAGAAGAAATCATTGATAACATTCATTTTTGAATTCTCGAAGACGTTGCTGCTATTGTGTGCTCCGTTAACTCGAGGTGGACTTGTTGCCTCAAGGTAAAAAGCTCTCTCAAAATGTCTAACTCTCTGTCTTCACTTAGACTCAAGGTGAAACTTCTGGCTCGAGGCAAAATCGTCAATTTGTCAATCTCTCAGGTTGGTCTTGACTCGAGGTACGCTTGTTGGCTCGAGTCAATTTCCAATTGATCACTTCGCTTCTGAAGATTCTTCAACTCGAGGCAGAAAACTGTGGATCGAGTCTAAGTTCAGACTCGAGGTAGCAATCTTGGCTTGAGTCAGATGACATAAAACATTTTGAATCATTTTCGAAAGCTATCTTCGTGGCTCGAGGTGATAAGTGTAGACTCGGTAAGAGCTCATCAAAACTTGGTTGCTTCCAAAATATTGTGAAACACTGAGTCTAGATTCATATGGTATTGGTTTCACTTCATTTGATTGTATATAGTGTGAGCTATATCCAGGAAACCAAACCTATTATGAAATGGTTCCAGAATTTTGAGTGTTCACTTTTGAAGATCATAAATCCCTGGTTTGAACTCCACTTTGGTTGGTTCAAATCTTTATGGATTTCATTTTGAGTCTACTTTCAAATGCCACTGGTTTCAGCTCAATTGGATTTGTAGATTGTGATATATCCTCAAAACATCGAAGGTTGGTCAGCAGTGTAATGTTAATTGATGTACCAACTTGTGAAATTCATATCTCTCTCTTCTCAACTCCTTTAGGCTTGAAATTTTGTCAAAAGGATGCATTGGGAGTCTAGTTACATAAAAATTTGGTTTCACCTCAATCTGATCTCTGGTTTGAGAGATATCATCAAATTACCAGACGTCGCTATGCTGAAACGTGAAATAGAGGTGACCAGAGTGCTGGAAAGCACTATTAACTCGAGGTAAAACAATGTTCACCTCGAGGTTCAAGCCACACTCGAGGCTATGAGATGCCTGCCTCGAGGTAACTCGTACCAGATGCCCAAAACACTGTAGAAACCATTCTAACTCGAGGCTAGGCTTCCTGGCTCGAGTTAATTCATCCCAAAGCTTGGTTTTGCTTATTTTAACTCCGATTTAAGCCATTCCAACTTCCATATCATCATGAAGACTTGTAGAATCAATCTAAAAACTTGTATAATGATTTTCTCATTCCATTTAGCAAGTTCTTCTTTCTTTCCTCTTCTCTTGATCATTCTCCACAATTCAATTCTTTCTTTCTGCTCTTCTTTTCTTTTCATCATTCTCCATAATTTAATTCTTTCTTTCTTTTCTTCTCTTGATCATTTTCATAATTTAATTCTTCAATATCTCCTCTTCTTCTTGATTATTTCCAAAATACTTGTATAACTTCTTGCTTCCATGACATTCTCTGCAATTTCTTCTTTTTGTAATCTTATCTCCTTCTTGATTAATCTCTATAATTTAACTTGGACTAATCTACATTAAATATATAGTAGTTATTCAATGTAGGAGATAAATATATCATAAATCTTTTTGCTCTTAATAATGACATCTATATAAGACATCATAAAAACTAATCATATCTAACATTTATGAGCCTATTTTGCCTTGTGTAATATGTTTTTTAACTTTTTTTGTCCATGCGTTTTTAATTAGGTTTTAAAAGATATCGATTTTTTTTGTTTGGTTATGTGTAATTATATTATTATAATAGTGTGATATTGTTCCTTTATAATGTTGGCTATTATTTATTTTGTAATTATATTATTATAATACTCTTTATAAATATTGGTTAGGTGTGACCGTAATGTATTTTTAATATTGACATTATGTTGTATATTTTTGATTGATGAACTGAGAAATTATAATCAATTATATTTGTATTAATTTTCTTATTCCAAAAGAAGATTGAATCATTTTGAAAAGTGAATAATTGTAGTTATAATATCTTTCGGGAGACACAAGGGGAAGGGAAGGCAATAGATGAGCGTCCCCCCAGAGGGCCTCTTTTGGGGGACAATATTCAAGGTAGACAACACCCCCACAAAGCGATATGTCTTGACACCACCACAGTAAGCGTTGCATTACCACAACAGGCAACCCCACCAGAGGTTCCTATTCAATTAGAGCCGGATGATATTAGTGTGAGCGACTATGAGGGGCAGGGAGAATTTGATATCAATTTTCTCTTAAACGAGGTGAATTGGTTTCTTGACGCCGAGGACGCTAGGGACCAGAATTACGTACCTACTACGGTTGTCTTCACAGTTGATTGGATTTGATGTGCAAGTTCAAGGTAAGTAATTGTTTTATTAAGTTAATGTTTTAATTAAAGCAATGAGAAATTATATTCAATTAAAATTTGTGATCAATTGTGCAGATGAGCACGAGAACATTTGAAAGAGCTAGGTGGAAATTAGGTCCAGTTCCCTATCCACTTCCAAGACAAGAAAAAGATGCCAAAGAGGCCGAAGGAGGAAGTGTACGTGAGACGAGGTTGTGAAGATAACTAAGTTAATATATTGAATCAAATATATTTAATTATAATTTATTTATCTAATTTTTATTTAATTGATCAAATGTATTTAATTATAATTTATTTAATTGTTACTGATGTATTTAATTTTGTGATGTAGGATAAGTTTGTCGTCTGAGAGACAGGAGGAGGTACGACTTGTTAAAGATTGGAGATGAGTGGAGGAACATGAGAAATCATCTCTACCATCCTCAGGACAAGGATGGGGTAATGCTTTTGGACCAGTTGATGGAGGCCATGTCTGATGGCGTCCCACCTAATGACTAGGCAAGATTTGTTCAGTACAAGAGCATACCAACATGATAGGTAATTTTTTAAATAATTATTATTTAGAAGGAAATATTAAAAATTATTAGAAAATGAAATATTAATATTTTTGTTTTGTTTTCGTAGGCTATTTCTGAGAGAAACACTTGGAATCGAGGGCACCAAAAGATCCATCACACGGTAGGATCAAAGAAATTTGTTGTCACTTACAACGAATTGGTTTTTTTTTACAATCAAATTAATTTTAGTTTAATATTATAAAATAGATGGTCGCTCATAGTAATTTATTTTTTTAATTTTTTTAGGATAAGAAGGTGGAGCAAGAGAACCATCAGATGGACTACAAGGTGTTATTCACTGTTGCACACAGACACCGGGATAGTGCTCCAACATCTCAGTAGGCAGAGGATGCCATTGTAAGAGATAGACATTGTTTGTTTGTTTCTTTACGATCCAATGTTGGGAAGGCCATGAACAAAAGCCTAGAAGTGATGTTGCGCAAAAAAAAAAAAAAAAAAAGTGTATAACGGACTAGGTATGACAACCTTGGCTTTGATGCAAAAATTGATGTTAAATGGGTTGGGGAAGGGGAAGAGAGAGAGAGACTAGAGGAGGGAGCTAGACAACAAGAAGGAGGGAGAAATCACACAAATGAATTCTTATTGAATCGATCAATCAAAGTTGATTACAACTAAGAACCCTAAGCTCTAGAGCACTAAATAGTAAAATAACAATTCAAATTCAAATCTAGATAAAATATCCTTATTTAATAAATCTAACGGATAACCCTATATCTCCTAACTAAACCCTAGATATTCCTTATTATATATCCCCCCATTTCTCCCTCTCTTGAAAGACTTGGCTCCTAACGAGTTAAAAGTGACGCACAAATCTGGGAAGGAGGGAGGGCTAATTCTTCAGTATGATGCTTCAATATGGAAATCGTTCCCAACACGTGAGGTACTGAAAGTAAACATCTTAGTCGAGATGGGTCGCTGAGTTTTTGAGAGCATTTGCAAAGCCTTTCCAACAAACAAGACATTGTTGAAGTTGCCCAACAAGCTGTAGAGTGACATTGGGGAATGCAGTTTTCAGTTAAGGTGGCACTGTAGAAATATGAAGTTGTTTCCTATTGGTTACAATTCGACGAGCAACCACCTTAACCATGGAGTGGAATACCTGATCATCGTGGGAAGACTCATTATCATTGATGATGATATGAATAATGTCTTTATCAACCATAGGAATTCCCATTGGAGTTTGTAATTGATTTCCATCCTCAAGTTCTAGTTCTAACGAGGGTGCTTTTACTTCTATTTGCATGCTTGTCTAGGATGTCTCATTTTATTTTTCAAATTATGGAGTAGTTCCCTCACCTCATAGAATTCTTTAAGAAGCTCATTGATTCCTTGCCGAAGCTCATCATGTTTACGGCTGTGTCTCCCACAAACGTTTGCATTTAATCCTAATTTTACACACATAACACCTAGACCCTGTTGGTGATGATCATCTTCCTTGTATTGAGGATATGTAACAAACTCCTGCCAACGGGGATCGACGTATTCATGTTGAACCACATAGTTGTGTTGACAGCGATAGGCTTGTCCACGTTGTTGTAACTCAATATATCCATAATGATCATCATAATTGTATAGTTCATGATGAGCACATTCATGCGTATATCATTGATGATTGTCATGCTCATGTTGCGACAGGCCGGGTACTCGTACGGGTGCTCATCATGTGTATGATAACTTTAGCCTTCATCAAAATAATTATATCAATGTGCTTCTTCCATAATTCATACCTACAACTGAATAGCATGTCAACTATTTTTTTATGCTTTTTTAACTCTTTTTTTGCTATTTTTTCACCGCTTTTTTTTTTCTCTCTCTCTCTTTTTTGTATAACAAAATTAAAATCAACTGAAAGAGAGAAAACTTAGCGAATGATGCCCACAAGCAAAAGAGAAGTGAGAACTTTACTCTGATGCCAAAATTGATCTAAAATGTGTTGGGGAATGGGAGGAGAGAGAGACTAGAGGAGGGAAGGCAACAAGAAGGAGGGGGAATTCAGACAAAAGGAGATATATTCCTTATCCCATTCCCACCAACTTTGCTCAATAAATCATTTAACTTAGGAAAACATCTTGGTGTCAGACCAAATGAGGCTATGAAAAGGTGCTTTTTAGATTTGTTTTTTTACATGACTGTTGTTTATTATGAAATGTCATTTTTGTCGTTCATACTTTATGGTCAATAGATATAATCGTTATGTTTGTGTTTTTTTCTGATATAAGGTTGGAAGACGAATTATTTGTAAGTATTAAATGACGATTGTATTTTAAGAACCGTCAATTTTCTAACTAAATCAACGATGGTTATTAACTATAACTGTTATTTTTGTGTTTTTGCGAATTTCATCTCACAATACATGACTGTGAAAATAAATAACGGTCAATTTTATACGTTATATATCCTTGTGCGACCTCCTCCTTGACATATATGACATTTATTCGATGTAACTATTATTTAGGGCCCGTTTGGATTTAGCTTTTGGAGAATACCTTTTGAGATTTACGAGGTAAAATTGCTTTTTCAGAATAGCTTTTTACAGAATAAATTATCGAAAAAAGTGATTTTGATAAACTGATATTGTTTAGATATTGTTATCAGAATAGCTTTTTCAGGGTTAAATTTACCAAAAAAGAAATTAGTTTTTGGTATAATTGCATATAAAGGATAATGTTGCACTTAAATATTTTTAACATTAAATTTCATAATAATTACAAAAAATTACGTAAATTTTTGTACAAAATTAAAATACTTCAGGGTACAGACTGATACTGAAAAAATACTTTATGATTTTGAAAATTTATTTTGGATCTTGAAAAAATATTTTATGGTACTGACGGGAATTAAAAAGATTTGTGAGGATCTTTTAGGATCTTGAAAAAAATCGATCCTTATTCGTCCTTTTTTAGGGACTAAAAATGACCTTTTGGAAATTTGTGAGGAATCAAAATGTCAACCAATCAACCCTTATTCGTCCTTTTTATGGACTAAAAAGGACATTTTTTTTGTAAGGAACCAAAATGTGGTCCGTGTTTTTTGTCAGGGACCAGAAAGAGTATTTACTCATTTCTTAACGTTTGCAACTCATTCAAGCTGAATGGAGTTCCCGATGGTGTGATTCGCCTTCGGCTTTTTCCTTACTCTCTACAAGGGAAAGCCAAAGAATGGCTCAACAACTTGGAAGAGGCAGCATAACCTCTTGGGAGACACTGGACGAAAAGTTTAGATCAATATTTTTTTTCCACATAATAAGATTGTGGACGCACGAGCTGCTCTTACTAATTTCTGTCAACAATTTGGTGAACATCTATATGAAGCCTGGGAGAGGTTCAAGTTGCTTGTCAGGCAAAGCCCTGGTCACAATCTAGAGAAATGGGTATTGTTTCAAATATTCAGTACTCGATTGACTCCTGAATCTAAATCAGAATTAAATGTTGTCACGAATGGGGGATTACAAAGCAACCAGTGAATCATGTCTGGAAATGCCTAGATGACTTATCCTCTGATTTTCTACAAAACAACAATGACAGAAGGCCAGTGAAGTTAGTTGATAAAATTATTGAGGACCCTCCTTCACAGCTGATGGCAATGTTAAATACAATCAACAAGAGGTTCGATCACTTAAAAGCTCAAGTAAATCAATCTAATGGTAGACACATGGGAGTCAATACTATTCATGCTCCTTGTGATTACTGTGGAAATGACCATGATAATGGGCAATGCCTCATATCTCAACAGATAGAGCCAGTGAACTATGCAGGAAACTACCATGGCAATAACCACAACAATCCATATTCAAACACCTATAATTCTAGGTGGCGTAAAAATCCTAACCTATCTTGGAAATATGGAGCGACTCTTAATGAACCATCAACCTCTAGTACAAAACAAGTGCCACCTCCTAGGTTCTATCAATTTGAAAAGGAAGTCATTCCTACCCAAGAACCTAAATCTGATCTACAGGCAGTGATATCTCAGCTTGCAAGTTTTCAATTAAAGAGTACTCAGGAGCAAGCTGCTATTAATGTAAGAGTAGACTCATCTATTGCAGGAGTAACCTTATCTATCAAGAATCTTGAGGTACAAGTGGGATAAATTGCAAATGCTATGAATATTTTACAACAAAGAGAATTGCCAAGTAATACTGTGCCTAATCCTCGTAGAGATGAAAGAGCGAAGTGTAAAGCCATTGCCCTTAGAAGTGGTCAATACCTGAGGTACAACAGCCAACAATGAAGCTTTCAAGCTCTAAAAGCGAAGAAACTCTTGAGGATCTTGGAGGAATTGATAAAGAATCTATACAAAAGGTTAAGGGAGTAAATGAGGATATAGAATCCCAAAAGAATGAGGTAAAGAAAAGGGAAGCAAGTACTGAAATTCCTAAATGGAGACCGCCTCTACCATTTCCTCAAAGATTCCAAAAGAAGGCATTTGATGAGCAATACAAGAAATTCTTGGATATTTTCAAGCAATTACACATCAACATCCCCTTGATAGAAGCTTTGGAGAAAATGCCTAAGTATGCTAAGTACTGAGTTTGCACCTGTAGCACTGACCAAGGAGATCACTAGTGTCATTAAACCTAATGTTTCTTTAAAGTGTAAAGATCCTGGTTCCTTCACTATTCCATGTGTGATTGGTGACCAATTTGAAGGTGGTACACTGTGTGATTTGGGGTTTGCTATAAATCTTATGCCTCTATCTCTTTTTAAGAAGCTTCAACTAGCGGAGGCTAGTCCTACAACTATTACACTCAAGCTAGCTGAACAAAGTCTCTTATCCATATGGTATCATTAAGGATGTACTAATGAAAGTTGGCTCTTTTATCCATCCTGCTGACTTCATTGTTCTTGACATGAAAGAGGATCAAGAGATTCCACTAATTGTTGGGAGACCATTTCTGGTTACTGCAAGAGCATTGGTAGATGTCGAACAAGGAGAGATAATTCTACGACTTGATGATGAGCAAGTGAAGTTTAAGAGGGACAGAGAAATGGAGTCTCAAAATGAATTCAAACAATGTGCAAGGGTTGTTGTGATAAATGACCTTAATCTAGCTAAATTCGATTCATTTGCCATGAAAGAGCCCCTTAAAACAATCTTCAATGAACAAAAGTGTGTGGAGAATACTTACAGGAACAATTACCAAATTTCGAAGACCTATGCATTCTCCTCTGGGAAACATTGGCACTGCTTGGCTCAACCATCTTGACAATCTGACATAGTCGAGCTTAAGACTATAAACCAAGCGCTTCTTGGGAGGCAACCCAATGGTTTTTCTTGCATTTGTTTTATTATTATTATTATTATTATTATTCTTCTTCTTCTTCTTCTTCTTCTTCTTCTTCTTTTGTTTTTCTCTCTTTTTTTTAAAATTTTTATTCAGGTCTAAAGATGATCACTCCTCTTGTTGCTACAAAATTTTGCATGTGCACCCTTTCCTTTCGCAAAATTTGAAACGTCATAGATGGTATTAGAAAAAGGAATCCACATCAGAGTTAGAGATCTAAACCAAGGGAGTACTAGTTCCTTTCCCTCTTTATTGATTTTTGAAACATTGTGGACAATGATTTAAGTGTGGGGGGGATATGATTTCTTTGGTTTTGCTTGTCCTTATTCAATTGTTTTTCAATAATTTTTTGTTGAAATTTTTGTGTTGTTTAGGATTGACCTTAACTTTAAGCTTTCCCCATCTTAGAAAATATTATCAAGTCAAACATTAAAATAGAAAAGAATGTTTCAACTAAGCCTCTAAGCCTGAAATTTTTGTTTCAATCTTGAAATTGACTGAGAATAGAGATTAGTTTGTAATATGATCAACAGATTATTAGTTTATGAATATGTCTAGACCTTACTTAGTAACCGGGGGCACTTCATCACCAATGTTGGTACTCGCGTCAAACGGTAAAGTCAAAGAGGGTTATGAGTTGGGCAAAAAGCCTCTTGAGGTACCTGTTAGAGTAACTGAGTAACCGGTGCTGCATCACCCATGTGCAGGGTCGTGTCAAAAGGGGACCTACAACGGCTCAAGACCAAAAAAAAGGGAGAGAGAGAAAAATAAATAAATAAAAGCTATGTTTTACCTAAGGATCCCTAGTAAATTCAATAAAAATCTTGGCTTAGTTGGGCATTTGAATTTTTCTAGAGAAGTTAATTAGCGTAATATTCTTCTACTAATCTTATTGTTACACTTATTACTCACCGATCCTTTGATCATGGGATGTTAAGAGATTGTTACAATTGTTTGAGGCTATTGGCTCAATAACCCATTCTTATAAGATATTAACTTGAATAAATTTTGATAACATCATCTAAGTGTGGTGGTAAACTGCTTTCTGTTAGGAATTTCCTAAGCAATGTTCTTTTCAAATAATAAATTCTCTTTCTTTTGCTTGAGGGCAAGTAAATGTTTAAGTTGTTGGGATCCGTACATGCAGCGGAGTTAAAATTTTTACAAATCCCATTCAAGGATCGCTCAACGGCGTTTAAATCAAGGTTAAAAGAGGAACCATACCTATGCCGAACAATTGGACTGGTGGGCTTCCTTCTCGATCAGCAGAAGTTGACTCTTCGAATCGCCTTCCTCTACCGGTATCCACACGAAAAGCCTTCAGAAACATGAACGAAAGCGTGCTAGCGCCTCTGAACTGTGCATCTCTCTATTTTCTATCTAGGGTTTCTCGCGGCTTTTCTAATACGCTCGACAAAAAGTCCCGTAGGTTTTTCTAAACCTAGCAGGCGTATTATATTCAAAATTAAACCTCATTAATTTGAAATTCAAATTTTGAATCTGGATTAAAAAATATATTAATTAAATCTATCTGATAGATCTAATCTAATCTATTTATTTAATCCAAATTAAAAGCCTTCTTATTTAATTTAACTCTATAAATTAAATCCGAGAATTGATATCTATCTATTTAATTAAATATGATATACTATATCTCAATTTAAATTAAATAAAATATATCATTTTTTTATTCGAAAATTAAATCTGAGATACAATATCTCCATTTGTTTTAGATATTTAATTTATCAAATAAATTAAATACAAACAAATATAATATATAATAATATTATAATCTTTATTAAATAATATTATTATATTAATTTCGAATTTAATTATTCATATATATATATATATATATATATATATATATTCCATCCTAGATTAAATACAGTATTCATTAAATCTTAGATACATATAAGATTCAATGAATCTGGACACTTTTGCTCATGTTGGGCTATTCTTATGTGTGACCTTGCAGGCCCACATGAGATTGGCAGTGGGCCAATGGTGTACCAGCCTACAAGTCGCAAGCGGCCTCTAGCAAGACATTGCGACTACCCAATTCATATGGGGATCGATGATACGATACAACCTATCGTACAACCAAACATAATATTTAGACTCACTTTTCAATTTAAGGGTTTGGGCCCTAGTGGATTCTACAGGAAAAACACCAGCTACCAAGTAGTTAACTAAATCAACATACCATGGGGTCTTAACTTGCAGCTGTAGAAGCTGCTCATCAGGGAAATCATCCCGAATAGAAGAGGGGTGATAGGGAGAATGAGTGATACGACTCAAGTGATCAGCTACCCAGTTTTGTGCTCCACTTCTATCTCGAATCTCCACATCAAACTCTTGGAGCAATAACATCCACCGGATGAGTCGTAGCTTAGCATCTGCCTTTTTCAAAAGAAACTTTAAAGCTGCATGGTCAGAGAAAACAATGACTCTACTAGCTAGCAGATATGGCCTAAACTTATCAAAGGCAAATACGATAGCTAACAGCTCCTTTTCAGTGGTGGTGTAATTAGACTGAGCAGAATCTAAAGTCTTGGAAGCATATGCAATGACATGGGAGGCTCTATCAACCCGCTGTGCTAAGATAGCACCAACCGCATAGTTGGAAGCATCGCACATCAACTCAAACGGGAGGCACCAATCAGGAGGCTGGATCACTGGGGTTGTAGTCAGGCAACGCTTCAAATGATCGAAGGCCACCTTGCAAGCATCATCAAATACAAAGTCAGTGTCCTTATGCAGAAGGTTGGACAAGGGTCGGGCAGTCTTGCTAAAATCTCGAATGAAACGCCGATAGAAACCTGCATGACCAAGAAAAGAGCGAACACTAGTGGAAAAAAGGCTTTTAAGACCGGACAAAAAAGGTACATTAGGACCGGACCCGCGAGCAGTCTTGTTCCAGGAGGTATTAAAAGTCGACCTTTAAGATCGGACTTTTACACGGTCTTAAAGATTTTCTTTAAGACCGGACATTTTAAACCTTCGGTCTTAAAAGTCGTACTAAATAAATCTGAAATATTTTTGGTTCGGTCCTAAAACTCAAACTTTAAGACCGGACAAAAAGTCGACCGCTCTTAAAAGATCCAAATATTAAGACCGGACAAATATCAATCCGGTCCTAAAGATAGCGGACTCTAAGACCGGAGGAATAATTACCCGGTCTTAAAATACTGACTTTCAAGACCGGATTGTTTCAATGGACCGGTCTTAAAAGACCAACTTTTAAGACCGGCTTAACACCTTTAAGAGCGGTGTTATATATACATCCGGTCTTAATATTTGAACATTTAAGACCGTATTTTTATTTGCGGTCTAAATTTTCCCGTATTTTTCCCCTGTTTTGTTCTTCCGATCAATATATATACACAAATCCACCATACAAAACAGCACATAAAAGTCGATATACTTTAAGCTACAAGCTATGAACATGAATAAATTGAATTGGGAAAAAGAATACAAATATTATCCACCATGAGTTATGTGGCCTCTTAATTAAGTCTAAAACAACTAAAGTAATTTATAAAATAAGCTAACATATAACTAATTACAAAGGCAATGAGTTACAATACATGCGGCACGTAATTCAACATACAAATGTAGTCCAATATATTATTCACCATGCCTTCATTTGATTCCCACCCAACAACGTAACATGCATCCTCTTTATAACATGCCCCTTTGAAACGGATCACGCCACAAAAACAAAACAAGAACAAATTCATATTCAATGATGACATTGTTTAATTAAGAACATAGACAAAGATATAATAATTGTTAAAACCTTAAAGTTTTCTAAGAATACTGCATATGAATATTAATTACCTTATGAATTGACACTTTTATAAAGTGATATCCTCCCATATCCCTTCTTGATGATCATTTCTTATGCCGGGTTCATTATCCGCTTCATCTTCTTCGTTCATGTCTGGTAGACCCCTTGTAAAAGGAGTACTCTCGGGAAGATCACCATAATTTGAATGACTTTCCTCATCAATATCAATGACCCTCTTTCCTTGGAGAGCTACGGACCACATTTTATTTTCTTGATCGGTGATATAGAACACTTGTTTTGCATGATCTCGCCATAATAAAAGGTTCATCTCCAAAACTTCTACTATTGACATCGACTAAAGTGAATCCTAGTCGATCGATCGAACACCATCATTGACATTAACCCACTTGCATTTGAAGATGGGAAATCTAACTTTGACATAGTCCACCTCCCAAATGGAGAAGTGCATAGATTCAGCCTCTAACATAACACCACTGTTCTAGACTGTGCTCATATCATCTAGGGACTTCGTGTAAAATGTATAACCATTGATCACATACGAATTCCAACTTAAGATCTTCCTGTAAGATACAGATAACGAGAAGCTTAGTGATGAAACATGTTTAGTAAGTAAAAATTAACAATATCGATACTTACAATTCGTTCAGCAACTACACGAGTTTTTTCACTCGTGTAGGCGCCGCTTGGCTTTTGCCGAATATACAACCAGAGCTCCTCGCGACGTATTGGAGATGGCGGCTGGTCAACTACCGTAGAAGGATTGGATTCAGCTTCATCTTCTAATCTCTTTCATACACTTGCTCCCCAGTCAATGCCACCGGAGCTTCTTCATACTCTTGGCCACCAAAAAAGGCCTTCTTTAATCGACGATATGGGTGGCCCCGTCTAAGAAATCTCCTATGTCCAAGATACACCGTCTTTCTTCCATGTTGAAGTTGATGGTAGCATGTGCCTTCTTCACAAACCGGACATGCTTTATGGCCTTTTACACTATACTCGACAAGTTCCCATATGCTGGGAAGTCGTTTATAGTACAAAATATCATGGCTCTCATTCTAAAGACCTCCTTCTTGAAAGAGTCAAAAACATCGACACCTTCTTCCCACAACTCCTTCAAGTCTTCGATCAAGGGCTCTAGGTAAACATCTATGTCATTTCCGGGTTGTTTTGGTCCCGAAATCAACATAGACAAAGCATGATGTACTTTCGTTTCATGCATAACATAGGAGATAAGTTGTAAACAATCGTGACTACGGGCCATGAGCTATGTATCTTTGCTAAGGCTTCCATAGGGATTCATTCCATCCGTGCTAAGGGCAAGCCCGAGGTTCCTAGGTTCTTCGCCGAAGTTCGGAAATAATTGATCGATCTTCTTCCATTGAGAAGAATCGGCTGGATGTCGAAGCCGTCCATCCGAAATCCTCTCATCTCGCATGCCACCTCGATTTTTGCATCATTTTCATTCGCAAACAACCGCTTGAACCTTGGTATGATTGGAAGATACCACAACACTTTTGCAGGCCCCTTATCTGACTTGTACCGTGGGGTTTCACACATCGGACAACTCTGCTTCTCTTCAAACTCTTTTCTATATAATACACAATCATTCTAGCATGCATGGATCTTTTTGTACTCCATCCCCAAAGTGGACAAAGTATCTTCTTAGCATCATAGTAGCGATGCGGCAACACGTTATCATCCGGAAGCATGTCCTTCAAAGCCTCAAGCAATTCGAAAAACTCTTGTCGCTCCATCCATGACGTGCCTTCAAGCTTACCAATTTCAATACGGCGTTCAACAATTGGTATTTTTACACCCACGGTATAGCGGTGTCTCGCATCACTGCACATATTACCATATGCATGTGATCGCTCAAAAGCCTCTTCTCCTACATCACGGATAATGTCCTCTATGCGATCATCCATATCCGTGTCATTATCATCAAAGGCCACTTCCCCATGTTGTTTCCCACTTGATGGCACTTGTTCACCATGCCATACCCATACCGTATAAGTCTTACAAAATCCGTGACAAATTAAATGTGTGCGTATAACTTCGGGACATAGTCGACACTCATTCAAACATTTTACACAAGGGCAATAATACTTCCCCATCATCATGGGCATTTTTTTTTAGCAAATTCTATAAATTCCCTAACCCCATTCTGATATTCAATACTCGTTCGTAAAGCATCTATCCAATCGTGATCCATAGTAGAATTCCTATATATTATTTAGACGAATTAAGAATTACTTTTGGTCATAAATGCATCACAGTTGAATCGAAGAACCAAAATAAATGCAAGACGAGGAAATTAAATGCAGGGATGAAGGTCTTGTGGACTAACCTCGTAGCATATGCGTTTGCCGAGTCGTCTTACTTCTCCGCTCACGAACGTTGATGTTGCAGACAAGACAAGCAAGAGTAACCTAAAAACACTTGTTGGTCGGTTGGGTAGGTCTAAAGTGCAAATATAATCTTCAAAAACAATATTCGTTAACAACAGAGAATACCCATAACAACATTACACCGATTTCGTTAAACCCATGAAAACCAAGAACGATAAGTCGGAAAGTAATAAAGTTTTAACCGAAACATCTCTTACAGCTTCGTCTATAGACGTTTAGCTAAGGAACCAGAGAGTGATTGTCGAGAAAGGTACGCGAAGCAACGACGAAGCAGAGAGGGAAATTTCGAGTCGGAACCTGAGTATTCACTTTCGGCGCGACAAGAGTTCGAGAGGGAAATTTAATTTTCCCCGCGACAAAGATACCTTATTTAGCTTTTTGGATTTTATTAATACCGGTTATTAATTAAATGTCCGGTCCTAAAGATACAACTAACATTTTAAGACCGGAGTTTTAAAATTATCCGGTCCTAAAATTTTATTAGATTTTTAAGTTTTAAGACCGGAGGTTTATAAAACATCCGGTCCTAAAATTCAAATTATCTTTAGATCCGTTACTTATAAAATAAAATGTCCGGTCTTAATGGCCTTCGTGATTGGTATATTAAATCAATAAAATAAATGATATTTTTTAAAATAAAGCAAAATTGGAGAATAAGTTTCTTTAATGAATTACTGGAGAAGAGCCAAAAATTCATACAGTGTTCTTAATGTTTCTTACATTACTTCGAATATATACACAACAACAAAAACACAAATGAAAAACAAGCTGAATATTATCATCCACAAGAATCGATCGAACAACCTCGGCGATTTCGGCGTGAAGAGCATTAATTTCCCACGAGATCAGCAAGTTGTTGTCTTATTCTCTCCACCCGCAATATGAATGGATCATTACAGAAGAGCGGAGAGGGGTCGAGGTAGGCGCGCTGGGGCCAACAGTTGGAGAGGGGATTACGAACATCCGCATAGAAGGATCGAGGGGGGGTGCGGCATGAGCAATCTCTTCATCATCCGAAGAAATAACAATGGGTCCAACGACCCGAGAGTCTTCGGAAACAATACGACGCACTGTCGCTGGAGGAGGCGCACCATATAATGATCTAGCCATGGCACGAGAGTGAGGCGTGTATGCACCCCTACGAGCGCTTGCTTGTATCTAACCATGGTTTGAGGATTTTGAGAAGTTGGGGTAGAGCTAGGAAGTGAGGAGTTAACAAGGACAAAGAGGAGGTAGTGTGTGGAGTATATAAAGACAGATGGCGGGAGAGATAAACGTCGATGATGAATTCGTCAATTTACTTTTATACAAACTTTTAAGACCGGACTTTTATCTTATATCCGGTCCTAATTTTAATTCAATTACTTTTAAGACCGTCCTTTTATCAAATATCCGGTCCTAAAACTCATTTAAGACCGATATATTACTTGGTATCCGGTCCTAAAACTAATTTTTAATTCAATTACTTTTAAGACCGTCCTTTTATCAAATATCCGGTCCTAAAACTCATTGTTGAAATGAAAGTTCATTCTTTTCAAGAGTCCCTTCCCCATTGTTGAAATGAATTCGAGTCTCTTCGGCCCACATAAACTTCCCAACTAGGCGTCTCCTCGTATTCGAGCAAATATGCGTCTCCTCGTTAATGTTTCCGCGTTTCACATTCTTCAGATGGGTTCTCTATTTAAACCCGTTGTTACTTTCTTAACATTCATCTCCATCTCCTCCTAGAACCTCCACCGTAATGGCTTCTCCACCACGACGAGGTCCTCCTTCTGGGCGAAATCCTGAGGCACCTCCATATCCTCCTCCGTTGCCTCCGAAACCGAACTTCTGGCAGATGCTGGAGAACCTGATAGCCCGCGTCGATCATATAGACCGAAGCTTGGGCAAACTGTTTCAGTCTATCACGCCGTCAACAACAAGCGAAAGCGGTACTCGACGCCAATGACGTTGAGTACCATACCTCGATGACGACGTCTCCGACCATTCCCTCCTCCGACAACGATGGGGAGGATTAGAATTTTTAAGTTTTTTTTGTACTCGCGCCTTACGAGGCAAAAAAAAAAAATTATTAAATAAAATTTTTATTTCCCAATCGCCTTCCTTGTTTGTCTTTAACTTTATGTTCTTTTTCTCCGACAACAAGAACAAACAAAACATTGTCCTATTCGTGGTGATCAATCTTAAAAATTTGCGTAATAAAGTTAACGGATTGCGACCATACAAAACAAAACAAAAAAACATTATTTACCTTTTTCGAATAAAAACAAACAGAGTGACGACTATTCTCAAGTTTGGACCATCGTTGTCTTCCCTCAACTTTTCCGGATGTGATGAAAATTTTCGGTGTCGTTTTCGTTATCTTCTTTCTTTTTCCAACAAAAAGAAAAGGGACACCGATGACGTTCTTCACATCCATAAAAGTTGAAACGAGAACAACGAAGCACAAAACTTGAGAAGAACGCCGTAAACATGGTTGCCTTGAACCCTAACGATATGTCTAAAAATCGAGTCACCAACTCTATTAAAATGAAGAATATTAGGACCGGACGTTTAATAAATCCTCGGTCCTAAAAATTAAGCCTTATTTTAAAATTTAAAGTTAGGAGCGGACAACTAACAAATATACGGTCCTAAAGGTTTCGGCAATCTATTAAATAAAATGAAGACTTTTAAGACTCGACTACTAACAAATAAACGGTCCTAATAATTTAGCCGTATATTTTCTATACTTTTAGGATCGTATTTTTAACAAATATACGGTCCTAAAAGTCTCTACCCAAATTTTTTAGAATTAGACGAAGACTTTTAGGACCGGATATTTGTTAAATATACGGTCTTAAAATGGACGAAGACCTTTAGGACCGTACTTTTAACAAATATACGGTCCTAAAAGTCTCTACCCAAATTTTTTAGAATTAGACGAAGACTTTTAGGACCGGATATTTGTTAAATATACGGTCTTAAAATGGACGAAGACTTTTAGGACCGCACTTTTAAAAAATATACGGTCCTAAAAGTCGCGAATACTTTTCGAGCCTCATCGGCTCATTTTCAACATCCGCCCGTACCTCAAATTTCAAGCACTAAATAGCTTTATCCACCATCCCATTCATTCGAAACCCAAAATGGACACACACAAATTGTTCGAAAAAATAAACAAATTTATTATTGAATTACATTGCTATATTTACAAATGAATTAATTAGCTAGTCGAAAAAATAAACAAATGTACGTATAAGGCTATTGTTGCTACAAGATCATATATTATTTACAAATGAATTAATTTAGGACATTAATTATTGTCTTGACTTGGATTTTCTAAGACTAGTTTATACAGATATTCACAAAAACCTCGCGTATGTGCTCGATTTCATCATCATCAAATGGCTCTTCACAGCAAACCTCTCGTAACATCAAAGACAAAATGTAATTAACATATTATGTGCATATTTCATATGTAACATTAAGCCATCGATGATCGAATTCAGCCATAACATCTTACCCTTAAAGTGACTTTAGTGTTTCCCTCCGTCACAATATCATATAAGTGTTTCATGACGTACGGCCACATAAGTTCGATCGTTGCGGTTGCCGACGGGTCTAAAAATAACAATAAATATATATAAGAGCATATATAGCTTATCGACCAACTTCGAAGGCAATTATGTCATGTCCAATTATGTACTAACCTTAATTTTGTGCCATTTAGGATCTCGTGAGCCGAGCACCACGCTTTTTTTTACCTCAACACGGAAGGTCTTCATGGCACTATCATCAAAATCAGAAATTTATCGCAATGTTCACCGAAAATTCACAACAGAGATTTCGACAAGACAATCAAAATGACATTCTTACTTGGTGATCATCGGCTTCAACGTAGTCGATGGATCGCCGTGAGTGGAGCATAAGAAGATAACATAATGCAACTCCATGTTCATGACGACCAACCGCCGTGGTTGCTGAAAATTCACAGCAAAGAAAGTACTCGGTGATATATATATATGTAGCATAATTATATTAAGTGAATTGCACAAGTATATATGTATACCCGAGCCAGTGTGGAAACAAGTACACCTTTCTTTGCACTTTACACAACCTATTTGATATGTACTCTGTCTCAATTCCAGAGGTAGTGTTGTGCTTGCATACACCGGGCACAAGAATCCAAAATCCGAAATTCGCCCTCTTGAACCGGCCGTGCATGCACCTACAAGAATGACATCGATGAGGGAATTAGTATATATGTATATATGTGTGTCTAAACGGTGCATTTCAATTATGTAATCAAGGAAGAAGATACTTACTTCATAAATAGTTGAACACATGCACTAGTAACCTCAGCTCCAGGGGCCACGATTTATCTTTAAACCATTTTTTGGCTACCAAATCTTTTATTTTTTCCTTGGCCGTCAAGTTAGCAGTAGGGGATGGAACTTGAGGAGGGGGTGGAGCTTGAGGAGGGGGTGGAGCTTGAGGAGGGGGTGGAGCTTGAGGAGGGGGTGAAGCTTGATGAGGGGGTGGAGCTTGAGGAGGAGTAGAGACATCTACAAGCTTCACTGGCCAAGAGATGAAGGTTCCCTTGACATCACTCACAACCTTCACTCATCATTGGGAGAGGGACAGTGCATCAAAGATCACCTCTTCAACTGACACTCTGACTTCATCATCACCATTTGTTCGTGGTGTACAGTTGATCCCAAGTTGTGGACAGTCCCTTTAGCAACCAATTGTCTATGACCATCACGATCCTCCACATACAGATGACAAGGTTGCTCTGACTGTCCAACAATGCAGCTCCCTCTAGTGCTCGCGCCGCATAGGTTCACCAAGGTGTCAAGGGATCCACACTGGTCTCTCGGCCGAGAGCTCGGGAGGAACTTCATTTTCTCCATCTCCTCCTTCATCTTGCTCATCTCGATTGAAACATCCTCAATGTAGCATCTTTCGCCGCCGATTCCTCACTTAATTTGGCCGGCCTCGATCCATCTCCTCCTGTAACCATACTTTGTCTCGTGGCGTTTGGATTTACCAAAGTATTGCTTTAGGCCTACCCGTCCTCCAATCCCCTTACACGCCCGCGTGATCTGGTTTTCCGGCCGCAATGGTCGAACATCATTCCTCCCGTCCGACGCAAAAGATCCTCTCGCCTCTTTCTTTTTAAGATCTTCCCGTAAGATACGATAACGAGAAGCTTAGTGATGAAACATGTTTAGTAAGTAAAAATAACAATATCGATACTTACAATTGCTTCAAAGAACTACACGAGTTTTTTCACTGTAGGCGCCGCTTGGCTTTTGCCGAATATACAACCGTGAGCTCCTCGCGACGTATTGGAGATGGCGGCCGGTCAACTACCGTAGAAGGATTGGATTCAGCTTCATCTTCTAATCTCTTCCGTTTGGCCGCCATCAAATCTTTTTCGGCCTTTTCATATCCGCCGCGAGAAGCCCCTGTGTGGGCAATCATTCTTTCTCCCAATCTCCCGATATTTTTCCCTTATTTTCTCGTGAATCAGATTGAAAACAACTATATATCAATTATGAATTCCACCATGTCACTAATGTAAATTAGAGAACTTCGCTTGATATGAACGTCAAACATTAGTCAAATTCACTTCATCAAGTTTCAACATTTTACTTAAGGAAGATGTAGCATTGTAGAAGAAATTGGGAAAACCAAAGGAAAGGGAGTTGCGTAAATGCCGCCAACTCACCAATTCATTCATTCATCATAAATGGTTCCTACACATATTAGAATAACTAACTAACTAACAAAGAACGCCTAACCATGGCCATTACACGCTTTACATATCAAACTTGCATGGAACTAGGACATGCTCCTCTCATGCAGACAAAGGCAGCAAATGTATACTTCTATTCACACACCAAACCATTTAACTAACAGATTAGATGTACACAATAACATTCACATATCCTCACAAAGTTAATAAGCAAACAAAAGTGCAAACAAAACTAAATATAACTCACCGAGCTTCAGAGTGGTCCGCTTCGAACAAATTGTTGCCAAGTTTGTTCATCAATAAATTTGTACTTGTCCTGTGGTTGATGGTCGCTTCTCCTCGGCAAAAATATAAGTGTTAGCCGAAAGGTCTTAAACTTCCGAACCGCTCAAAGACAATAAGACAATGTTGAGTCTTTGAACTTCTCGCACTGTGGACGGTGAATGTAAGCCGGATAGTGTCCCACATAGGATCCTTTATTGTTTTTGGTCCACATTTTTCCACTCATCACCAAAATGCTAACCTTGCCGCGTACTAGAGCGCCGACAAAACTAGTATATGTGCTTTTATTAGGACCGAAAGGTTGCAAATTTTCATCAAAATGAATCTCGAGCTTCGTCCCAAGATTCCGACTAAGGGATACTTCCATCATTCGTGTGCCGCTCTACCACGGCGTGCACGGCGCCGAGGAGGCTCAATGTGAGATGAAGAGGGTTCGTTTGTCCGACCCTCCCTACCAAACCAAGATCTGGAGTTTCAAGAACACGAGTGGAATCGTTTTCACCGCTCATTTTCAAGACAAGAAGAGAGGAATGCCCGAGAAAATGAGGGAGTAACAGAGGCTAACGGTACGCGGGCGAGGAAGAGAGGTAATGGAACAGAAGGGTTTCGCAACGTGAATGGGGTTCTTCAGTGAGAGTGTGAGAGTGACAAAAGCGTCCGCGCGAAGTTAACGTTTGGCGCTTCATTTTTAAGACCGGACAAATACACATATACGGTCTTAAAAGATAACCTTTAAGACCGATCTCTATATATGTCCGATCTTAAAATTAATTAATTTTTTATTCAAACTTTAGTACCGGCCAAATTTTTTGTCCGTTCTTAAAAGTCTAACTTTTAAGACCTGGTCATTCTCAGAACAATGGTCTTAACATTTATTACTTTTTTATTTAAACTTTAGTACTGGGACAAATTTTAAGTTCGGTCTTAAAATCAAAGTTTTAAGACCGGCTTTTATATATGTTCGGTCTTAAAACTTTAATACCTTTATATTTATATTTTTCCGTATTATTTTGGAGTGTAGAAAATATAAGTCCGCATTTTGATGAGATTTCTACATAAAAGTATTTGATATTTCAATTTTTTTATTAACATTTTTAAGGCCGGTTGTTATTTTAACAGTCCGGATAAGATCTATGAAAAATTGATCGAATAAGAAGTTCTTTATATTTACAAATATGCCACCGGTCACATATTTAGGACCGGTCGATAATTAGTCCGGTCTTAATGAGGCGTCCTTCATTGTGTAAGAAGTTCTTTTTATTTACAAAACTGCCACGGTCACACCATTAAGACCGGTGCTTCGATTATCCGCTCTAAATGAGGCGGTCTTATAGCCCTTCATTGTTTAAGAAGTTCTTTTTATTTACAAAACTGCCACCGGTCACACCTTTAAGACCGGTGCGTCGATTATCCGCTCCAAATGAGGCAGTCTTAAATCCCTTTTTTGCACTAGTGGAACTTCCCGCACAGAAGCGGGGTAAGGCAAAGCAGTAATGACATCTATCTTAGCAGGGTCTACCTCAATTCCTTTCCTAGACACTATGTGCCCCAAGACTATACCCGACTCAACCATAAAGTGACACTTCTCATAATTGAAGACAAGATTAGACTCAATGCATCTACGCAAAACTCTAGATAGATTAGCTAAGCATGCATCAAAATCGACCCATATACAGTGAAATCATCCATAAACACCTCCATACAGTCCTCTAGGAACTCAGAGAAAATACTCACCATACAACGCTGAAAAGTGCCAGGTGCATTGCAGAGGCCAAAAGGCATCCTCCGGTAAGCATATGTCCCAAAGGGGCATGTGAAGGTCGTCTTCTCCTGATCCTCAGGAGCAATATGGATCTGGAAGTATCCGGAGTAGCCATCCAGGAAGCAGTAATGAGACTTACCAACCAATCGCTCTAACATCTGATCAATGAAGGGTAGAGGGTAATGATCTTTGCGAGTGGCTTGGTTGAGTCTTCTATAGTCAATCAAAACTCTCCAACTATTCTGAACTCGAGTAGGAATGAGCTCATTCTTTTGATTGGCTACCACAGTGACTCCGGATTTCTTAGGAACCACCTGGACTGGACTAACCCACTGGCTATCAGAAATGGGATAGATGATACCAGCTTGCAGAAGCTTAGTGACCTCCTTCTTTACCACATCAAGGATAAGAGGATTAAGGCGTCTCTGGGGTTGCCTCACTGGCTTAGAGTCCTCTTCCAATAGAATCTGATGCATGCACATAGAAGGACTAATGCCAACTATGTCAGCCAATGTCCACCCAATGGCTTTCTTGTTCGCCCACAATAAGCTTAGCAGCTTCTCTTCTTGATCTGGCATAAGATTATTTGCCACAATGACTGAAAACTGCTCATTCACCTCCAGAAATGCATACTTGGATGGTCCGAAGGGATTTCAACTCTAGTTTGGGCGGTTGCTCGGTGGAGGGGAGAAGCTTGGGTAGTTGTTGCAACAACTCGATGTCATCACACTCGGGAATACCGAAACTATATTCAAAGAAGCACAAGCGAAGGACTATGTCTATACAAACAAGGTTAACATCGTAATTCAGTTCATCAAAATCGAATTAAGCTCATCAAAATCGAATCGGGATGCACGTTAGGATCGGGATGAAGCTCAAACTCGGAATCAATATCGAGTCTACAAGTAATGTAGAATCATCAAGCAAATCGAATCACCAAACAATGCAGTCTTAACCAAATTAGTGCAAACATAGCACCATTCATTATCATCGCATGCACAAATGGGGGTATCACTCTCGATGAAAAATAAGGATAATCAAGACACCAACCATTAAGAACATCATCCACAAAGATCATCAATCACATCAATACGTAAGACGGAATGCTCTTCCCTAGGATATTTCATGGCATCAAAGATATTGAAATTCACGAGATATATCACCAAACTCCATGGAAAGAGTACCTGAATGCACATCTATCTTAGTCCTAGCTGTTTTCATGAAAGGTCTCCCTAGAATGATTGGTGACCTACTACTAGGAGACTCACCCTCCATATCCAAGATGTAAAAATCAGCAGGGAGTATCAATTCATTAACTTTGACTAATACATCTTCAACCAAACCAGAAGGATGGGCATTACTCCTATTAGCTAACTGAACAATGACACCAGATTGGACGCAAGGGACCAAGACCAAGAGATCTATAAACAGATGCAGTGCATGACATTAATAGAAGCACCTAAATCTAGCATGCAATCATCAAATCTATAGTTACCAATAAGGCAAGGGATAGAAAATGTCCCTGGATCTTTGCATTTACGAGGCATGGTAGGCTGGATGAATGCTGACACATTCTCGATTCAAACTCACTGCTCATTCCCCTTCGCCGCCTCTTGTTGGTGCACAACTCCTTCGAAACTTGGCATATTTAGGAATTTGTTTAACCGCATCTAAGAGAGGAATGTTAATCTCTACTCGTCTCGAATGTCTCAAGTATATCCTTCTCTTGTGCCTTTTCGCCAACTTCTTGGATTGAATCGCTTCGAGGGAAAGGAAGAGGGATAGGAATGTATTCCTCTTCACCTTGCTGCACAGCCTTTTTCTTTTCAGAGTCAATCTTCACATTTCCGACTCGTTTTCGATGTGGAAGTCACATCTCAGCAGCTTGCTTAGGTTCCTCCAATTGCTTGCTGCATCGTAGTGATATAGCACTCACATTTCCCTTAGGATTGGGAATTGTTTGTGAAGGAAGGGAGTTGGATCCCTGAGGTTGAAGCTGGTTCAATGATGTTGTCAATTGCCCAATCTCGTGTTTGCAAACTCGAATGGAAGTGTCGGTTTCTGCCGTTGGAACCGCATATTGGGCCGTGACAAATTGCTTCATCATATCTTCAAGTGAGGAACCACCACCACTACTACTAGCTCTTTGCTGTTGTGCCGCCTGTGGAGGTGGACATATGGTTGGTCGAGGAGGTGGTGCTTGCAAAGGCAAACAAGTCTGGTCTCTAATCTCTGAGAATCATACTGGACTGGGGCTTGAATATGGTAAACAGGAGTACTATTGGCCCTAGTGCCAAACTGTTGAGAGTTATCTGCCATAATGTGTTGGGATCCGTACACGCAGCGGAGTAAAAAAAAATTACGGATCCCTTAGGCGGATCGCTCAACGGCGTTTAAATCAAGGTTTAAGGTTTCCGAATCGTACCTTTGCAGAACAATTTGAACTGGTGGGCTACCTTCTCGATCGCCAGGTTTCGACTCTTTAGAATCGCCTTCCTCTACCGGTATCCACACGAACAGCCTTCAGAAACACGAACGGAGGCGTGCTAGCGCCTCTAAACTGTGCGTCTCTCTATTTTCTGTCTAGGGTTTCTCGCGGCTTTCTAATACGCTCGACAAAATGTCCCGTCAGTTTTCTAAACACTAGCAAAAGGCGTATTATATTCAAAACAAATTTTGAATCTGGATTAAAAATATATTAATTAAATCTATCTCGATAGATCTAATCAAATCTATTTATTTAATCTGAATTAAAAGCCCTCTGATTTAATTTATATTTATAAATTAAATCAAGATATGATATCGTTATATTTAATTTCAAATGAGATCCGATATCTCATCTCTGATATGCAATATCTTTATTCGAAAATTAAATCTGAGATGCAATATCTCAATTTATTATAGTTATTTAATTTATCAAATAAATTAAATACTATATATAATAATATTATTGTCAATAAATAATATCATTATTATTTTCGAATTAAATATATATATTAAATCAAGATATGATATCATTATATTTAATTTAAAATGAGATCAGATATCTCAGTTTAAATTAAATCTGATATGTAATATCTTTATTCGAAAATTAAATCTGAGATACAATATCTCAATTTATTATAGTTATTTAATTTATCAAATAAATTAAATACTATATAAAATAATATTATTGTCAATAAATAATATCATTATTATTTTCGAATTTAATATATTTATATATGCATATATATATATACACACACATCCTAGATTAAATAAGTATTCATTAAATCTTAAACACATTTAAGATTCAATGAATCGACACTCTTGCTCGTGTTGGGCCATTCTTGTGTGCGACCTCCGCAGCCCACATGAGATTGGCGGCGGCCAATATCATACTGTACCAGCCCACAAGTCGCAAGCGGCCTCTAGCAAGACATTGCGACTACCCAATTCATATGGGGATCGTTGATAAGTACAATGACTTGCCCCTAGGGCATAATTTCCAACAGACTCCCACTTGCACTAGGTGCAATCATTAATTACCTTAATTCCCATTGCCCTAACATGACGCTCATGTTTTACTTGTGCAAGCGGCTTAGTAAGAGGATCAACGTCATTGTTTATGCGATATAACCTATCGTACAACCATGTCACGTCCCTTTTGTCACGCTATAATTTGGTCAAGGATGAGGCATGGAAAATGTCAACTTTCTGTTCTTGACCATTACTTTCTCGATTCTTGAGTAGTCTAACAATTGAGATGGAAACTCCTTTCCATCGTAGTATGGCCATACATTTCTCGACTCACTCATCGAGGGGCCCAAGATTATCTCTCTACAAATGTGAGGGACAAATCCCATCTTGACCACTCACATTCCTCCGCATGAGAACCACTCGATCCCGATCCTAGCCTTTATCATCACCCGGTCAAAGGTGACTTTTGACTAGGTCAAAGACCAGCGACTCATCATGTAGGAATCCATGATGATCTCAGTCAAAGGGCGTTGTGACGCGGTTATACATGAGAAAAGCTTATGACTTATTCCATGCAGCTTTCTCATAGTGGGTCGGTCCAAAGACCTTGTACTCTTACAAGTGCCTATGACTTTGACTCGTATCCCCATACTCATCAAAGTCACACTGGTCTTATTTCATCTTTGCTCTCCATGAGATGACCGACAGAGGACATTTAGGATAATCTATTAGATATATCCAGGATACGATTATCACTATAAACATGCAAATGAAATGATAACTAAAGGAGAATTCTTTAAATAACATTAACGTTTAAAGTATAATGACTTGCTTTCTCCCGGTACTTTGCATAATATTTCTTTTTTTTGTATCACCTCTATCATTGATTTCTCTGATAAGATGAAATCACTTGAGTATATGGTTGGTCATTTGATGTGACCTAGGCTCCTTGGTCTGCGGAATAGCACCGCTATTGTCACAGACCATATACCAAGAATAAGTCCTTAGCCCTTCTTAAGTACTTAAGGATATAGCTGGTCATACTCAAGGCATATGAGACATTCGATCGAGTACATAACATGGCATACATGATAGATCCAATGGCGGAGGCATATGGAATCTTACTCATGCGGTCTCTTTGATCTTGTGTAGTAGGACACAAATCCTTACTGAGATGAATGCCATGAGACATGGGCATGTAACCCTTTTGGAATCCTGCATACTGAATCTATGCAAGATCTTGTCTATGTATGTGCTCGACTTAGGCCTATCACCTCTTAGATCTATCTCTATAGATCCTAATCCCAAGGATGTAAGTGGCTTCGCCTAAATCTTTCATTGAGAAAGACTTTCCTAACCAAGACTTGACACTCGCAAGGTAGGAATGTCATTCCCAATGAGTAGGATGTCATCAACATAAAGCACTAGAAATACAACTGTGCTCCCACTAACCTTCTTGTAAACGCAAGGTTCATCTATGTTTTGAATGAATCCAAACTCTTTGACTACTTCATCAAAATGATGATTCCAGCTCCGAGATGCTTGCTTTAAACCATAAATGGATCTTTGAAGCTTGCAAACTTTACCTTTCGACTTCATGGCACTAAGCCATCTTTCGGAGTTGGGTCCCACCATGGCCTCGCGATAGGTAGTTGGCTCATTGTGCTCAATGAGCAAAACATCAAGGCTTCTAGTAATCAGAAATCCATATCTCTGAGGCTGTAGCCGTGTTCTATCGGACCTTCGTGGTCCTTGTGTTACTAGCGTAGGCTCGACAACTTGTTGTGAGTCTTCTTCGGTTTCCATTTGTGGTTCTACATTGTCCGGTGACTCTCGAACTTCTTCGAGGTTTCACCTTACTCCCACTGGCTCTTTTAGAGATGAACTCTTTCTCGAAAAGGACACCATTCCGAATAACAAACACTTTGTGATCGGTAGGATTGTAGACATAGTATCTTTTAGTTTTCTTAGGATACCCCACAAATAGGCATTTTGAGGATCTGGATGATAATTTATCAGAGGCTTAGTGTTTAACGTAAACCTCATATCCCCAAATTTCAAGAAATGACAAACTGGGTTTCTTCCCAGTCCATATCTCATATGGTGTCTTTTCAATTGCCTTTGAAGGAACACGATTAAGTGTGAACGCAGCTGTTTCTAGGGCATTGCCCCAAAAGGAAGGTGGAAGATCTGTTTGACTCATCATAGATCGAACCATATCTAATAGAGTTCGATTCCTCCGCTCAGAAACACCATTCCATTGAGGTGTTCCTGGAGGAGTAAGTTGCGAGACGATCCCACAACTCCTAAGATGGTCAATGAACTCTTGGCTCAAATATTCACCACCCCGATCGGATCGAAGTGTCTTAATTGTTTTGCCAAGTTGATTTTGCACTTCATTTTGGAATATGTTGAACATTTCAAAAGATTCCGACTTATGTTTCATTAAATAGATATATCTATATCTACCGAAATCGTCTATAAATGTAATGAAGTACAAATGACCTCCTCTCGGTAGATGTATTCATTGGTCCACACACATCGGTATGTATGAGGCCCAATAAATTGGTGGCTCTCTCACCGTGTCCAGTAAAAGGTGCATTTGTCATCTTTCCCAATAAACAAGACTCGCATGTATCAATTGATTCAAAATCAAATGAGTTAAGAAATCCATCTTTATGGAGTTTCGAAATGCGTTGCTCATTTATATGGCCTAGACGACAATGCCATAGATAGGTTGGATTCAAATCATTTGACTTGAACCTTTTACTAGTTATGTCATAGATATGTCCATTCAATTTTCTACAGTCCTTGAGATCCTACATTTATTCAAATGTGAGATCCACATGTAGTATCCAATACCCATGTTGAGGAAGTAGAAAAACGAATATCTATGACATAGATACTTGAAGCGATAGCCCCGCTATCCTTCTTGTTCTTGTCCAGATCTTCGAAGTAGAGTTTGCAATTTCTTTTCAAATGACCAAGTTCATTGTAAAAGAAACAGACTCTATCCTTCGGAGGTTTTTCCTTCTTGGCTTTCCGTTTCATTCCCCTTCCTTTCTGAACAGTCAAAACAGTATTGGGCCTCTTCGTAAGGCTTAGCTCACCATTTTGAGCATTTCATGCGCTTCGAAATTGATTCCTCCATGTTGTTCATGTTGTAATCCATGACAAAGTTATCATAACTTCCTGGGAGTGAGTTGAAGGTCACATCTATAGCTAACTCCTGGGACATGGGGAATTCAAGCCTCTCAAGCCTTGCCTTATTCTATGGAACATTTCCGTAGGATGAACAATCATCTCAAAAGACTCCACATGTTCTAGATCTTTATTGAGGTCTAGAAGCATAGTGGCAAGCATCGAGCATCTCTGCATCCACAGAGTCATCTTTATGCTTCCTATAAGCATCGGTCGAGCTCTTGGATCGGCAGTTGAAGGCTCGTCAAGAATGGGTTGATTGATGAGATACTCTTTTCTTTCGTGTTTAGGATCAACGCTTAAGTCCCAAACATGTCAAGAGAGTTTGTCTCATCGAGTTCGTCCTTCTCAAGGACTGATCGCAATGATGGTGTTGAAGTATTACTAGACTACATGATTCTACAACTAAAGGTATGCAAAGTTTAAGTAGTAACCTCCCTTGAATTAACAACCCTCATTATAATTAGTGGGCTAAGATCCATATTTGGCTTAAATTTAAGTCCGCTTTGGCAGGACGCTTAAATTAAGTTATTTAGGTAGGCAAACCCCTTGCCAATTACATCATATGTAACTCTTAGATCTTTATGGGATTTAATCATCATATGACATGTCATGTTTAATCTCATCTAATGCCTTGAGATCCAAAACCGTTTTAATAATCTCAATTAAGTCGGGACAATAATGAATATTGAGTATCACCATTACTCACTCTTGTCTCACCAAGATAACTCAGATGCATCCACTTTGGTGGAACATACAAATGGGCGATCTAGGTTTTGACAAGTATTCATTTATTGGTGGCATTATGACTTAAGATTTTATTTAGAGGGTATAATTAGATTAATCCTATTAATTATACTTATATGAATGCAATCACTATTGTATCTCATATAATATCTAAATTAATTATGAGTGATCTAATCAAAACATAATTAAAACTCTAAATTGATTATGAGTGATCTAATCAAATCATAATTAAAATTCTAAATTAATTATGAGTGATCTAATCAAAATATAATTAAAATTTTAAATTAATTATGAGTGATCTAATCAATCCATAATTAAAAATCTAAATTAATTATGAGTGATTTAATCAAAACATAATTAAAACTCTAAATTAATTATGAGTGATCTAATCAAACCATGATTAAAATTCTAAATTAATTATGCAATGATCAAATCCAAAACATAATCAAGGACTGCGACACAACATGGCTCACCTAACCTAGAATCCTCTCAAGCCAATGAGAGGACTTCTCTAGATAAAATTAAAGAAAAATACTTCATGAGAAAACCTCGTTTCAAAAAATCACCGAAAAAATCACCCTAATGGAAATCAAAAAATCAGAACTTAAAACAGCGAAAAAAGTGGTCTAAACGTTGGAATTTGGGGAAAATAGGTCAGACCACACTTCCTCCAAGGAAGTGACTCTTGCTTAGAACGCCCAATTCCTTGTGAATAAGACCTGGTTTGAGTGATCAGAGTCAGAAAAATTCCTATCCGACCACCCGAACCACCTAAACCCTAGCTATTTACAATACTGTTACTAATCAAACCGATGCAAATTCCCCGGCAACGGCGCCAAATTTGGAAAGAGATTTTCCGTGTCTCCCAAAATAAACCAAGTTCGAAAACGATTTGCAGAATTAGGGAACCTGGGTCGTTTCCCAACGAATTTGCAGCGGGCTCGATTTAATAACAATAGTCAAACAGAATGGTGAATTGGGGGGTTTTGTTTAACAGATTAAAACGAAATAAATTGAAATAAACAGAACTATGTAGAAACAGATAGAAAAACGTTGATAGACTTAAACATATTAAAAACGACCAACCCAACGTTCAGATTCCAGAATCATGCATCATTGAACGAAATATAACTAATCACGTTTGGTTCGGATGAATCGAAATCTCTGCATTCATCCGGAGAATCCCTCACCTAGGCGATCGTCTAGAATTTATTCGAACAATGGCGTATCACTGTGCAATCGCACAGCAACACTAAAACCTAGTCCGAATTTAGTCATTGGGATGAACCAAACCGAATATTAAATCTAATACTCGAACTATTTCCAGAATTCGAATCCGATAAGATGAAAACAGAATTGATTAAGTTACCGATTAGGCACAAGTTCTCTGGACGAATCATGGAATCCTCATCGTTGGGTCAATCACAGGGGGTTTAGCCGAGCATTGCTGGAAAAAATGAAGAAAAGATGAAGAACGCGAAAAACCCTAAGAACATGCGAATGCGAAAATCGGTAGAGAGAATTTGCATAAAATCGTGAAACCCTAATGTCAAAATCGTGAATTCGTGAATGCCTCTTGTTTTTGGCGGCTGCCTTACTTAAAAATAACCTAAAACGAAAATGGGCCCTAATAGTTTTAGCCCAAAACAGATATAAAATAAAACTGGACTTAAATTACAAAATTCGGGTCCAAATAATATCCAGAATTGTGCATCCAACTTCGGCTCCAAAATCGACCACCCTCTTGACCGAATTGGCTCTTACTGTCTTCATAACAATTGTAGCTCTCTGAATCATCTGAAATATGAGACAAAAATGAGGCAAATCCGATGTCTGGTTCAAGAGTTATGGTAGAAATAGTGAAGTAATACAAAACTGGAATTTTATTATTAAAAATGGCTAAAATGCAATAAAAGGCCCAAGGCCCAAATAAACATAAAAGCCATTATTTATTAGATAAAGGGTCCTAAGTTATTACTCAAGAGAAAAAAATAAGTGTATAAAATATTCAATTATCAAGGATCAGCGACATTGTTTTCTCCTGATACTTTGCATAATTTTTGTTTCACCTCTATCATTGAATTCTCTGATAAGATGAAATCGCTTGAGTATATGGTTGGTCCTTTGATGGGACCTAGGCTCCTTGGTCTGCGCAACAGCGCCGCTATTGTCACAGAACAAGTCTATTGGATTTGGGATGGTAGGAACAACCCTTAGTTCATTAACTAACTTACTAATCCAAAAGGCCTCCTCAGCTACATCCGATGCTGCTATATACTCAGCTTATATTGCAGAATCTGCTACAGTGCTCTGCTTAGAGCTTTTCCAGCTTACCGCACCACCATTCAAAATGAATACATATCCAGATTGCGATCTTGAATGATCTTGGTCAGTTTGGAAACTCGCATCTGTGTAACCAGTCACACAGAGCTCATCTTCCAAGCCACCATATACTAAGAATAAGTCCTTAGTACTTCTTAAGTACTTTAGGATATTCTTGACAGCAGTCCAGTGTACCTCACCGGGATCTTGTTGATATCTGCTGGTCATACTCAAGGCAAACGAGACATCCGGTCGAGTACATAACATGGCATACATGATAGATCCAATGGCGGAGGCATATGGAATCTTACTCATGCGGTCTCTTTGATCTTGTGTACTAGGACACAAATCCTTACTGAGATGAATGCCATGAGACATGGGCATGTAACCCCTTTTGGAATCCTGCATGCTGAATCTATGCAGTATCTTGTCTATGTATATGCTCTGACTTAGGCCTATCAGCCTCTTTGATCTATCTCTATAGATCCTTATCCCTAGGATATAAGTGGTTTCGCCTAAATCTTTCATTGAGAAATACTTTCCTAACCAAGACTTGACACTCTGCAAGGTAGGAATGTCATTCCCAATGAGTAGGATGTCATCGACATAAAGCACTAGAAATACAATTGTGCTGGCACTAACGTTCTTGTAAAAACAAGGTTCGTCGATGTTTTGAATGAATACAAACTCTTTGACTACTTCATCAAAACAATGATTTCCAGCTCCGAGATACTTACTTCAATCCATAAATGGATCTTTGAAGCTTGCAAACTTTACCAGAGTCCTCTGGACGCACAAAACCCTCAGGTTGTGTCATGTACACATACTCAAGGAGCTTTCCATTAAGGAAGGTTGTTTTGACGTCCATCTGCCATATGTCATTGTCATAATGATGCAATGGCAAGAAGGATTCTGATTGATTTGGCCATTGCAACTGGGGAAAAGGTTTCATCATAGTCCACACCATGAGTTTGAGTGAATCTTTTTGCAACCAGTCGTGCCTTGAAGATATTTACTTTGCCTTCCATGTCAGTTTTTGAAAGACTTGGCTATCACCCAAGAGGGGGGGTGAATTGGGTGTTTGATTAAAAACTTAGAACTTTAAAAAACTTTCTGCAAATTACTGAAGGTAGTTTGAATGACAATAATAATTTAGAAGGTGATAAGCAATCATTCAAACATATATCTTTGGAATGTAAGAGATAAGGAAGAGAGTATGCAACCGTGATTTATCCTGGTTCGGCCCAATCCTTGACCTACGTCCGGTCCTCAAGTTCCACTTGAGATTTTCAATCCACTATCCTTTTGAGAACAATTACACACTTTGTAAACGAAGGATGGTCCTCTCACTTTCGGACTCCACTCCCCTTACAAGTTGTAATTGATACACCCGCTTGATTACACACTCTGTAACTCTTGGAGCAATTCCTCTCTTTTGAATAACACTCCCCTTACAAGTTGCAATCAAATGACCCAATCTCAAAGTCCCAATACTCTGAGATTCTTACAAGAAATAGTAATAGATGAATGACTCTCTCTAAGAGCAGATAACCGTAAGCACTGAAGAACAAGTTGTGACACAGTCTCAGAAGGTATTTGAAAGTATTGCATAAAGTATTTCGAAAGTATCACTCAAGAGATTGGCGAAACCAAGCTCGGAGAGTATCTTTCTTTGATCGTTTGTTCTCGCTGCATGTGTGTGTCAAGAACAGCCGATGCTTCATCTATTTATACTGCTTGATTAAGAGACCGTTGCAGCTTCGAATTTCGTTTAAATTCCTTCCATATTGGTTTGTTGCTGCATCATTCTCATTCAATGGAAATCTTCCCGTTGGAGCATCGGAATTGTCCACAATATCTGCCCATGACGCGGTGTTTCTGGAAATAGCTTTAACGGATCATGTCTCATTGCTTTTCTGACCGTTTGAAGATTATTTTCCTCTTTTCCAGCTTCTTGCCAATATTGCTTCGTTTTCAAATCAATATGAGGATATTGCGTGATCTATGATGATTTCAAAATGATCCTGTATTATAACTCAAATGCTTGAAAAGATATGAGTAAAACGGTTAGAAACAGGTCATTAAAGATCATCATTAATAATATTAAATGCCAGAATCGAAATCTGAGATTTAGATAATATCAGTTTCCAGCGTTCTTGCATATCTTGAACTGACATCCAATTTTCGAGGGCCATATCTCCCTGGTCTGAAATCCTTTTTGTCTGGTTCAAGTCTTGATGGAAATCCCTTTGAGTATATTTTCATATGCCACTGATTTCAGCTCAATCGGATTTGTAGTTTGTGAGATACACTCAAAACATTGAAGCTTGGTCTGTGGAGTGGCGGAAATCATACTGTCAACTTCAATAATTCATATCTCCTTCATCTGAACTCCTTTGGACTTGAGTATTGTGCGAATAGGACCGTTTGGAAGTCTAGTTTAAAACAAAATTGATTTCATCTCAATCGAACTTCTGGTTTGGGAGATATTGTCGAATTACCAGAGGCCGCCAGCTGAATACGCGAAACTGAGCTCAGCAGAGTTGCTGATACACACCTTGACTCGAGTTATGTGTATGACTCGAGTCAAACCTGTCCAGAGACGAAAAGAACATTTCTTGACTCGAGTTAATGATGCTTGACTCGAGTCAAATCATCCCAGACCACCAAAAACACTGTAGCGAAGGGGATAACTCGAGTTACAGCTTCATGACTCGAGTTACAGCTTCATGACTCGAGTTATGTCGACCTGAAACTGAACTTTTGCTGATTTTAACTCTTAATTGATCCATTCCAACTTCCATATGATCTTGAACATTTCTAGCATCAATCTAGGAACTTCAATAAATATATTTTGATTCCATTCAGCAAGTTCTTCCATCTTCCAACTTCCATCTTGATCATTCTTTATCATTTGAACTTCACATCTTCTTTGATTCAATTTCTTTCTTCTTCTTCCTCTAATTTGATACTTCTTTGATGATCTTCTACTAAAATAAACTTCACATCTACATTAAATATAAGATTTAATCAAAGTAGAAGATAAATATATCATTCAATCTTTTTGCTCTTAATAATGGCATCTATATAAGACATCATCAAAACTAATCAAAACCAACATTCTCCCCCTTTTTGATGATGTCAAATACTTTAAGAAAAATATGTATGAATATGAAAAACTAATAAACCCAACATATTTTTCTTGCCATTCTCTCCCCCTTATTTGTCATTAGCAAAAAGTTGAGGTTAAAGAAGAAATGCTTGTAGAGAGACAAATATGAAAGCAAATTAGAATGAGTCAAGAAACTGATTTGCTCTCCCAGCTTTGAAATTGTTTTTAAAAAAAATGATGTAATTTGGAATGTTTTTATGAAAACAAATTTGAGAAAATTTGGAGAGGTTTTCAAGAAATCTTTCATAATTAAAGCATATAAACACCAAACATATGCAAAATTTACTGAATATAAAAGATAGAGATTAAAAATGCTCATGTTGATTTTGCAAATTGATGATTCATCGATGAGGTCCATTTGCTTGCTTTCTTGTTGCATGACATCATTTCCATCCTTCTCCTTTCCTTCATATAACTATTATTCTTCTTTGTACAGCATATCACAACTTCTGTGTGATTGAGCATCAAGATATCTTTCCTCAATATAATAGTTTCTCCTTGTAGTATGTTGAGGAATGTCCTAGCACATGACAAAATCTCCTGCTACAAATTGAACACTTTTCTTTGCCAAAGAGATTTGTTAGTGCAACCTGGTATCAAAATATCCCTTGATATTTTCAAATTAAGATAACTAATTCATCATCAAAACTAATACAGCATAGTAGATGTAGATGAGAATGCTTAAAAGGGTTTTCTTCAAATAAAGGAGATGAGCTTTTAAGATATAAAGCACATGTGATTGTGAAGCTCCCCCTTAATGAATGCATAACTTGAAAATATGAAGCTCCCTTTAAAGATACCAAATAATCTTGTGACACCAAATGTTATGAGGTTTGAAGTTATCCCTACTTCAAAGAACACAACAAGATATATTAGAATTAAGAACTTTTAAGTTCACTTGGATGGACTTTGAAATTGGTATGAAGAAATTACTTATGCTTTTCATGATGATAAAAATGTTTAAAGCATAGGGAGCATTTTCAAAATGAGTTTGCTTGGGTTAAACTTCTTGAAATAAAATGGAATGAATGAAAACAAGTTAGCCAAGCATGATTATGATATATTATTTCAAAATACAATACCTCACTCAAGTAATATCGTAATCACTTGAGTTACAATCCTTTATACATTGATATGATCAATATTGAGGATCTCTAGATGTGAATGAGCTTTAGGAGAATGAGTCTCTGTAACCATCCGCTCTTAATGCATCTTAGAAGCAGAAATGAGCTTTGAATAGGATCCCAAAATTGGTTTCTGCTCATAGCTTCTCATCAACCTGGTATGCTTCTTATCATCTTGGTTTAAACCTCTTTTTAGTGATGGGATGCCACATAATTTGCAGACATAGGTACTGATATGGTCTATTTTGTTTGCCTATGTTCTTTGTCCGATAATACAACATTTTGGTCAACTCCTGCAAATATATGTTCTTTGGTACCCAATGATTCTTAAGTCCACATAAGATTAGACACAAATTCTATAGATATATTTGAGTTAAGTTTAGGAATTGTAATCAGAATCAGAAGTGGAATAAGAAAGGAAATCAGAAACAGAATCTGAAATTAGAAACAGAATCAGAGTTTGAATCATAATCAGAGTTAGCAGCAGCAGAATGCAACAAATTTCAGAGTTAATATATGAACCAACAATATAACTGAAGCATTGACTACACTGCCAAACTGCATGACTTGACTATAAAGTATAAACCATACTGCCATAATGCATAACTTAGAGTATTACAAAATATGACATAATTGCAGTAGAGTTTCAAAAGCAAATATGAACAGTGATCAAATATTTTAAAGTACAATCTGCTCTTTTCCACATAATTTTTACCCAATCAAATAAGTTCAATCCAATGAATCAAAAGGGTAATAATTAAATGATGCCAAGAATATTATTTCTCAATGATAATTTGGGAGTACACTTTAAGTAGAAAGGATGTCATTGATAATAATGCATTTTGAAAAATAACATTCAAAAGTTGCACTCGAGTTAAGCTATATATATTTGAATCAGTAAAAAGTTCATGTGAAAACTTAACTGGAGTCATATCTCTATGACTGGAGTCATCGATGCAATTTTCTGAAAAAAAAAAAAATCATTTATAAATATTTTGACTGGAGTCATCATCACTTGACTGGAGTCATATTCTTAAATTCAACTATAATGACTGGAGTCATATTAGGTTGACTAGAGTCATAATTCGATTTATTCATGCAGAGAATAATTTTCAAAATGTTGACTGGAGTCATATCTCTTGACTGGAGTCATGTTCTTAAATCCAGCTGAGACGACTCGAGTCATTTTGGATGACTGGAGTCATAATTGTATTTTTCGCAAACAGAGACGAACTTTCGAAAAGTTGACTCGAGTCATCTACCTTGACTGGAGTCATAAGTTCAAATAAAATCGACAGAGACGAAAAGGCGATAAGATGACTGAGTCATGCAAGTTGACTCGAGTCATATCGATAAATACTTAAACCGAAGTTTCGTCGATGCCTATGACTTGAGTTACTCTACCATGTCTTGACATCAACTTTGAAAACACTTTTTGATTCAACTTTAACCAAGATAACAATATTTTTAGTTGAATCATTAACTACATTTTGAAAACATATTTAAGATCAATGCTCTCTCTAAACAAGGTGGAAGTCAATATGTTTCGAATGTATCGAATGCTTCAATTTTGAAGAACATGTTAAACATTGAGATTAACAAGTAGAAGAATTTTCTCAGAAGCAAAAGTCATAAAGGAGAGCATTAAAGAAACATGCTTAGTACAACAAAACATTTATAAGCACAATGACTTTGCTATTAACCAAGAAATAATCTTGCCTCTTTGAATAGAGTCTTGAAATATATCAAGGCAAGAACTTGACTATAGTTACTCAAAAATGGATAACAAACAAAGTTGATGAGTTTGAGTAACAATATGACTACTAGGAATCATGAAAGGTGAAACACATACTCATTAGTCCAAATGACTAGAGTTCCATAACATCATCCTAGTGAGTTATTCCATTAATGGTTAATGCATTATCTTTCAATGCACTAATGAACATTTATAAAACTTGGAATAACTTGGCCAATGAGAATTTATGCAGTAGGCATAATACACTCACTCAAGAAACACATTGAACATCAAATATCAATATGTGACTCATGGGGAAAATTCTACAAAACAGATTTGAAGCATATCCAATATTCAGTATACAACATTAACTTCCCATTTTGAAAACATCATTTGAAAGTAATCAAGGTATTTTTCAAATCTATCTTAAATGCTTTCAAAGTATGAATACTTTTCAAAATGTTTGCATGTATCTTTATAAAACAAGGTTAATTGAAATTCAAACAGAATTTAGAATTGTGCATTTCAAAGACATAAACTCAGAAAGTTATGCACAAATTCACTTATAGTCCATTTAGCAATCTAGAAACATTTTCAAGGTCATAAATGATTGATTGCTAATGGAATGCAATGATGGACAAGTATTCATTACCCAAATATGAATTTCATATAATCACAATATGGGGTAAGGATTAGATATCACCGTATTTTCTCTTGTCCTTGTGGAAGATTGCTTGGTTGAGATGGATTGATGTGGATAACTCCTTTTCCAATGTTCACCATCAACATCCAGCATAGCCTGTTTAGCTTCCTCAAGACTTGGATTATTTCTCTATGTTGCATTCTTGAGAAGCTTTTTCTCCTCCTACAAAGCCATATAAGTCTTTTTCTTTCTTGGTATCCAACCTTACTTGGATCCAATCAACGTTAGTTTATAGGAACCAAAATTTTCATGCTCTTATGAATATGATCAATTCAACATAATTGAGCATAATGAACTAAACATGATTTTATGCATAAAAGAGATACTTTCTTTTCAAATCATCATGTATGCATAAAAAAAATTAAGTTATTTAACACTGCAATCCCTTTGAAAGATAAATCAGGATGTGAGGGCTCAATTTTAAAATTAGTTTGCAATGTTCATTCCTAAGGTTACAGAATATAAAACCTCAATGAATATTTCAAATGATAACATAGGAGGTTTTACCATTGTATACCTTTACCTTAGGTACTTGGAGTATTGCCTTTGCTTACCCCTTGGTTCTTCATATGTCTTTCCATGGGTTTCTGCAAGGCTCTCTCAAGGGGTATAGACTTCAAGAGTCTTTTGCTTGGCACATGAGAGATTTTCCTCTTTTTGTTCTCCTCAAGATATTTGAATGGTACTCTATGGTAGTTTGTTCTTGAGGTGGAAGATACCCTTATTGCTTGTATCCATTGCTTCTTATAATTTAACTTTGTAGTTATAGCAATGCCTTCTCCATGAGTTTTCCTAACTGATATGAATCTTCTTTTAGGTTCATGAGAAACTCTTAGACTCCTCTTCCGTGTACCTTTATGTCCAGTCTTTTTGGAATCAATCTGCACACACAAGGCACTAGATGGACATTTTGGTACCCACTTATACTTGGGTCCTTGACTGTTAGTATTGGACCTTAATTGTCCTTTAGGAACCCAAACAAATTTATTTCTTACATTAAAATTTCTCTTAATATAGCATGTGTAAGAAATATGACCAAATTTTCCACAATAATTGCAAACAATATGATGATGTGCATTATGAGCTTTTATGCAAGTATTGTGTCGGTTGTCAAAATGGAAATTTAAATAAATCTCATTTGAATAATCTTTCTTCCCAATAAATTTTCCAGCATGATTGAAAACATTTTTGCTTTTCAAAATAGAATTAGTAAGTGGTTGAAGAACAATTTTATGCAATTGTTCAAAATCATTTTTCTTAACTACACAAGAAGAATTGGAATTATTTACCACATGTGCATCTAGAATTTCTGATGATGATTCATCATAATTGTCCATGATCAGATCTTCTTGGGAATCCTCACTTTCTTGTTCTTTCATGTTGATTGGATCATAGAAGTGTTCTAAGATTTCTCCTTCTTCATTCTCTACTTCCAATTGTTCATCAATCGTGGATATGCACTTTATAGTTTCAGATGAACTGTCAACACTTTCAACTTCAACACACTTGTTAGAGGTATAAATAGAATCAAGAGTATCCCAAATATCTTTAGCACTAGAGCAACATTTGATTTTTATAAAATCATTTTCGGTTAAAGCACTATACAAAATTTTCATTGCTCTAATGTTCAATGAAAACATTTTCTTTTCTTTTTCTGTCCAATCCTTTCTCGGTTTAAAATCAAAGACATTTGTAAAAACATTCCACATATCAAAATCAGTTGCTTTGATAAAACTAGTCATTCTAGCTTTCCAAAACCAAAAATCAGTATCTTTGAAAAACGGTGGAACAGTATAATCAAAACCTTCAGAAAGCAAGCAACACCCAGAATTAGCCATTGATAACTCTTGAGACGGTTAAGTCCTTTAAACAAGAGACCCGCTCTGATACCAAATGAAAGACTTGGCTATCACCCAAGAGGGGGGTGAATTGGGTGTTTGATTAAAAACTTAGAACTTTAAAAACTTTCTGCAAATTACTGAAGGTAGTTTGAATGACAATAATAATTTAGAAGGTGATAAGCAATCATTCAAACATATATGCTGGAATGTAAGAGATAAGGAAGAGAGTATGCAAACTGTGATTTATCCTGGTTCGGCCCAATCCTTGACCTACGTCCAGTCCTCAAGTTCCACTTGAGATTTTCAATCCACTATCCTTTTGAGAACAATTACACACTTTGTAAACGAAGGATGGTCCTCTCACTTTCAGACTCCACTCCCCTTACAAGTTGTAATTGATACACCCGCTTGATTACACACTCTGTAACTCTTGGAGCAATTCCTCTCTTTTGAATAACACTCCCCCTTACAAGTTGCAATCAAATGACCCAATCTCAAAGTCCCAATACTCTGAGATTCTTACAAGAAATAGTAATAGATGAATGACTCTCTCTAAGAGCAGATAACCGTAAGCACTGAAGAACAAGTTGTGACACAGTCTCAGAAGGTATTTGAAAGTATTGCATAAAGTATTTCAGAAAGTATCACTCAAGAGATTGGCGAAACCAAGCTCAGGAGAGTATCTTTCTTTGATCGTTTGTTCTGCTGCATGTGTGTGTCAAGAACAGCTGATGCTTCATCTATTTATACTGCTTGATTAAGAGACCGTTGCAGCTTCTGAATTTCAGTTTAAATTCCTTCCATATTGGTTTGTTGCTGCATCATTCTCATTCAATGGAAATCTTCCCGTTGGAGCATCGGAATTGTCCACAATATCTGCCCATGACGCGGTGTTTCTGGAAATAGCTTTAACGGATCATGTCTCATTGCTTTTCTGACCGTTTGAAGATTATTTTCCTCTTTTCCAGCTTCTTGCCAATATTGCTTCGTTTTCAAATCAATATGAGGATATTGCGTGATCTATGATGATTTCAAAATGATCCTGTATTATAACTCAAATGCTTGAAAAGATATGAGTAAAACGGTTAGAAACAGGTCATCAAAGATCATCATTAATAATATTAAATGCCAGAATCGAAATCTGAGATTTAGATAATATCAGTTTCCAGCGTTCTTGCATATCTTGAACTGACATCCAATTTTCGAGGGCCATATCTCCCTGGTCTGAAATCCTTTTGTCTGGTTCAAGTCTTGATGGAAATCCCTTTGAGTATATTTTCATATGCCACTGATTTCAGCTCAATCGGATTTGTAGTTTGTGAGATACACTCAAAACATTGAAGCTTGGTCTGTGGAGTGGCGGAAATCATACTGTCAACTTCAATAATTCATATCTCCTTCATCTGAACTCCTTTGGACTTGAGTATTGTGCGAATAGGACCGTTTGGAAGTCTAGTTTAAAACAAAATTGATTTCATCTCAATCGGACTTCTGGTTTGGGAGATATTGTTGAATTACCAGAGGCCGCCAGCTGAATACGCGAAACTGAGCTCAGCAGAGTTGCTGATACACACCTTGACTCGAGTTATGTGTATGACTCGAGTCAAACCTGTCCAGAGACGAAAAGAACATTTCTTGACTCGAGTTAATGATGCTTGACTCGAGTCAAATCATCCCAGACCACCAAAAACACTGTAGCGAAGGGGATAACTCGAGTTACAGCTTCATGACTCGAGTTATGTCGACCTGAAACTGAACTTTTGCTGATTTTAACTCTTAATTGATCCATTCCAACTTCCATATGATCTTGAACATTTCTAGCATCAATCTAGGAACTTCAATAAATATATTTTGATTCCATTCAGCAAGTTCTTCCATCTTCCAACTTCCATCTTGATCATTCTTTATCATTTGAACTTCACATCTTCTTTGATTCAATTTCTTTCTTCTTCTTCCTCTAATTTGATACTTCTTTGATGATCTTCTACTAAAATAAACTTCACATCTACATTAAATATAAGAGTTAATCAAAGTAGAAGATAAATATATCATTCAATCTTTTTGCTCTTAATAATGGCATCTATATAAGACATCATCAAAACTAATCAAAACCAACAGTTTTCTCTTTGAAAACCCACTTGCACCCAATGGTTTTTACACCTTCAGGTGGATCGACTAAGGTGCATACTTCATTGTCGTACATGGACAGACTTCATGGCACTAACCCATCTTTCGAAGTTTGGTCCCACCACGGCTTCTTGATAGGTAGTTGGCTCATTCTGCTCAATGAGAAAAACATCACGACTTCAAGTAATCAGAAATCCATATCTCTGAGGCTGTAGTCGTGTTCTTCGGACCTTCATGGGCCTTGTGTTACTTGAGTAGGCTCAACAACTTGTTGTGAGTCAGCTCCGTTTTCCATCTGTGGTTCTATGTCGTCTTGTGGCTCTCAAACTTCTTCGAGGTACACCTTACTTCCACTGGTTCTTTTAGAGATGAACTCTTTCTCCAAAAAGACACCATTCCGAATAAAAAAGTGATCGGTAGGATTGTAGACATAGTATCCTTTAGTTTCCTTAAGATACCCCACAAATAGGCATTTTGAGGATCTGGATGAGAATTTATCAAAGGCTTGGTGTTTAACGTAAACCTCACATCCCCAAATTTTAAGAAAGGACAAACTGGGTTTCTTCCCAGTCCATATCTCATATGGTGTCTTTTCAATTGCCTTTGACGGAACACGATTTAGTGTGAACGCAGCTGTTTCTAGGGCATGGCCCCAAAAGGAAGGAGGAAGATCTGTTTGACTCATCATAGATCGAACCATATCTAGTAGAGTTTGATTCTTTTGCTCAGAAACACCATTCCATTGAGGTGTTCCTGGAGGAGTAAGTTGTGAAATGATCCCATAACTCCTAAGATGGTCAATGAACTCTTGGCTCAAATATTCACCACCCCGATCGGATCGAAGGGCTTTAATTGTTTTACCAAGTTGGTTTTTGCACTTCATTTTGGAATATTTTGAACATTTAAAAAGATTCAGACTTTATCTTTCATTAGATAGATATACCCATATCTACTAAAATCGTCTATGAACATAATGAAGTACAAATGACCCACTCTGTCAGATGTATTCATTGGTCCACACACATCGGTATGTATGAGGCCCAATAAATCAGTGGCACTCTCACTGTGCCCAGTAAAAGGCGCCTATGTCATCTTTCCCAATAAACAAGACTCACATGTATCAAATGATTCAAAATCAAATGAGTTAAGAAATCCATCTTGATGGAGTTTCGAAATGCGTTTCTCATTTATATGGCCTAGACGACAGTGCTATAGGTAGGTCGGATTCAAATCATTTGACTTGATCCTTTTAGTAGTTATGTTATAGATATGTCCATTCAATTTTTTACTGTCCTTGAGACCCTACATTTAATCAAATGTGAGATCCACATGTAGTATCCAATACCCATGTTGAGGATGTAGAAAAGCGAATATGTATGACATAGATACTTGAAGCGATAGTCTTGCTATCCTTCTTGTTCTTCTCCAGATCTTCGAGGTAGAGTTTGCAATTCCTTTTCAAATGACCAAGTTCATTGTAAAAGAAGCAGACTCTATCCTTCGGAGGTTTTGCCTTCTTGGCTTTTCGTTTCATACCCCTTCCTTTCTGAACAAACAAAATAGTGTTGGGCCTGTTCTTAAGGCTCAGCTCAGCAGTTTTGAGCATCCCATGCAGTTCAGAAATTGATTCCTCCATGTTGTTCATGTTGTAATCCATGACAAAATTATCATAACTTCCTAGGAGTGAGTTCAAGATCACATCTGTAGCTAACTCCTAGGACATAGGGAATCCAAGCCTCTCAAGGTGATCAATGTGGCCTTTCATTTTCAAAACATGAGGACTAATTGATGCACCCGCAATCATCTTGCAGGAATGAAAGGCCTTTCTGGTCTCATACCTCTCTTGCCTTGCCTGTTACTGGAACATTTCCGTAGGATGAACAATCATCTCAGAGGCCTCCACATATTCTAGATCTCTATTGAGGTCTAGAAGCATAGTGGTAAGCATCAAGCATCCTGTATCCACAGAGTCATCCTTATGCTTCGTATAAGCATTAGTTTGAGCTCTTGGATCAGTAGCTGCAAGCTCGTCAGGAATGGGTTGATTGATGAGATACTCTTTTCTTTCGTGTTTAGGATCAACGCTTAAGTTCCCAAACATGTCAAGAAAGTTTGTCTCATCGAGTTCGTCCTTCTTAAGGACTGATCGCATTGATGGTGTTGAAGTATTACTAGACTACATGATTCTACAACTAAAGATATGCAAAGTTTAATTAATAATCTCCCATTGAATTAAGAACCCTCATTATAATTAGTGGGCTAAGATCCATATTTGGCTTAAATTTAAGTCCGCTTTGGCAGGACGCTTAAATTAACTTATTTAGGTAGGCAACGTCTTTGCCAATTACATCACATGTAACTCTTAGATCTTTATGGGATTTGATCATCATATGACGTGGCATGTTTTGTTAGTTTTGATTAGTTTTGATGATGTCTTATATAGATGTCATTCTTAATAGCAAAAAGGTTGTATACTACATTTATCTTCTACTTTGACTAATTCTTATATTTAATGTAGATGCAAAGTTTAAATAATGGAGAAGGTTGATTGAAGAAAGAAGCTCTTGCACAATATAATGGGAATATCATAATATTAAGGAAGCAAGAGGTTATCAAATGATTTTGGGGATAATCTAGAAGGAGAGAAGAAATTGAAGAAGGAAGAACTTGCAATGCAATGGAATATCTTTATTCAAGTTCTTATATTGATGCTAGAAGTATCCAAGATCATATGGAAGCTGGAACGGATCAATTCGAGTTTAAACCATCAAAAATCAGTTCCAGGATGAGCAAACTCAAGTTCATAACTTGCAAACTCGAGCTGTAATGTCCTCGGCAACTCGGCGCCTCTGGACAAGCCAAACTCGAGCTTAGAACACAAACCTGCAGTTTGGAACTCCAAACTCGAGCCCATAATTAGCAAACTCGAGCCTGTAGTGTCTTCAGCATTTCGGTGTCTCTGGACAAGGCAAACTCGAGCCTATTAGTTGGCAAACTCGAGCTTACAGCGGTGTTCAACATTTCAGCTACTCTGTTCCACGTTTCACTCGGGCGATGTGTGGTAATTCAATGATATCTCCTAAACTAGAGATCGGATTGAGGTGAAACCAGTGGCATATGAAACTAGACTCCAAATGCGTCATTTAGATATATAATTCAAGCAAAAAGGAGTTCAGATGAAGGAGTAATGAATTTATGAAGTTGACAGTGATATTCACGTCACACAAATGACCAACCTTCAATGTTTTGAGTGTATCTCACAAACGGAGAATCCAATTGAGCTGAAATTGGTGGCATTGGAAAGTAGACTCAAAGGGCTTTAAAATCGATAGTTGAACCAACCAAAACGGAGTTCAGACCAGGGAGATATGGCCCCGAAAGTAGACAGTCTGTTCTGGGTGTTGCACAATTTGCTGAGAAGCAAACTCGAGCCTATTAGTTGACAAGCTCGAGTTCGCGGGTTACAGAGAGCTACAGGTCGCGAAAATCATCCAAACTCGAGCCTATAAGTGACAAACTCGAGCCTAGACAAGACAGAAAGCAAAATATGATTTTGAAGAGACCCAAACTCGAGCCTATAATTATAGACTCGAGCCTAGATCCTAAAAATGTTCCAAACTCTAGAGTTTGCTTTAAAACCTCCGGTTTGCACCTGAACTTGACATTCAAAATACCTGGCAAACTCGAGCCTACTCAACCAAGCTCGAGTTCATGTCTCTGATGCGGAAAAACATCATTCCGAAAGTCTCATTTCTCATCCAGATGATTACCCAATAACTTATACTTCTTCTTAACATTATTTATATCATTTATGTATAAGTTACAGGTGATTAAAATGAAGGATTAGAAGCAAATCAAGAAATGACAGATTTGTGAAGATGAACTTGCTGCACATTTCCAGAAATGGAGCGATGACAGATTTGAATGAGGAACTTGGACAAATGCTCAAGTGTAATGCTTCTCCAATACGTTCAGGCATTCAGAAGATGAAATAAGCCCCAACGGATTCATCATTCAAAGTTTCTATTATGACAGATTTGAATTTGCTTTAAAGTCAATTAAAAGCAAGTCGATGACAGCCTGGAAAGAATCAAAAGCATTAATCTCACGCGTCAAACAGAGGAGCAATCATCCGAATATCTGGAAACATAATGACCCAACGGCTATATTCCACAACAACTAGAATTTCGAATGGAGAGAATTCAGAATTGATAAGCAACGGTCATATGAAGATTTGCCGCTATATATAGAGCTGCATACAAACCTTCAAAAAAACACAACAACAAGCAGAGAAACAAGCCTACCTCTTCAACATGCTATTACTCTGATCTGCTTATCATTTACTCTCTGATTTTCAATGTCTATATATCATAGAGAGTGAAATGTTTTGTATTGTACTTCAGTGTTTATCCATACACTTCTGAGAGAGAAGATTCAATTGTAAACATCCTATCATTTTACCTTAGAGTTACTCAAGATTGGGTGATCTTGAGTGGGAAACACATTGTGTTGATTAAGAACGTGTAATCAAGTTGAAAGAAGATAGTGGATTGAAAATCTCAAGTGAAGCTTGAGGACTGGACGTAGGTCAAGGATTGGGCCAAACCAGTATAAATCACAGATTGCATATTCTCTTCTCTTATCTCTTACATTCCAGCATATATGTTTGAATGATTGTTTATCACTTTATAACTTATTACTATCATTCAAACTACTTTCAATAAGTTGCAGAAAGTTTCTTAAAGTTCTAAGTTTTTAATCAAACACCCAATTCACCCCCCTCTTGGGTGATAGCCAAGTCTTTCATGTTTAATCCCATCTAATGCCTTGAGATCCAAAACCGTTTTGATAATCTCAATTAAGTCCGGACAATAATGAATATTGAGTATCACCATTACTCACTCTTGTCTCACCAAGATAACTTAGATGAATCCACTTTGGTGGAACATACAAATGGGCAATCTAGGTTTTGACAAGTATTCATTTATTGATGGCATTATGACTTAAGATTTTATTTAGAGGGTATAATTTAATTAATCCTATTAATTCTAATTATATGAATGCAATCACTATTGTATCTCATATAATATCTAAATTAATTATGAGTGATCTAATCAAAACATAATTAAAACTCTAAATTGATTATGAGTGATCTAATCAAATCATAATTAAAACTCTAAATTAATCCTGCAATGATTAAATCAAAACATAATCAAAATTGTGACACAACATGGTTCAACCTTAACCTAAAATCCTCTCAAGCCAATGAGAGGACCTCTCTAAAACAAAAAGAAATACATCAGGAGAAACCTCGTTTCAACATACGAGAGGAGTGAGATGAGAAAAGAATGTACATCAAGAGTAAAATATTATATTAAACTTATATTTAGAGAGAGAGGCATGGCCCACATGCCATATTTAAAATTTACAACAATCATAAAACTCTAAAGCCATGTTGTTCACCAAACCGAAACAACATTTGAAAGGTAAATCACAACATACATTAATTCATACAACTATGAAATAAAATATTATATTAAACTTATCATGATTTAAATTCTCTAATTTATATTATATTATATAATAAATATAATATAATATCATCATTTAAATTCTCTAATTTACATTATATTATATACTATATATAATATAATATCATGATTTAAATTCTCTAATTTACATTATATTATATACTATATATAATATAATATCATGATTTAAATTCTCTAATTTACATTATATTATATACTATATATAATATAATATCATGATTTAAATTCTTTAATTTACATTATATTATATACTATATATAATATAATATCATGATTTAAATTCTCGCGCTACTAACAATCAGCCGGGATCCCTATGGCGGTTTCGCTATCTGAACGCCTTTCGTCTTTCAGTGCTTTAACGGCAATTTCAATTGGCGTCATGAACAAAAGATGATGACAAACTCTTTCGCAATCAAGATTTTATCCAAAACCAAGCCAAATGAAGAACTGAAAAACTTATTTCTCTGAATTCGAATCACAGGCACGAGAATATTTTGAAAAACCTTCTATTAATACGCATAGCAAATTCGGTTTTAGCATATATATCACATATATAAACACACGTAAAACCTAATTTAAACGCAAGGTTGATCTGGCTCTGATGCCACTGTTGGGATCCGTACACGCAGCGGAGTTAAAACTTTTACGAATCTCATTCAAGGATCGCTCAACGGCGTTTAAATCAAGGTTTAGGGTTTCCGAATCGTACCTATGCAGAACAATTGGACTGGTGGGCTACCTTCTCGATCAGTTGAAGTCGACTCTTCGAATCGCCTTCCTCTACCGGTATACACACGTACAGCCTTCAGAAACACGAACACAAGCGTGCTAGCGCCTCTAAACTGTGCGTCTCTCTATTTTCTATCTAGGGTTTCTCGCGGCTTTTCTAATACCCTCGACAAAAAGTCCCGTAGGTTTTTCTAAACCTAGCAGGCGTATTATATTCAAAATTAAACCTCATTAATTTGAAATTCAAATTTTGAATATGGATTAAAAGTACATTAATTAAATCTATCTGATAGATCTAATCTAATCTATTTATTTAATTCAAATTAAAAGCCTTCTAATTTAATTTATCTCTATAAATTAAATCCGAGAATTGATATCTATCTATTTAATTAAATCTAAGATACTATATCTCAGTTTAAATTAAATAAAATATATCATTTCTTTATTCGAAAATTAAATTTCAGATACAATATCTCTATTTGTTTTAGATATTTAATTTATCAAATAAATTAAATACAAACAAATATTATATATAATAATATTATAATCTTTATTAAATAATATTATTATATTAATTTTGAATTTAATAATATATAGATATATATATATATATATATATATATATATATATATATATATATATATATATATATATATATATATATATATATATATATATATATATATATATATATATCCATCCTAGATTAAATACAGTATTCTTTAAATCTTAGACACATATAAGATTCAACGAATCTGGACACTTTTGCTCGTGTTGGGCTATTCTTGTGTGCGACCCTGCAGGCCCACATAAGATTGGCAGTCGGCCAATGTTGTACCAGCCCACAAGTCGCAAGCAGCCTCTAGCAAGACATTGCGACTACCCAATTCATATGGGGATCGATGATACGATACAACCTATCGTACAACCATGTCACGTCCCTTTTGTCACGCGATAATTTGGTCAAGGATGAGGCATGGAGAATGTCAACTTCCTGTTCTTGACCATTACTTTCTCGATTCTTGAGTAGTCTCACAATTGAAATGGAAACTCCTTTCCATCGTAGTATGGCCATACATTTCTCAGACTCACTCATCGAGGGTCCCAGTATTATCTCTCTACAAATGTGAGGGACAAATTCCATCTTGACCATTCACATTCCTCTGCATGAAAACAACTGATCCCGATCCAAGCCTTTATCATCACCCAGTCAAAGGTGACTTTTGACTAGGTCAAAGACCAGCGACTCATCATGTAGGAATCCATGATGATCTCAGGTGAAAGGGCGTTGTGACGCGGTTATACATGAGAAAAGCTTATGATTTATTCCATGCAGCTTTCTCATAGTGGGTCGGTCCAGCACCTTATACTCATCAAAGTCACACTGGTCTTATTTCATCTTCGCTCCCGCGGAGATGACCGACCAGGGACATTTAGGATAATCTATAAGATATATCCAAGGATCAATTACATTATAAACATGCAAATGAAATGATAACTAAATGAGAATACTTTAAACAACATTAACGTTTAAAGTACAATGACTTGCCCCTAGGGCATCATTTCCAACATAAGTGTAGGAAAGTTTGATAAGTATATATTTTATAACTAAATAAGATAGATTATAAGATATATAGGATTGAATTTATTAATATTTTATACTTATTTAATTATCATATATATATTTTTCTATCATTTAATTAAATAGAATAAATGGATATTTATATATAAAATTTGCTCATATCCTAAATTTTTTTGCAGGAGATATGGTGTGATCTAGCAAGAAAGAAAACATCAAATAAAAAGGAAACAATTCATTAAACTATATATATATATATATATATATATATATATATATATATATATATATATATATATATATATATATATATATATATATATATATATCTTTTAAAATCAAACGCGTGGGTCCTACAGCAATTAACGAAGTAGATAGGGTCAGGGAGCGTGACTTTTTTTGGCAGCAAGGATATATTGGATATTAAATCAGATTGATGAGAGACGCAAGAGAGAGGACGTCTAAAAAAACACTATATATTGGAGAGGAATCAGAATAGAAAAGAAAAACGCACGGACGGCAAAAAGCAAAAATTCAAGAAGTAGAGAAGATTGAGTCTGGGCAATAAGAACGGATGATTGAGGGCACACACAACGAGTACAGACCTTGACGGCAGGGAGGAACGATTAAAGAGGGAGAGATCTCATTCAGCAGCGACAGCAGCGAGGAGATTCTTTAAAAGTTTTGATTTCTCTTTTCCTTTCCTTTCTCGTTTGAATCTGGATTTTATTTCTTTCATGAATTTTATTATAAATTTGTTTAGGTTCTAGAGATTATTCTCATTATTAGTTTTGATTAATTTTATTTCAGTTTATTTATTCTTGTATTTATGGCTATTGATTAGTAATTGGCCACTATTAAGCATGTTTTGAGGATTTTGGGTTGAACTTGGAAAAAAGGATCTTAAATTGACCTTGAGATTAAATAATGTGGAAGTAGGTTTTAATATAATTTGCGTCTAGGATAGACATACCACATAATCAAATTAGAGTGAACCCGATCTAAAATGCATTTTATATAGTTGTGTGACGCATTGCATAATTAATTAAGATAGGTATATAAATGGACCGGAAGGCATTTATAGACATTAATACTCAAGATTAACTGATTAAGTTAAGTCAAAATTAATTTAGTCAGGATAAAATCTAAGAAACCAACAAGAGATTAGTGACTCTAGGTTGTACTTCTCGATATTGGAATTCGCTCTTTTACTACTATTAATTTCTTATTGATTTTCTTTATTATTGAAAACAATTTTAACTCGCTCAACTTAAACGGAATAAGGAAATTTAATGTCTAATCGCTAGTTGGATTAAGTCCTCGTAGGAACAATATTTTTCTTATCACTTTATTACTTAATACGGCCTATATACTTGCGGAGTTATAGGCTTTAAATTTTTTAAAAACTTGATAGGGCAAAACTTTAAAGCCTATAACTCGAGTGTTGAGGATTTTATGTATATATGTATAACACTAACAATGCACGTAATCAAAGTAAGAAAAGGCACACTCGAGTGTGGAGGTGTAACACTCGAGTGTACAATCACCAACACTACATACTAAAGCCAAGAAAAGCTCACACTTGAAGTGCACAAGGAGCACACTCGAGTGTTAGGTAAACATACTCAAGTGTCATAATAGTCCTATGCATATTTGTTTGTTGATTTGCTCTATCTTTGTAGATTGAACATAATACTTGAAGTGCAAAGAAACACACTCGAGTACAAGAGTACTAGGACATGTTCAAGGAATAGCCAACAAGGACACTCAAAGTATAGTAAAGGGATACTCAAGCATCGCAATCGAGTGTGGTATCACCAAGGCACATCAAAGATAGCCAAAATAAGTGACACTCGAAGTACTAAATCAAATCAAGACACCCAAGTATGACACTCGAGTGTGGCATTCTAGCTCTCGAGTGCCACTAACTTGCCAAGGAAGAGCTTTGTATAGTTCCACAAATTTATAACAAGCTCACACTCGCATGTTGAATCTAACTGAAGTGTCCTTCAAAGATTTCAAAAAGAGACTCAAGTGTTTATGAAACACACTTGAAGTGAGGTACCTTTATTGCTTTCAGTTTATGCTTTAGCACTCGAGTGTTCACTTTCACACTCAAGTATTACGAGCACACTTGAGTGTGTGACGCTGTTATATCAGTTATCAGTTCACTTCCATCATTATTGTCACGTCCCCTCGTCTCTCAAACTCTCTCATTTTACTATTCAAATCAGTTAAATGTTACGACGTTTCGCTTCAATTCACTCCAACGGATTCCATAACTCTCTAAAATCGTTGCTTCTTTTCCATTTTCCCTCCTTAAAACTTCCTCTCCTATTCAGATTCTCAAATCTCGCTCTCTCGGTCTCTCGATCCCTAATATTTCCGTTGAGAATTTTTCTGAGCAAAGGTGAGAACTAAGATTCAAACCTCCATCCTTGTTCTTCTACTTCTTCCTCTTCCTCATCAATTGACTCTCCTCCTCCTCCTCCACCACCCAAAAAGCCTCACACAGAGAAATCCCATAAGACACGACTTAAGGTTAAAGAAACTGCTCCTAAATCCAAACCAAAGGCAATGGGTATCATGATTCAGGAACCCTCTAAGAATCCTCATCAAACCAGATCCAAAAACTAGTGTTTTTCCGGTTCAAGGTAAAGGTAAGGGCAAAGAAAAAGTAAGGGAAGCTAACATTCGCACTTGTGAGGAAGAAGAAAGAATTAATTTTTTTTCTTCAATGGCTCAAAGACAAGTCTTAGTTGGGTTTTGGTCAATCTGGTAGCCGGGCAACTCCGGTAGCCTCTCGAAATTCACTCCGGGCTACATCTCAGATTCTCAAAGTTGTTCAACCTTTGGTTCCCCCTCCAGGTTTTGTCACTTCTCCTTTGATTATTCCTAGGTCTGATCAACGAGATTTTCAAACTCATTATGGGGAACATGCATTCTATCCTACTGTTTATGTTGACCTAGTAAAGTTATGGAATAAGTTTAGTTTTGACCTCTCCCCTTGCCTTAAACAATTTGAGCCTCTGTTGGCTTTACGGACTGCATATTACCCTTAGGTTGTGAAAGTATTTTATTTCAATATAAGGATAGAAAATACTGTTGATAATATTATGGAAGAGGTACTTGAGATTGTGGTCCAAGGCAAGAAAATTAAGATTATTGTTGCCTCTATCGACACCATTTTAGGGATCACTAATGTCCCTATTTAGTCTGAGCATGCCCTCTCTGATGCAGATATTTTTGCCATTTTAAGGCCATATGAACCAATGGGTCCTCTATTGTTTAACCCTGCTGCTATGTGTGATACCTATAAAGCCATTTGGTATATTTACTCCTAAAATCTCGTTTAAGAAGACAAAAAAATTTCCCACATTACCACTTGAGATTACCCTTTGATGGCCTCTATCATTTCTAAGGAGCCTCGAGACATAAGCAAATGGGTGTTGGATGAGTGATGAGTGCTAATTATGCCATGTTTTCTTATAATACGTGACTATTTTGCATAGCGAATATGAGCTTAAAGGCATTCAATCTAACTAGTTATATCATAATTCATGCATATAGGGAAATATATGATGGATCTTATAAATTGATAATTGCATAACTATCCAATACATGTGCACAAGAAAGAGGCAAGTTTAAGGGTATGTTGTGAATGCACATAGTATGACCAATATAATGCTACAGCATTGGGTCAGTCATATCAAGCTACAATACAATGCAACCCATATGCTATAGCAGTGTAGGTGAAGCCATGCTATGCACCATATGTTCTGACTTTTCCTCGAGGCTTTTACAAGAACTAAGCACAGGTTGATAGATGGACGTTTGCTCACAGCTAGATTGCTGACGTGTGGGATTAAAAGATACAAGAGATCAAAGATTTAATAGTGGAGAATCTTGTTGGAAATTATGCCCTAGGGGCAAGTCATTGTACTTTAAACATGAATGTCATTTAAAGTATTCTTCATTTAGTTATCATTTTCATTTGAATGTTTATAGTGATAACTGTATCCTTAGATGTATCTTATAGATTATCCTAAATGTCCCTAATCAGTCATCTTCACGGGAGCGAATATGAAATAAGACCAGTATGACTTTGATGAGGTATGGAGATACGAATCAAAGTCATAGGCTGCATGGATTAAGTCATAAGCTTTTCTCATGTATAACCGAGTCACAATGCCCTTTGACCTGAGATCATCATAGATTCCTACATGATTAGTCACTGATCTTTGACCTAGTCAAAAGTCACCTTTGACTGGGTGATGATAAAGGCTTGGATCGGGATCAATGGTTTTCGTGCAGAGGAATATGAATGGTCAAGATGGAATTTGTCCCTCACATTTGTAGAGAGATAATACTGGGCCCCTCGATGAGTGAGTCTGAGAAATGTATGGCCCATACTACAATGGAAATGAGTTTCCATTTCAATTGTTAGACTACTCAAGAATCGAGAAAGTAATGGTCAAGAAAAGGAAGTTGACATTATCCATGCCTCATCCTTGACCAAATTATCGCGTGACAAAAGGGACGTGACATGGTTGTACGATAGGTTGTATCGTATCATCGATTCCCATATGAATTGGGTAGTCGCAATGTCTTGCTAGAGGCCGCTTGCGACTTGTGGGCTAGTACAGTATTGGTCCACTGCCAATCTCATGTGGGCCTGCAGGGCCGCACACAAGAATAGCCCAACACGAGCAAAAGTGTCCAGATTCATTGAATCTTAGATATGTCTAAGATTTAATGAATACTGTATTTAATCTAGGATGATATATATATATATATATATATATATATATATATATATATATATATATATATATATATATATATATATATATATATATATATATATATATATATATATATATATGTATATTGATACCAATCTCAGGAGTGACCCAGAAAGGATCGGAAAGGGAGAGGGAGATATTGAAGACAGAGAAATAAGGACCAGATAACTGGATAAATTAAAGCATAAAGTAAAGACTTGGAAATAAATGTGCAGAAGAAATGAAGTAAGGACCAGATAACTGGATAAGGACCAGATAACTGGATCAAAGCATAGAGTAAAGAACTGCAAATAAATGTGCAGAAGAAAACATGATGAAAGGAAACACGGGTTTATTGAAATGGAAAATTTACAAACGAAAGCTTCGAAAATCAAAGTGGAAAGATAGCAGAAAAGGAAAAGGATAGGGTAGAGAGAAGGCAGAGAAGGAAGGTAGAGAGAGGGAGTGGTTCGGAACTGCCTCAACCGAATGGAGCTTGACTTTTTATAGGCGGAGTGAAGCTTGTTTGCCTGATTTGATCGGGGTGGTAGTGCTTGTTCGGTAAACATTTGAATGATTAACTACGGTGTCTGCCGACACTACGATAACCAATTTTGTGACCTACGAGCTACGGTTTTTGGTGCTACGGTGAAAATACCTAGCACTACTATAGCGTACAATAGGACAATTTATACGAGTCTTATACATGGAAGCTACTTTATTTGGTGCTTAGTCAAAAGCTGTAAGTTTAGTCTTCACCCAAATTGACAACGAAATCGTCATCATCACTTTGGTGCGGATCTTGATTTTTGAAGAACTTGCTTGATTCTCGGTTTCGCTTTCTTTGGAGTTGCTTAAGCATGACACCGAGTTGTTGGATGTAATCCTTTTTATTTGAGATCGCAGCAAGGGTAGTTTGAGCATGGCTCTTTTGATTTAAGAACCTACTTTCCTCGGAAGCGGTAAGAAAACTTGGGTTGTCTTTGAACCACCGTTCTCTTGCATTGGAGTCGACCTTGGACGGGTTGAATTTTGCCCACCATCGTACATAGGGTACTCTTTGTAGGACTGGCAAAATCGGGGAACTCCTATTATTATGGGAAAACCTGTATTGCCAAGAGAAAATCCAGGATACAAGTAATTTGGAAAAATAGTGAAGATCAATTGGAAAAGGATCACCACTATGATTGAATTTCTTCTGAAAAAGATTCAATCTTTGTCGAGCAGTTGGTGGAAGAATTTCAGGAACTGGTCCATAGAAAGCCCACCAATGTTGAAACCATTGAGGAAAGGTGTACTTGGTTTTTGGTTTAAAGTAAATGAACCAAGTATGTTTGAAAATTTTATTCTGATCCCAAAAGACATAATACCAGGCGTTATTATAGTCCCAGTAATTGTATCCTTTAGGTTCGTATTTAATGTCAAAATATTTAGGTTTTGATAAATCTTGTCCCCACTGGGAAGGTGTGAGGACCTTTACAATTTGGAGAGTAGAATGAGTTATTAAAGTTTCATCCTCTTTTGAAATGTACCGAGTTAACTCGATAGATTGAGAATGAACCAATATTAGCTCATAGTATTCTCTGGTTTTTGTGAGTTGGTAGGAATGAAATGAAATCACGAAGGAAAACTTTCAATGCTACCTCGTTGGGTGTTCCAAAGAAAAACTCGGAGTTCAAGTTGTAGGACATCTTGTACTTGAGCAAGTTTTGCAATGTAAGGAGTGTCCAAAGGGTTATTGGCTGGAGTAACCAATAAAGGTGTTGGAACCTGAGGAGGCCTTTTCTGGGTTAATTCAAGAGCAAATTTAGCATTGGCTAAATCATACTCTTGTTTATTGATTTCCTGTGAAGAAGAGGCAATTAACGATAAAGCAAGTGCTCTATCATGTTCAAGGGCTTGTGTTTTGTTATCCTTTTTGGCCAATACTTCCTCCCAAGTTTGGTTTGGAGGTTTCTTAGTATAGGAATCATACGCAGGTTTGGAGGAAGTGAGTCTTTGGGTTTGAGACTCAGTTTTTGGAGTGGATGACTCCGGTTTGGGGGTGGATGACCACGATTTAGTTTGAGATCTTGTTTGCGGTCTGGATCCTGTGTTTGGGAAGCTGTCATTGGATCCTGTATTTAGGGAACTGTCTGACTGGTTGATCCCTTAGGTGAAGGAGTTTGCTGTTGGAGCAAATGTTTGATAATCTCCTGCAATTCTTGATAAATTCAAAAAAATAATAGTAAAGGGGCAGGCTATTAGTACTGCACAATTAACTAATATTTAAGACAAGCTTGAAAAAGAAGCTTGTCAACAAGTAGATATTTTTTACAAACTATGAGATAAGAGAAAAACAAATGTTAAAAAGAGGTAAATATTATATTAAATATTATTATTTAATTTTATTAATGAGATTTTTATGTTTTTTATATACTGATTATTTTTGTGTTGTTGATTAAATGACTTTGTTGTTTATTGATTGTAAATACTTATGAGCTTGTTTTGATATAAGTGATGAGCAGTTAAAAGCTCAACTACTCAAGCCTTTTGTTCGCGGTCAAACATAAACTGCAAGCATAAAGATCGTAAGTAGTATAAAAATATCATTTTTTTAATGTTAAATAAACACAAGTTAATTATCACAATTATGTTCTCAATTAGGTTGAATGTAAACATTTCAAAAAAATTTGTTATTAGAAATTTTAAAAGGGTTAAATATTAATTTTGCCACAAAAGTATTGGCTAGGGAGCATTCAGCACCCGGAAGTTTTTTTGGTATCGTTTTTGCCCCAAAAGTTTACAAAATGGAGCAAATATACCCAAAAAAAAATTTTAGGAACAAATTTGCCTTGGAAGTTTACAAAGAAGAGCAACAATCCAACGGTCAAGATCAACTAATGGGCAAGATTGCTATGTTTGTAAGCTTCTGGAGCAAAAATGATACGAAAAAAACTTCCGAGTGCTGAATTCTTCATAGCCAATACTTCCATGACAAAATTGGTATTTAACCCCTTTTAAATATTATGATGAAAACTAAAATTGAATCTTTGGCGACTTCAAGGCAGATGAAGCCTAAAATTATTTCTCGCCATTGCATTTTATAACACTTAATGAATTCTCTCTCAATTAGTAGTTAAATGAAACTATCTATAAGTCTAAGGTTCTAAAGGGGCCCTGGTTAGGAAAAATAATACGGAGTGATAAATAAACTGGACTGGTTAACAATATAAAATAAATAAATAACGAGCTGCACTGATAAGAAAAAGGTAATAAAGCTGCGCATTGTTTGGCAGCGAGTTCCGTGACTGAGCTTCTTTTATTTATCTCTCATCTTAATTATTGGATCAATTAAAGTTCTGTCGGATAAAATTTAGTTAGAACAAATATAGCTATAAAGAAAAAAATTGGTTAGGACGAACTGCAATAAAAATACTCCATTTAGTTTTAAGGGAAAATTAATATCAAAGACCTATAGCAGATAATATTTATTGAGAAGGACCGTAAAAGTTGTAATTATTTAGAAGGACCAATTAACAAAATAAAAATTTAAAAAATACTAAAGTGTCCCTAATCAAACCTCCTACATTTTCTCTCACATTCTATCTTTAAAACTAATATGAATTTCTAAATTTAATTTAATTAAACTCAATATCTCTCTTCATAGATATTTATAGAAAAAATAATACAAACATCTTTCTATTTTGTCAAAATTATAATTTTATTTTTAAAATTAACACAAACTTTGATTTAAAAAATATATAATTTTAGGAAAAACTCAAAAAAAATTATAATTTATTATAAACATTAAAGAAATGTTATATATATATATATGTCATGTTCAACACGAGCGTGCCTTCCCGTGTCAACAGACATTAAACCCTTATTATATTTCAATTTTTGATACAATATAGTAATGTTTTATTTTTGTTATTTGAGCCTACACAACTAGTTCTAATAAGATAAAAATTGCGTTTAATTTTCTATTTTGGTTGGTAAAGTTTCTTTAATAGAGATTTTTTTGTCTTGATTTACATATATATCAAGGAAAAAAATTAATGATATAAAAGGGTTAAAGGGCCAATATCTATGGTACCAGTAATAATTAAAGTATATAATGATAAGATATGAAATGCATTTAATTTTTTATTTTGGTTGATAAATTTCCTTTGATAGAGCTTTTTTTTTTCTGATTTCTATAAAATTATGTAAATCATGAAAAAAAAAACTTAATGATATAAAAGGGTTAAAGGGCCAATATCTACCTTACGAGTAATAATTAAATGATATAATGATATGATTATGTAGATATTAGTTAAGGTTAAAAAATGATGATTTTGGCGGTAATAATTTTGGTAGAAAAAAAAATTAAATCACTTTCAAGGGAAATTTAGTATTTCTAAATTTATATTTTGGCAATTGGTCCTTCTAAATAATTATAATTTTTACGGTCCTTCCCAATAAATATTATTCTATATAGGTCCTTCTATCTAATTCTCCCTAGTTTTAATTATAGGGATATTTTTGTAGTGTAAATTGTACTACAAAAGTGTTCTTATAATTAGGACCGAAGGAAATATTACTTTTAAAATATTTAATAGAGTAAATATCTTTTATAGTCCCTGACAAAAAACATGGACCCCATTTTGGTCCTTGACAAAAAAACCGACCCTTATTTGTTCTTTTTATGGGATTAAAATGACATTTTGGAAATTTTTGAGGGATCAAAATGTCCACCAATCGACCCTTATTCGTCCTTTTTATGGACTAAAAAAGACTTTTTTTTGTCAAAGACCAAAATGGGATCCGTGTTTTTTGTCAATGATCAGAAAGAGTATTTACTCTATTTAATATAAATATACTTTAATCCTTTATATCAAATTATACTCAAAATTACTTTAGAATACTAGTGGTATTAACAAAATAATATAAAGATAAATACACAAAAATACTTAGTGTTGCTCGCAAAATACTTTAAGTTGTTGAATGCACTTTAACTTGTTTTTTTTTAAAAAAAAAAAATTTCCATATATGCCAAAGAATATAATAGAGAAAGCATTTGATAAGATTGTTGCAATGGTATAATAAAGTGTGCCTTTTTACGAATAAAAAAAAAAGTGTGCCTTTTTGCACATGTATAGACACGATAATAAATTATATTGTTGATATATCTTTATATAATTAAAATAGATTTATAGGATTAATATTAGCTTTTTAGCACGGAAATTGGATTAAAATGTGCTAACTATATGTTTGTGACTAAGGGATGATAGTAGGAATTGATATTATTATAAATGAAATTATTCACATTTTTATTCCGCTAACTCATTTTTTTTACAAAAAAGACATTTTGTAACGGGTTTAATCACAATAAACAATTTTGGTAGTGGTTCAAAGAACCGTTACAAAACATACTGCTGCAAGTAGTTGTAGCGGTTTCTAAAAGCTGCTACTCATGTAATAAACTGTTACGGTTCTATAGCAATTTTACGTCATCACTATAAAATGAGATCAAGATGACAGATTGTGCTAACATTTTATAGCCCAAAGAGAACTGCTACCAATGTGGCGGGAAAGGAAATTGAGAAATTGACATCAATTTTGTAGTACGTGATCCTTGAACCGTTATTAACTACATCCACAAATTTTAAAAAAATTGGTAGTAAAAGTTTATACCGGTTGTAAAGCCACTATAATATTAAAGGAAATTTTAAAAATGGCATTAAAATTTTGAATTAAAATTTGTGCCGTGACTTGTGCTCCCTATGTTTTGTATTCTATATTTACATGACTTTCTATTTGGATGATTTATTTTGCAATCATGACTCGCGAATGGACCCCATTGTATATGACAAGGGCCGGCACAAAGCAAAACATGACCCTGTTAGCAAAGGACACCTTTATTTCCCATAATTATCACATGGGGAAAAAATCGGGTTCTCATTCTTTCCGTACTCATCATTGTATCAGCACCAAGTCCCTATGATACGATATAAATCGTTCAAATATATAGATCTGTTATAAATATATTAATTATGTGGATGTCCATTGACTCTCGATAGATAGTATGATATAAGGCCTATGCATAGTGATTTACTATTTGTGCATAGTGATTACTCTGCACGTGGGTCTTGCACACATATATACACTCCTTTTCATACTACCAAATTCACACACACATTTTCCATATACGTTGGCAAGTCACTAGTGAGGTCCTAACCGAGGTGCGTCTATTACTGGTTGAAAACTATAATTGTTCTTTTGTAAAAGAATAATATATTTGCCCACTTAATTTGAAAGGCCAATTTTCACAAACTATATTTGGTAGTATAAATTTGAGGCTCTCGAAAAGCTATTATTTTGTTACCTGAAGAAACAAAATTATGCATTGAATATGCATTTTATTCTGCCTAATATGAATGAAACTTGTTGAGTTTCAATAGAATCTGCAGAAATGGATATCATATAGAAAATTATTGAACCACATGCAATTGTAAACCAGAAGTTTACAAATTATAATGCAAGGGTTTGTAAATGTAAACTAGAAGTTTACTGCCAATGAGATATTAAAGAGGAAATGAGCTGCAGAGAAATATGTCCATATTTATTTTGAAGCCAAGGCTCAAGAGAAATAAATAAGCCCAAATGGTAATATAATGCTTATTTATTTATTGTTATTGTTATTTAAATTTATTATGATTACATATCATAAATCTGTTATATTTGGATTGAAGTCCATGAATATATGTGAAGTATTTTTAAAGGACTCACACTTGTGGGGGAGATTGCTATAATACAAGTGTGAGTGAATTTTTGAAAAGTTATATACTTCTCACATAACCTAATAGATCTCCCAAGATGGATGTCAAATTATGATTTAAATCATAATGTTACAGTAAAACAGAAGTTTACTAAGTTGATGTTTACTGTGTTGAGATATATGTTATAGTAAACAGGAAATTTATTTATCCAAATAAATTTATTGTTGGCATGACTTGTTTGATCATCCAAGTTATATTTATATATGAAAGATTATGTATTGACATCCATTGAAGAACCAGAAGATTCTTCATGAATAACCAACATATTATTCAAGTATTATTATGTGCTGCTTGTTCTCGAATATAAATGACTATGAGAATATCATAGGTCATGATTGGTAATGGATCTCTGGAAATATATCAAACAGAATTATATGGGCCCATTAAAATGACATGTATACCAGAGATGCATCAATAAGATGGTTACATGAGAAATAGTTAGCTTACAACCAGAAGTTTGTAAGAATGCAACCTGAAGTTTGCATTAATGTTTGATGTTTGAATAAATTAAGCGCACTATTTCCAGATTATATGATCCAGGAATCATATATTAAAGCCTCCATATAAGATGGATGAATGCTTATGAGAACAAGATTTTATGTTGGAATATTTGCAGCATTTATATAAGCCAACAAAATTCTCCCTATAAAATTGGCTTGTGGTCAGAAGCCAGATTAATCCTATCTGAAAAGTTTTGAATGTGCAATGCTTATAAATTCACCATAATGCACATAAGATGGATATAGAAAGAAAGTTGGGATATATGTTGTATTTACATGATTAATTAATTGTGATTTGATATTGTTTTCCCAACATGAGGGGGAGAAAAATAAGCAGTTGGGTAAAGAGATTAGCTGGAATGAATTATCAATGGCTCATTTTGATCCTCGTAGAAAATTATGTGAACTAGAAGTTCAAAAGATAATTCATTTACAGGATTTAGCTAATCGAATGCCAGAAGCATTTACTGACCCAAAGTGACAAAATCACATGTCTCAGCTGCTAATGCTCCTATCAGAATTGATGTCCCTGAAGGACAACTTGTTAGAAATAAATTTAAAGCACGCCTGAAGCGTGAAAGGTCCATCGGTTCCAAAAATAAAAATCTTCGAAAGAGAAAAGGAGCTAAGAATATAGATGATCAAGTCGAGGATAATTAAAAGTTTAGTAGCTCCAGAAGAGCCATCTCCTGTAGAGATATTATCTCCAGAAGAGAATATTGTGGTCCCAGAAGAGACCCAGGTACCTGAAATATGTGAAAATAATGAGATCTCGATAAATTATGTCATGAATGGTATCCGATGGGACCGAAATGAAGTCAACGTTGACGACATCTTTGCTTATAATATAGCATATGATGTAATGATTGATAATGAGGATTATGAGCCAAAATCCATTAGCGAGTGCCAACAAAGAAAAGATTGGCCCCTATTGAGAGATGTTATTAATGCAGAATTAAAATCACTGGCAAAACGAAAAGTATTTGGATCTGTAGTCCATACACCAAAAGATGTAAAGCCAGTTGGATACAAATGGATTTTTGTATGAAAGAGAAATGAAAATGGTGAAATTACAAGATGTAAGGCACGTCTTGTAGCCCAAAGTTTTACACAAAGACCTAGCATTGATTTTAAAGAAACTTATTCACCAGTAGTAGATACAACAACTTTTCGTTATTTGATTAGCCTAGCATTAAATGAAGGGCTTGATCTGCGTCTAATGGATGTCGTGACCGCATATTTGTATGGGTCACTTGACAGTGATATTTATATGAAAGTCACTGAAGGACTCAAGGTGCCAGAAGCATCTAATTCTCGAGAGCAATACTCGATTAAATTAAATAAGTCCCTGTATGGTTTAAAGCAATCAGGGCGCATGTGGTATAATTGTCTTAAATAATATTTTTTGATAGAAGGGTACAAAAATGACCCAATATACCCATGCATTTTTATGAAAAGATCTAGCAATGAATTTGCTATAATTGCTATTGATGATATCAACATCATTTTAACTCCTGAAGAGCTTCAAAAGGTAATTAATTGTTTGAAGAAAGAATTTGCAATGAAAGAAGTTGAAGAAGAACTACATGGTCCAGAAGTACCATATCTTAGTACTATTTGGAGTACTAATGTATTTATTAGCAAGGTCCAGAAGTATCATATCTTAGTACTATTTGGAGTACTGATGTATTATGCTTATTAGCAAGTTATAGTTCTTCACCAACACAATGACATTGGATGCAATGTTATTATCAGGGGGAGTAATATTGATATTATCAACAGGGGGAGTCGATACACGCTGTACTCTTTTTCCCTTATCTAGGTTTTGTCCCACTGGGTTTTCCTAGAAAGGTTTTTAATGAGGCAGCATTGGACAGTGTATCAATGAATGGTGTACTCTTTTCTTTGGCTAGGTTTTTATCCCACTGGGTTTTTCCTAGTTAAAGTTTTTAACGAGGCACATTCATAAATGGACATCCAAGGGGGAGTGTTATAAATATATTAATTATGTGGATGTCCATTGACTCTCGATAGACAGTATGATATAAGGCCTATGCATAGTGATTAACTATTTGTGCATTGTGATTACTCTGCACGTGGGTCCCGCACACATATATACACTCCTTTTCATACTACCAAATTCACACACACATTTTCCATATACGTTGGCAAGTCACTATGGTTGGTTGGTCAAGGAGTAAATTACAACTAATGACCTAGGTGGAGAAATTACACTTAAGAACCCATTTTCCTTCTATAAATAGACGTCTTCTGTAAACATTTGGTAGACACTGGAATGAAATCTTCTCTCTTCTTTCTATCTCTATAATCTCTGTTATCTTTATTCTTTATCTTTATCTTAGTTGTATTTCTTTATTTTCATAACAAGATCAAATTTAAAATTTTTGAACCAGTGATTATTTTTTCCATAATAATAAGTTCATTTTTGGGAAAATCACATTAGAAAAAATATCAAAAAAATATCAATGTAGATTTTTCCTATCTAAAAAATCCTTAAAAACTTTAGTTATATAGATTTCAAATGTGAAATTATCTTCCTATTCGTAGTAATTGATAGTTGAAGTCAGTTTTCCCTTAAACTGCCAAGTATATGTGTCTATTTTGACAAGTATATGTACCTATATTGTCAAATTATATGTTGGCAAGTGTATGTGACACTTTTGACAAGTGCATGTGTCTATACTGATAAGTCAATTTATATTAACTAATGTCCTTTTTTCAAATCAATATAAAACAACTTTTGTTGACAAGTGTATGTGTCTATATTGATAAATCATAGATTGGCCATTAACAAGCCTATCTATGTTAACTAATGTCATTTTTCCAATATAATTGAAAAAAAAACTCTTATTGACTAGTGTATATTCCTATATTGACAAGTCATATGGTAGCTATTGACAAGCCCATCTATATTAAAAATACAATTTAAAACAATTCTTATTGACAAGTGTATGTGCACTACTACAAAAATATGATTTTACTTCATTGAAAAACGTTCATTTTTAAAAAGGGAAGTAAAAAAAATAAAGGCGATGACATTTTTGTAATTATATGTAAGAATTTTGACACATCAAGCGTCCATTTTAGAATTGAGATGCCTAAGGTGGACTTTAGGCGCCTTAAATTTGGGACGTATGAAGTATACTTTTACCGTCCTAATATAAATTTGGAATGCCTATATTGACATTTTAGGCGTCCAAAATTTAATTTGGGACGCCTAAAGAGTTAGAATCCCAACAGGCATAACGCATCTCCCTCCTCATTCGCTCCCTTCTCTCCCTCCTCCTTGAGGACTCTCAATCTCCAATAGTGCCTCTCTCTCTCTCTCTGCAACTCCTTAACTCGTCATAGCTCCTCTCAGTTCGAGTTAGCCTCCTTTCTCACCGTCACGGTGCCTACGCCTTCAGTCCGAGTTTGACTCCTTTCTCACTGTCACGGCACCTTCGCCTTCAGTCTGAGTTCGCCTCCTTTCTCACTGGGTTAGTTGATCTCCACTCTCAGTTTACCTCTAGTTCCTCAGGTCTGCGCCTCTAGGTCCTTAGATCTGCACCTTTGGTTCCTCATCTCCTTGAAAATTTTGCTACAAGATGGTGATGGAGATGCAATTGATAATGGAGATTGTGGAAATAGTGCTGGCGACGATTAGGATGGCGTCAGACGACAGGTTTTCGGAGATGAGAACTATTTCGATCGTTAGATCTGGATTTCGATTTTGGATTTTGTTTTACTGTGATTTGGATTTTGTTTTTCCTTTTCTTATGATTGTTAGATCTAGAATTTTGGATCTATTGGTCTAATTGTTAGTCTAATTCTTGCGATTTGGATTTTGTTTTACTGTGATTTCGTCGGCTATAGCTCTTTTTTCTTGGTCTAATAGGCGCGTGAAGACTTTTTTAAAAAAATAAAAAAATAAATTTACGTGTCCCAAATTGTTTTGGGACACCTTAAGTCTCTCTTGTTAGTTCTCTATTGGTTTTGATGAAAACGGACAATTGTAAACACAGTTAAAGTTTGTCTTTGTAAGTTGAAAAACTTACTGTCTAAGGCAAACTCGACTTTCAGTTTGGAAACTCGACTTTTGGCTTGACAGAGAAAAGCTCAAGTTTTTACAAAGAAAGACAAACTCGAGTTAAGTTTTGAAAACTCGAGTTTTGGCCTTACAGAGAGCTTCTGAGTTTTTCATAGACAAAGCAAACTCGAGTTTGATTTAGAATACTCGAGTTTTGACAAGACAGCGAGCAACAAAGTTTTTCAAAGAAACCAAAACTTCAGTTTCTATTTGGAAACTCGAGTTTAGGCTATACAGAGAGTTCTCTAAGTTTCCAACGTTTTATGGAAACTCGAGTTAAATTGGAAAACTCGAGTTTGCATCATAAGGGAACAATGCTCGTCTCTGACCTTGTGAAAACATCATTCCTCATTTCGACTAAGTCTTTGGAAGTTTTCTCATAAACGAGGAAACTCGAGTTAAGATTTGAAAACTCGAGTTTCGGCCTTACAGAGAAGTTTCCAAAGTTTTCAACGAATGAGAAAACTCGAGTTAAGTCTATGTATCTATATTGACATGTCATAGAGTGGCCATTAACAAGCCATTCTGCTTCTCCTTTCCTTTTTAAACAATGCGGAAAATAAGTAATTTAATATTTGGATTCTATATCACTGCAATTCCAAGAGAGTTTTTAGATAGAACAATCTATATTGATACATTTTTAGTATTTATTTTTTAGGGTTAAGGTGCATAATTGCCAACGAACTATTACCCAAGGAGCACTAGACACAAAAAACAATTGAGGATATCATAATTACCAATCAACAATTAAAAAGTGAAAAAGTACCAAATAACTATTTAAAAAAAACTATCACAATTACGTTAAAAATATGAGGCACTGGCGTAGGACAGTGGTGGAGACGCTGGAGAAAAGAGCGGTTAAGCCTTCTTATTGGATAAGGAAAACGCCAACAGATATGGGACCCATGCGAGCAGGCGTTGTGGCAGCGGTGACTACTACTTGTGGCATCGGAGGGATGGAAACAGGGTGCAAGACACGGGCCGGTCGAAAGTTGTGGACTGCTGGATTTGGTTTCGGTGTGTGATTCTTGCCCTGAAGCTGTATATGGGCCTTGATGAGTTCAAGAGGGTGAGTGGAACACCCAGCGACAATAGAAGCTTTGGAGACGCCGACATCACTGACACTGTGACACTCAATGGAAGACGGAGACACCAAGAAGTGACGGGGTAATAGTTCGTTGGCCAATCTGCACCTAATTGTGTTTTTTTTTTCACTTTTTAATTGTTGATTAGTAATTATGGTACTCTCAATTGTTTTTTTTTTGCCAGATGCTCCTCAAATAATAGTTCGTTGGCAAATTTGCACATTAACCCTTTTTTATTATTATTGGGATCTAAGTGCAATTTTCTCTTTATGTTTTTACAAATCAATGGTTATAATAATATCTTTCATTTTAAATTTTACATATATTGAAATAAATAGCTATTTAAAATATAAAATTAAATGAAATTATTCTGAATTGTCCAAAATTAATCTATACGGTTCATATTAGTGATGAGGACAAAATGTCCTTCCAAACAAAATCTTGTGATAAATGGTTATTTACATATAATATGAGTAAGAGCACATTCCTGAACAAAAGGCAACCACACATTCTCAATTATTGATGGAATACTTTTTAGTATAGGGTATAAATATAAGGGTTAAGGTGCAGATTTGCCAATGAACTATTACCCGAGGAGCATCTGACACAAAAAACAATTGAGGGTACTAAAATTACCAATCAACAATTAAAAAGTGAAAAAAAAAAAAAAACACAATAAAGTGCAAATTGGCCAACAAACTATTATCCCGTCACTGTCTTGGTGTCTCCGTCTTCCATTGACTGTCATAGTGTTGGCGACGTCAGCGTCTCAAAAGCTTCCATTGTTATTGGGTGTTCCACTCACCCTCTTGAACTCATCAAGGTCCGTATGCAACTTCAGGGTGAGAATCACACACCAAAACCAAATCTAGCAGTCCACAGCGCCTGCTCACATGGGTCCCATCTCTGTTGGTGTTTGTCTTATCCAACAAGAAGGCTTAACTACTTTTTTCCAGCGTCTCCGCCACCATCCTACGTTAGTGTCTATTTTAATGTAATTGTGATATTTGTTTTTTTTAATAATTATTTGGTATTCTTTTTCAATTTTTAATACTTTATTGGTAATTTTGATACCCTCAATTATTTTTTTATGCCAGATACTCCTCGGGTAATAGTTCGTTGGCAAATTTGCACCTTAACCCTAAATATAATATGATTAAGAGTTGGTGTTTGGGAAGATGAAAATGAATGAATGATCAGTTTTCTTAAGCCTATACCCTTTTCGTCTTCTACCTTTGACCTTCGTCTCTACTCTTTCTTCCCCTTGCTTCCCTATCTCCGCCTATTCCCATCTCTGTAACAGATTCTACTCTTAACTATTCTCCCTTCTCTTTCAAATCTTTTCACATATAAGCCATCTTTTTCAATATAATGTTATAATCCACTATCATAAATTAATTTTTAACAAACTCAACACATTGAAATATTTTTTTTAATGGTACCCAATATCTAGCACCTAAGATTTTGATTTTGATTTTTTTTGTCAATAAAACATAGTATTCTAAAGTAATTTTTAGTGCATCAAACACCCTAAGATATTTTATGAGTGACTAAAAAAACTAATGTAAGTGAAAATTTGGAAAAAATTATTTTAAGAGATATTGAGTACTGATAAAAATATTTTGGTGTGCTAAATGCACTAATAATCACTTTATGATATTAGAAGCTACATGAAAATATTTTAGAACATTGGCGGCTAGATATGGGTGCCATTTAAAAAATATTTTAAGGTGCTGAATGTATTAAAAAAAAATTTAGAATCTGCTAAAAAAGATTTCAGAGTAAAATATGCTCCTTTTTTTATATAAAAAAAATAGAAAAAGAAAGAAAGTGCTCCTCTCCTTTATTTACCCCAAAATTACATAATTTCGAGGTAAAGGACGGGTTGGGGAAAAAAACAGAGAAGCCTGATATTTTTAGCACAAAGACCTTTATTTCCCACCATCAAGCAATTAATGCTTTTCCTATTCCTTTTATTTAAGTATTTAACACGAGGCAAAATATCTTGGGATCTTGTATAAATAGGAGCAGATTCTTGAATGAAAGCAAACCACACATTATCACTATTCCTCCACCTCTCTCGATTATTTTTCATACGCCATCTTTTTCAATATAATAAAGCCATAATCCTCATGGAGGGAACGAAGAATATAACCCACATAGCCGTTGTTCCAAGTCCAGGCCATAGCCATTTCTTCCCCATTCTCGAGTTCTCTAAGCGACTTGTTCATCTTCATCCAGATTTTCATGTCACTTGCATTATTCCCTCGCTTGGCTCTCCTTCAACTTCCTCAATAACATACCTAAAATCACTTCCTTCCAATAATATTCACTCTATCTTCCTTCCACCAATCACCATTAGTGAGTTGCCTCAGCAACAATATCCAGCATTCCAAAGCAAACTCGCTATGACCAAGTCTCTACCATCTCTACATGAGGTCTTGAAATCACTATGTTCCAAAACTCCTCCTTTGGCTGCTATGGTTGTGGACACTCTTGCATATGAAGCACTTGATCTCGTAAAGGAACTCAACATCTTGTCCTTTGTATATGCTCCTTGGTCTGCTACATTGTGTTCCTTTTACTTGCAATTATCGAAACTGGATGAGACTATTAAATATGGTGAATATCGAGACCATACAAAGCCTTTCGAGATCATTCCTGGCTTTGTTCCACTCCATGGAAGAGATTTTCCACAATCTGTTCAAGATCGATCGAGTGAAGCTTACAAAATGGCTGTGCTTCGTGCGAAAAGGCTCTCTTCAGTTGATGGTATCATTCTTAACAGCTTCTTAGAAATGGGAGAAGAAACAGCAAAAGCCTTGGCCACTAGCAAAGGAAGTGGTAATAATCCTCCGGTCTACCTGGTTGGACCCATCTCACAAACCGATTTAATAGATGCGAAAGACCGGCCTGAATGCATTACATGGTTGGAAAAGCAGCCACCTAGATCTGTCTTGTATGTTTCATTTGGAAGTGGAGGGACACTTTCTCAAGAGCAGCTCAATGAACTGGCTCTTGGGTTGGAACTAAGTGGCCACAAATTCTTATGGGTTTTGAGAGCCCCAAGTAGTGATGCTAATGCTGCTTACCATAATGCTTCGTCTTCATATGAGAGCCCTAAAGAGTTCTTGCCGAAAGGGTTCTTAGAGAGAACAAAAGATCGAGGTTATATTGTTCCTTCATGGGCACCTCAGATTCAAATCCTTAGTCACAGTTCAGTCGGTGGATTCTTAAGCCATTGTGGATGGAATTCGACACTTGAGAGTGTTGTGCACGGTGTGCCACTCATAACATGGCCACTCTTTGCAGAGCAGAAAATGAATGCTATTATTCTAAATGATGTTCTGAAAGTGGCAGTGAAGCCTGATAAGGTCAACAAAGAAAATGGAATAGTGGAAAGGGAAGAAATTAGAGAGGTGATAAAGACATTAATGGAGGGTGAAGAAGGTAAGGAGATTTTCAAACGAATGAAGGATTTGAAAGAAGCTGCAGCTAAGGCAATGAAGGAAGATGGTTCCTCTACACTTACACTGTCCCAGGTGGCCCACATATGGAAAAACAACGGTGTTCATTATTTTTGATGTTCCCCTTTATCTTCTTTGATGGTTTCTCTTGCTTTTTCATCCTTCCTTATTGCAAAATCTTTCAATTTATTTAAGGTGACTTATCAGAATTGTTTAACTATTTAAGAATGAATTGTGACCCAATTAATACTTTTGGGACAAACAAATACTGGAACTCTTATCTCATCTGAACACTTAATCCTCTTTTAAAACTTACTTTATTCTTAAATCTGAATATTTTCAGGTTTGAAACATATACCCTTTGGCCAAAAAAAAAACCCTAAACCCAAGAATTCTTAGTATTATTATGGTAAGAATAATATACCCAAAAAAAAACCATAAACCCAAAAACATATACCCTTGGGCTGGAACGGTCCGACCGTCGACCGGGGAATATAACGGCTCGTTCTTTGTCTTTCAGCCGTTTGGGAAGTTAGGCGGTATTGGGCCGTCCAAAACCGGCCTTTGAGCCGAAGCCGGATTTAAGCCGCTAGCCGGAACGGTTTTCACGGAGCCGAACGGGTTGGAACAGGTCGGATTTCATGGACAGTAAAAAAGGGAAGGAGAAGAAAAATAGGTAAAAACGGAAGAAAGACACAAAAGCCAGATTCTTCACTTTCTCTTCTACCTGATCTGCATACTTACATGAGACGAGCGAAGTGAGACATGAGAAGAAAACAAGCTTGATGCGTTTTGTCTCACTTTCCACTTTTCGCCGTCGAGACGAGAGTTGAGACTTGAGACCAACAGACCAGCAAAGAGGCACCATTCTCTCTCTGATCCTTGTTTCTCTCTTGAAAACTTTGAAAGTTTAAAGTAATAGTAATAATTTTAAAAAATAAAAAAATAATGGTTGCTACTTTGAAAGTTTAAAGTAATAGGAATAATTAAAAAAAATAAAAAAATAATGGTTGCTCCACCCAATGTACCAAAGAGGCGTATGGATGACCACCAAACGCTTAGGTCAATTAGTAAGGGGTTGTTCTAACTTAACCACGGGTCTTGAGTTCGAGACGTGGGAATGCAGCATCCGTGGGTGGTAGAGGATTCCTCCTGAAAGGGGCCACCCGGTCTCAATCCGGATTAGTCTGGGCTGTTGATGTGCCTGAAAGATAATCTGCCCTAAGATATCGGATGCTCTAAAAAAAAAAAAAAGAGGCATATGGATGTGAAAAGCAGAGCTCTACATCACATGTTTTAAGTGTATTTCACATCGATACGCCTCTTTGGTACATTGGGCGGAGCAACCATTATTTTTTTATTCAAAAAGATTAGTTTTTTTGTGCTAAGTATTGTTAGTTTGTTACCTTCCCCAGAGCAGATAGATGTATTCCAGGGAGGCTGATCGTCCTTGCCATGTGCAGCCATTCAAATCAAATCAAACCAAAAAAAAAAAGGGAGAAAATCTTCCGAGGATCTAAGTATCATTCTGCTTCTCTTTATAAGTTCAGTTTCACAAAAAAATTTGGTTATATTTATAAGTCTATTTTGACTAAATAAATGAGATTTTGACAATTTTGTCCATATTAATGATGATGAAAGGGATTGGCTAGCTATGTTGGGAAGAGAAAAAGATGAGAGAGATTGGGAAGAGAAAAAGATGAGAGAGATTTGACAATACATTTTAAAAGGTACTCATTCATAAATGAGGGTAAAGTTGGAAATTTGCTATATAATCATTGAGATACCTAAATTTCCTTGATATGTGATATTTGGTCAAATTGGCTTATAAATATGACCAGAGTGGTAACTAAAAAATTGTTAAAAAAGACCTAAAGAAAATATAGATATTTTGATATTATTTCAGAAAATGTATATTCATAGTTGTTAATGTATACTGATATAATTTTTAACATATACTGATTTAGTTGTTAAGATATTGTTGTTAACGTTTATTGATTTAGTTGTTAATGTTGTAATGATATAGTTATTAACGTTTATAAAATAATATCAGAAAATGCTTTAAAGCCTTTTTTAACATGTGAGTTTTTCTTAGGTTTTTTAGATAATTTTTTGGTTACTTAGACCTAAAGGGTATTTTCCCAAAAAAAGGAGTGAACGCGGGAAGCGAAAGGAACTAATGACAGCCGTACACGAAAGGTAAAGGGAAAATTACGTGCAAGTCCCAAAGAACAAAAATAATTAAAAAAAATTCCTTGAAATCACAAAATTACAAAGAAGTCCCAAGAAATTTTTTTTTTTATATTATTTGTATTAACAACAGGAAATGTCATATTTACAACCGGAAATGTCTATATTTACAACAAGATTTAAACACCTGACCATTTACAACATAAAAAGCCATATTTACAATAGGAAATGCTCATATTTACAACAACATTTAAACATCTGGATTTTGAACGTAGAGATGTCATTTACAACAGAAAAATGCTAGATTTATAACAGGAAGTGCTGTATTTACAACAAAATTTAAAATCTTGACATTTACAACAAAAAAAGTCTTATTTATAACAGGAAATGTCTATATTTATAATAACATTTAAACATATGGATTTTGAATATAGAGAGGTCATTTACAATAGAAAAATACTATATTTATGACATGAAGTGCTGTATTTACAACAAAATTTAAAATATAGTCATTTACAACAGGAAATGCATATATTTACAACAACATTTAAAAAGCTGAATTTTATTTCCATACAAATAATATCAAAAAAACCCCTTGGGACTTCTATGTAATTTGGTGATTTCAAATGATTTTTTTATAATGATTTTTTTTTCTTTGGGACTTGCATGTAATTTTCCCAAAGATAAATGCCTGTTTTGTGCTCAGGTGCGCAGATAGCCTCATACAACTATTATTATTATTATTATTATTTGGGTAAAAACCCCGCACAATTATTAAACCCTGTTTTGGCTTTATCTCCCTCTCCAATAACCCATCAGATATGGGATGGGCGAGTGGGACGTTGGAGTCAAGGAGCGGATTTCCTCAGCGGTGTCTCCCTCAGTATCCTTAAAAGTGCGTGCTAGATCGTCAATCCCTCCTTATTAAATTTTGATTGTCCATTTTAATACTTTTAAAACACATTTAGGGTCCTAAAAAATTATTTTAGAATCTTAAAAAATATTTCAGAGTATTAAATGGTACTAAAAATATACTTCAAGGTATTTTTTTCAAAATCATAAAATAATTTTTTCAGGGCTTTGAAAGTGTTTTGGAAGTATTAAAATTGACAGTCAAGATTTAATGATAAGAGATTAACGGTTTGGTATGTGGTTTGTAGGGATACTTAGGCTTTGTTTGGGAGTTTCATTTTGGAGGGAAAGGAAAGAGAAGGGAGGGTTTTGGTAGTCTCTTCCCTTGTTTGCAAATTTTAAAAATAAGAGGGGAGAAAATCAGAAATTTTTACAAATCCCCCAAAATCATATTTCTTCTAAAAAATAAAGTTCTCCCAATATAGAGAGTTTTAAGAGGAAAAATAGATTAATTATTTTTTTACTCTCGTTCAAATAAAACACTCTCTTTATTTTTGATTTCTTTTTTTCTTTTCTATCGTTGGAATGCACACGAATCAAATAACTATTAGAGATAAATATTTTTTAGGGGAAAAATATTTTTTAGGGGAAAAATATTTTTTGAATATAAAAATTACATAAATAATTTTCTTAGAAAATTTAAATTTATTTGTAAAGTATAATAATTATATTAATTTTTAAAGAAAATGACAAAATGGTAAAAATAACTCATTACTCATCCATCTTCCTCCCTTACTATTTTTTTAACTCCCAAACAAGGGGAGGAAATATCCTCCATTTCGCTTCCCTCCCCTCCCCTCCTTTCTCCTTGCATCCCTTTCCTTCCCCTCCCCTCTAAACTCCCAAACAAAGCCTAAGGGCGACGCTGCTGAGGAAATCCGCTCCCAGGAGTCCATGGGTAATTTAGTAAAATTATTTCCGACCCTCTCTCCCCTCCCACCCCCTTTCCTCTCAAACCAAACACACCATTAAAATTTTTATTTTAATTTTTTTCACTTCAAGGTTATTCTTTTTATATATATATATATATATCACTCTGGTCCTATTTATAAGTCTCATTTTGACCAAATCACACATACCAAGGAGAGGTAGTTAACTCAATGATTATGGGGTAAATTTTCAACTTTATCATTTTTTATGATTGGGTATCTTTCAACTTTTTCTTCTCTCTCTATTTTCATTGGATAATTAATATGGGCAAAATTGTCACAATCTCATTTATTTGATCAAAATGGACTTATAAATAGGACCAAATTTTTTTGGTCAAAAGGGACTTATAAATAGGACCAGAGTGGTATCCTTTAGGCTTTGTTTGGGAGTTTGGAAGGAAGGGGAAGGAAAGGAATGTAATGAGAATAGAGGGGAGGGGATGGAAGGGAAATGGAGGATATTTTCTCCCATTGTTTGGGAGTTAAAAAAATAGTAAGGGAGGAAAATGGAGGATTAATGAGTTATTTTTACAATTTTGTCATTTTCTTTAATAATTAATATAATTATTATACTTTACAAAAAAATTTAAATTTAAATTTTCTAAAAAAATTATTTATGTAATTTTTATATTCAAATTTTTTTTTTTTTGTGGTGGCGGCAGTAGGGGTGGCAGCTGCGGCGGCGGTGGTGGTGGTGGCGGCGTTGGTGCGGTGGTGGGGTGGCGGCAGTGGTGGGGTGGTGGCGGTGGCAGCGGTGGCGGGGTGGTGGTGGTGAATAAGGGTAACAAAGTAATTAATCTATTTCCCCTTTTAAAACCTCCATATTGGGGGAACTTTATTTTTTAGAAGAATGAGGGTTTTGGGGGATTTGTAAAAATCCCTGATTCCCTCCCCTCCTATTTTTAAAACTTGCAAACAAGGGAAGGGATTACCAAAACCCTCCATTCCCTTTCCTTTCCCTCCAAAATGGAACTCCCAAACAAAGTCTTAGGCTTCAAGGTTAACTTCAGGTTTTGTCCTCTCACTTGAGTGGAGAATCCTTATCCGATTCTCCCCCCTTTTATATTTGGTTATATAAAATTTATTTACATTTTTTTTATATAGAATGACATTTTGCTAATTTTTATTTTTGTAATATTTAATTGATAATTTGGCACAATGAAATACCATTATGTTTTTAAGTAGACTTTTTATGAATTTATTTTTCTTAAATATGTTGTGATACATGCATATAATTATTTTTTATTTAATTATTATGGCAACAGTTCGCTCAAACGCCCTAATCGTTTTAACCGATTTAACCCATAACCTGCTAACCTTTCTGGCTTGATCTCCATTCCGGCTTTCAAAGTATTGCTTGGAAGTATCAAGTAATGGGTTCTAATAAGTTTTACCCTCAAAATTTCGAAGTTAAAAAGCTTTCATCATCATACACTAAATAACACTTAGGGCCCGTTTGGTTCAGGGAACTTTTAAGGAGGGAAAAGAACTTAAAGGAGAGAAAGGAATGGAAGGGAAGATTGAGAAGGAACTTTAAAAAGTTGAGCTGTTTGGTAGACATGGGAATATAAGTAAGTTGTGGGAAGATAAATTGTTTGATAAGAAGAATTGGGTGTTGGTTAAGTGGGAAGGTTAGGTAAAATTCCCAAAATGCCCCTAGGAAAAAAAAGCCTAAAGAACGTATATTTTTTTTGTTCGTTTGGCCAATTGTACAGAAACAGAGGCAAGTCGAATTGCATCGACGGGGAGAAAGGAAATTGGTGGAGAGCTCAATTTGGTTTCAAACCGCGACGATCATAACAACTGCCGCCGGAAGTGTGAAGAACGCCGGATTGAAATGGAAGGAAAAAGAGGGAGACAACACCAAATGAACCAATCTTGTGCGGACATTAACAGCTAACTAATACATTAACAGTAACTTCATTCTCAAATTCACTATTCACACTACTCTGTTCGACTCTGTTTTGCTTTTTATATGGATAAGGTTCAGCAATTTGATCATATCTCCCGATTGTTGTGAAACCTTTTTCATATAAAACTAGACTCCTAATGCGTCACATAGACACTAAAAGCAAGCTAAAAGGAGTTCAGACAAAAAAGATATGAATTTCAGAAGTTGACTTAAAATTCTCGCGTCATATCAGACAGTTCATTAATTTGGATGACTTGGTTCAAATAAAGTTGACAAGTTCGAACGTAACACTCACCTAAAAGAGTCTAAGTTCAAATGCATAAACTGAAAGCAACTAAAATTGTGCTGCAGTTAATTTTAGCATATTGGAGGAGAAGGCTAGTCACGAGGAATGGAAATAAGTAGCAGAAATTGAAAGTTGTGAAACTAAAGAAAGATGGATTACTGCTTTTGCAACTTTCGTTGACAATTAAATCTTCTTTCATAGTTTCATTATTCACACCGATCACTCTCTGCTAGCTCTTTCTTTGTGATTTCTTCATTCCTCATACCACCATGAGAGAGTTTGAACCAGAGCACCGACGACCTTCTTGCATCTCCAACAAGCCACCACTGTTATCCTCCTCACTGTCATCATTGGGAACGAGAAGGCTAGAGAGCTGAGTTTGGAGTCGTGACTACATCATTGGAGGGAGAACGATTTGGGGACGAAGAACAGAGCAGCTGAGAGAGACCACCTTTAAAGGGGCTTTTTTGTCCCATTAATTTACTATCCCGGGAAGATTTTGAGATCCCGCCATTTTGGGTGGGATTTCAATTTCCCACGTTTGTGGGAGTTTGGACGAAGGCAGGAAGCTGAGTTCCCAGGAACTGGACGTGCCAAACAGTATTTTGCGTGGAAGTGTATTAAGTTCCCTCCCCCTCCGCTAAGTTCTCTCAAGCAAACGGGCCCTTATACTAAGTTAACTTCCGTAACGTGAGACCACTCCTAGACATACTTCCAGCAAGAACCGAACAACACCCTCCCGGAATGAGGTTTGGCTATGGTTCATTTCCCTTACCATCCTCTTTTTCATCTTAGTCGTTGACTTGAAATCTCAATGGTTCAAATATAATGATTTATAAGAATATTATATTAAATATTTTTAAATAATTTTTAAATAATTTAATAATTTAATAATAATTTTATAAATCATTAGATCTGAACTGTTCAGATTCAATTCAATGGTTGAGATGGAGAAGAGGATAGGAAGAGGATGATAAGGGAAGTGGACCATAGCTAAACTCGAATGGAATGACATTTAACCACACGCAATCAGAGGCGGACCTACATGTTAAGTTTGGGGGGGGGGTCAAGTGCCCCCCAAATTTTGGGACGTTAAAAAAAAAATTAATACATGTTTGAATGATTGCCTACCCTTAAGTTAAGTGTCCACCTTTAATACATCAAAACTACACTTCGTATTTGATGAATGGTTGAATGTTTGTTTAGTACCTTATATTGAAAAATATGTATTTGATAGCATTGATAATAAGGCAATTATCTTGGAATTTCAAAAAATAAGACCTAGAAGAATGACATTATAATTATTTTTAGGGTTAAGGTGCAAAAATAGACAAATGCTTTTCTCAAAAGAGCGTCCAGTAGCAAATACTTTTTTTTGGCGCAAAAGTAGACACGTGGTTACAAAAGTGGAGCAAAATTAGCATTGACCGTTAGTTGACCGTTAGTTTGACCAAAAACATAAACATGGATCTTGACTCAAGCAAATTTTTATCCTAGTCAAGCAGTGAAAGAAGAAATTTAAAAAAAAAATTTGTTGACTCAGCACATGGTTGACTGGTCCTTTATTCATCTTCCATGAACCCCCCCATTCATCCGTCGACCCCCCCCCCCCCGGCGTCTGAAACCCACCCCACCCCCCTCGTCGACCTGAAACCCACCCACCCTCGTCGACCTGAAACCCCACCCCCCTCGTCGACCTGAAACCCACCCCCTGCGTCGACTGAACCCCCCCGGTCGACACCCCCCCATCGTCTCCCTTCCAAGCTCGATCAAGATTTGGGCCCAGTGATTTCACTCTCCGTCGTCCACCATTCACTTCCGCCACAGACCCACGGTTCTTCATCGTCACCAAGACCGGTGCAGCTACAAGATCCACGGTTATTTTCTTTTCAAATTCACGAGAAATCATTTTTGGCGTTTTTTCTTCACGCGATTCTGTTCATTATTTCTGGTATTCCTCGATTGCGATTTTTGCTTTGTTTGTTGAAAGCTTTGTTTCTTGAATTCCTCTTCTTCTCGATTTCGTTCGTATTCCTCCGATTGCTCCAAAAGATACACTGGAAAATATTCTCACCTCATCTCATCTGCACAATTGCTTCAGATTTGCTGGGTTTAAATGTTTCAGATTTGCTGGGTATTCGTTTTGCTTCTGGTTTCTGGATATGAGTTTTGCTTTTGGTTTCTGGTTTCATCGTTTTGAGCTTTTGGGTTTTGGATATGATAGAATGATCACCGGAATCTGGGTTTTGCATCACCGGATCGGGTTTTGCATCACCGAATCGGGTTTTGCATCCGGAAGAAGAAGGACTTAAGCGAAAATTTTAAAAGTTTATAGAGGGACTAAATTGAAATTTTTGAAATGTATCCGGGGCTGAACTGTAATTTATAAAGCATTAACATCCACGTCATCATCCACGTCATCATTTTCAGTTCAGTAAAAGTCAACTAACGGTCAAACGCTAATTTTGCTCCACTTTCATAACCACGTGTCTACTTTTGCGCCAAAAAAAAGTATTTGCTACTGGACGCTCTTTTGAGAAAAGCATTTGTCTATTTTTGCACCTTAACCCTTATTTTTATTGTAATATATTTTTGGTATTAAAATATATGTACTTGAACTTATTGAGTGTCCACCCTTCATTGTAATTTATGTAGTTGTATTTCTGACAGCACTTAGCCTTGCTTTTTCTAAAAGACAGGTTTGTAAAATAATTGCATCTCTTATTACATCATCAAAATTTACTTGATTTCGCAAATATTTTTTTGATTTTTTTTCTCTTGTTTATATTATTTTGTTTTTTTAATGCATTTAAAACTTTCCCTAAAAAAAAATTTTCGGAGGTGCTGCCCTCGAACCCCCAAATCCCCTCGTCAATTATACCCCTTCAATATTTTTCTAGGTCCGCCCCCTGCACGCAATACTTCATATAATCTTTTCGAGCTTTAATTCATGTCTAGCTATGCTTACTCCTTCATTTTCTCACTAAACCAGATTTTTAATCATTATCATCTTCCCCAAGACGCATCAGCTGAAGAGAATAAGCATGAGAGGAGGTTCTAGATGCTTGCCTTAGTCCAGAACTAGCTTCGCATGTGAGATTTTATCTTTTTCTTCCTCTCCTTCTTCCTGTTCGTTTCCTCATCTGGCGAGTTGTTGTTTTTTTTTTTTTCAGTAAGTACCAACTGTGCCAGACGAGGTGTTTAATAAATATAGGGAAATGCTAGTTTTATTTTCTTGTGGCCCCATCCTTTAATAAGCTCACTTCTTTGCATTGTTGGGTTTCTATTAAAGAAAAAAAGCATAAAAAAATAAATCGGATGATCTCTTCTTGGTTGGATACTTGGGTGGGGCATGTTTGGGCTTTCTCTTTCGGACTTAACATTGGTCCAGTTCAATTTTTGAGTTTGAGGTGATGAATTTACCATTCACTCTTTCTTTAGTGATGTTTAATTAATTACCAAATAACTCATAAAAGTTAATCATTAATACTTTATATTAATTTTATGATTAAATAGGTTCTTTGTCTTATAAAATAATAGCTCTAAAATTTTCATCTTACAAATTAATTTCTAACTATTTTTCCTTGAATTTACGAGAAAACGGGCTCTTAATTCCAAAATATTAGCTTCAAAATTATTTGCTTTACTTTTTGGGAATTACACCTATTACTAAACTACTTTTTAAATTGCCAAACTAATAATCTATAATTATTTTTTTGGACCTTTACATGACTAATAATTATATTCTCATTTATTTTCTTATAAGTAATCCGAAAATAGGTTTTTTGGCTAAATAAATTGTATCTAGGGAATCTTCACTTTGATGAATTTCTCTGATTCCAAAAAATTACTTATACACCCCTTTTCTATTTTGTTTTGGTTTTTTTGAATTTACGAGTATTTTTCATAATTATACTTCTTCCCTCTATTTTCTCTTATTTACACTTTTGCCTTGAAACTCCTCATAATTACATATTTTGACCCAACTAACTTTTCCTCTTACTTTCAGTTGCTTTGACTCTAAACTTCTTACTTTACCCTTAATTTACCCCATACATACCATATCCTCTTATTTAATCAGTATACAAAATACCGGATACTCACAATGAAGGAATCGATATAATCATATTAACAAAGTACATAATATTTTAGTATTAAATATTTTTTTTATTGTATATATATTATTTTATAGAATTTGATTTAATTTTTTGTTAAACCAATTTAAAATTTTACTATAAAACATATTAATTTCAATTGACTTTTACAAAAATTTGATAAGTGCGTAGAACTTAAAAAGTCCTTTTAATATTTACTGTTAAAGGGTTAAACTTTCTTTCTATAACATGAGATTGTTATTCTTTCTATGATTTTGGAAAAAAAAAACTTTGTATGATAGTAAAACCAACAAAATTTTATAGAACATTCAATAAGCATTGTTTTTCTTTATAACAAGCAGGAAACGTAATATAATTTTTTTATATGAAAATTTATTTAATGTAATAATATTGATTTTTATAAATTATCTTAAGTTATGTTAAGTGTGTGTATATATAGATATGTATATATGTGTGTGTATCTGTGTGTGTGAGTGTGTCTACACACACATATATGTATATGTATGTATATATACATGTATCTATGTATGTATACATGTGTGTGTGTGTGTGTGTGTGTGTTGCACTATGACGTAACATCCCAAATATTTTATCTTTTTGTTGGATGCGGCTTCTCTCCTTTGCTAGTTGTGTCCGTTCACTATAAAAAAACGACACTTTTTAGCGGTTCATATGTAGCAGTGCATACAAACCGCTACAAATATCAGATTTTGTAGTAGTCTATATCAAAACCGCTACAAATTTACAGTGACAACACTCACGCCAAAACTGGGCTTGTTTGGAACGAACTTTGTAGTGGTTATAAGAAATAAACTAGTACAAAATTGGCACCAGCTTGGCGTGTAATGGCGCGAAGGTTTGTGGCGGGAACTTTGTAGCGATTATAAGAAAGTTGGCGCCAACTTAGCATGAAGGTTGTGGCGGTTATATTTGTTGCGGTTCTAGGATAATAACCGCTATAGAATTCGAAGAGATACAACATTTGCTACGGTTTGGGAAAATAGAGGCACATACCGCAACAAAGTTTCATCATTTGTAGCAGTTATACAGAAAATTGCTACAAACATTGAACCTATATATACTCCCCCAGCCGTCAAATCTTTTCAGAAAATAGTGCAGCACGCAACGGAAGATTGGGTTGCAATATACCTGCCTCTCTCTGATGAAAATAAGTTAGTGTCTTTTTCATTGGAGATTGGCATCTATTTTGAAAATCCAATCTTCACATGGCGTGTTGCACTATTTTCAATAATGATGAAATCTTGTAGCGGTTTTTCCTTGAAATCGCTGGAATGTCAAGGGTCCAAACTTTTGTAGCAGTTACAGAACCACTACAAAATGTCACACTGGATGAGGTAAGATTTTGTATTTTGTAGCGGTTTATGCATCAGTTTATGTTCAACCGCTACAAATGTGTAATGGTTGGGTCTCAAAACTGCTACAAAAATCACACCTTTTTAACCCACGCCGCCACCACAATGCAAACCATGCAAGGTTTGAATAATCACCTCTCAACTTTCATTCTTTCACGCTATCTTACGTTTAGCTGCAACATTTACGAATTATGGATTCTATGAGACATATAGCGAAAGGGAAAGAGGTAGTATGTGGTAGAATGCCTCAAAGGGGGCAATAGTAAAGGGGGCTGTGGGGTTAGAAATGTCCCTCTGCCATCGAAGGTAGGGATCGAGAGAGATCAGTTGTTCTTAGAGGAGCCAATCCTACAGCCGGAGACCCTACAGGGAGAACAAGACGTACATCTATCCCTCAACAACATTGATGAAAATGCTGAGATAGACATCCAATTTGCCATAGGCTAGGCAGAGTGGTTTATTGATCGAGAGGAGGAGCGGGATCAAGGGAACTCCCGACCGTGTCTTCGTGCTCGACCGGATTTGATGAGGATGTCGAAGGTAAATTTAATTATTTTTATGAAAAAATTAAAATAAAAATTCCTTACGGTTAATTAAATTGTATTTAAATTTAATACAAAAATGTGCTTATAATTGTGCAGATTCACAGGGGGACATTAGCAGGAGGAAGTTAGATGTTCCCAGTATGAATCTACTGCAGGGGCTTGCTTGTAGTTGACTGGAATGAGTTGACAGACCAGACGATCGCTAATGGTGGTCACTTCTTCAACCGCTACCTGATGCACCTGGGCAGAAATTGGGTACGGTTCCCTATCTACTTCGAGAGTTGGAAGCATATCTCATGTAACTGTTCTACATGTTTATTTGTGCCATCGATTATATTCATTTCATGAATATATGGTTATTGTACTATGTGTCCTGAGGCTGTAAGACCTTATGTGCATTCAACATGATTATTGGACTATGTGTCCTGAGGCATTTTAGAATTATTATAGGACCGTGTTCTGATGTGGTAAGGCCTGATATGCAATCTATTTAACGATTAGGCTGTGTTCCCATGATATGTGATGATTGATGCATTGTGAGTATGCTGAATATGTTGATTTGCTGAGTTGATAACTTGTTTTGCATGCTTTGTGAACTTGCATATGTTATGATTGTTTGTGGTTACTATTGGGATTTTGAAGAATCTCACCCCTTTCTTTAAAATCACATACAGAAAAGGCTAGAAGCTTGACATGAAAAGGCATGGTCATCGCCAATAACAGAGAAGGAGAAGCTGGATAACTTTATTTTTGACCTTTTGTATAATCCTTTCCCTTATGATTAGAGTTTTTTTTTTTTTTTTGAATTGGTCTTGTGAGGGTAACATTTTGTGCGTGTGTGTATACTGCCTACAAACATAAGGTGGTGGTATCAGTGCACATAGTATTGGTATCAATATTATCATTATAATGATGGGCATAAGTATGAATCGAGCTCATAACTTAACGAACGATTAAGCATACAGCAGAGCATTAGATTAAACATGATATCATAAATAAATTTATTTGAATTGTGTAAAGCCAAGGCCTTATTACACTGTTATGGTATAAGAGCAGGGTGTCGCAGAAAATCTCAAAGGCTCTTTGAGGATTGGACGTAGGTCAAGAGGTTAAGACCAAACCAGTATAAAGTCCGATATATACTTTGGTGATATTTCTCCAACTCTTATCTTTCAATTAAGTTTTAATTACAATTGTTTTAAATTTAAAATATCATCCAATTCACCCCCTCCCTCTTGGGTGAAACCGTTGACACTAACAAATTCTACATTAGAGTTAGTTCGTCTGTGTCACTTGCTTTGGCGAATGACATACTCACCAAAATATGTTTGCTGCAAACTTGTCCCAGAACCAGCATACTCATCGAGATGAGTGGGGGAGCTTTTCACCCCGCAAGAGACATGCCCGGTGAGTTGAGTTGCCCTGCAAGGATAAGTAGTGGTTGATATGGTATGACATTGCATAGAAACCACGTGTTATATATCTGCTATTTACATGAGAATATGATATGAATATGTTATTCAATGATTATCTGATATGCAGTTGACAGAGTATAGGATGATTTTTTTCTTATAAATGTTGAATAAGCATGACGAATATTGATAAGCCCAAGATAAATAATATGATACAAATGGTGGAGCTAGAGAATGGGTTGTGATATATGTGTATATAGACCACATGGCTCACAGCTATGTGTTACTATTTTGCATTATAGCTAGCATTTATTGACGAGGTAGTACCCATGATATGACACTCCAATGGCTATCTTGACAGTATCTCTCAGGCCCAAGTAATATTCCTTACTATAGAAACCAATTCCTTTGTGTGTTTTGTAGTACTTTGACTGCCGGTCTATATTACACTTGTGGAGATCTCTTTAAGAGTCACCAATGACATGGACTACAACTTAGCCTATAGATTCAATAAGAGGAAATATTGAGGACATAAGGATGACTTCAGGGTTATTGAAAAGACAATGATAGCAATTAAAATGTGCTAGTTTGTGTTCTCATATGTGACATTGTGATATTTTCTTATCGTCACTGTACTTGACATTTATTGCCATCTCTGTATGATATCTTGTTTGATAATCCCACCTTAAACCCAATGGTTGGTGCTGGTAGGTAAATTGAGTAGAGGTTAAGTAACTAAGACAGTGGTCTCATTCCACTACTCTTAATCTTTTTTAGCTGAGAGCTTAAGGGGAGGCACGACTGGGAAGGCATATGATGCTTGAGGCTATTGTGACGAGTAGCCCTTGGTTTATTTCTTTAATTACTTTTATTTCCACTTCCAAGGATTTTATTATATATCATTATGTTGGACTATGATTTGATTCTAGTTATTTAATTGAGTTTTCATAATAGATGACCGGAGTCCTAGGATGTTATTTGAGATGTTTAAATATATATATGAACTTGATTACATGATTCCATAAGTTTATGTTAATACTTGCTTATGATTGAAGACTCTTGCAAACTGTGGGCTGGAGGCCTGGAGTGGAGCTCCTCTTTGTGGTTTTATTTCTGTAACAGGGGCATGATACGTTCAATATTGATGCATGTGGTTATATTAATAAGAGGTTTTTAATTAACCATGATAGACTGCTTGTGCGTCTATTCATTTCTATCATGGTTGATATTTTTAAAAAGTGATGTCACACAATTATAACCTCAATAGCCTTGTGGTGAGTCAATTCTTTTCTATCGAGGTTATGCATAAAAAAGTTTTCAAAATTGGCGCTAAGAGTAAGGAATGGGATTGAATGTTATAGGAAAAGTTGTCAAATTCCCAATTAAACTTGAGGAGATTATGTTGGCAATTACCTATTGTAAATTTGAGGAGATATTATGGCTTTACTAATGCCTAGATCGAACTAGTGAGATTAAAGTGAGGCTCTCAGGGCCCAAACTAAATCTTGGAGATTATAATTGAATTCTTAGGAGGTTTCTAGGGATTGAATGTAGGTAACTGAACCACTATAAATTTGTTGCATGCTTCATCTTTTTTCTAACATTGTTTTCATTACGGTGACATCTCTCTAACTTTTCAACTCTATTTATTTAAGCTCTTGAGCTTAAGTGTTATTCAGTATTATTTACATTTGAATTTTCAGATTCCATATTATTTTATATACACCAAGTTCACCCCTCTTGGATGTGCCTTGCACTGACATTTATTACACATCATATATACATATTTTGGGATCAGGCTTCTCTCATTTTCTTTTCCTATCTGCTGCCGTCCTTTTCCCCTTTATTAATTATCATTGGAAAAAATAAGAATTTAAAAAATAATTTTAAAGATTTTACAATATATAGTTGTTTTGATTTATAACCGTATTGAGAGTGTTTTAATATATATGTATTTTTCACTTATGATCTTACTTTCTGTGTGTGGTTTTAGTGATAAGTTGGGGCTATTGAGCTTAATTAAATTATATTTTATTTATTAGGGAAAAAGACAGAAAAGATATTTGAAATTGTAAATTATCAAATCAGTATGTTACCAATAGTTAATTCTTCATCTCTCACACACACATATATAGGTTAGTACAAACATAATTATCATCTCTCTCAAATACACACATGTTCACTATCACAAGTGCACGAGTCACGCCAAGTAATAAAGTGATATGTAGAGATATGCTTTCCACGAGGATATGATTAACAAATGATCAAGCAAGAGGCTTAGTGAATTCAATTAAGTTGAGCATGACAAATTTCAATATGGAAAGAGTGATAAATGCAAATGATTCTTTAATTTCAATGATTAAATGGAGCCTAAGATTATTTCTCTCATTTGCATTTGATAAAGCTAGATCAATTTCCTCTCTACTAGTATTTCAATGAATATATGTGTTAGAAATAGGTTTAAAAGCACTTGACAAAACTTTCTCAAATCAAAATCATGTTTATCTTTTCATCAAAATGTACAATCTCTTGCTACAATTATTGAGAATCAGCTTTAAGCAACAACATTAATGTGACAATGCAATGTTAGTAAATACCACTCTCTTCCTCTCACTCTCAAATGCACAACACACACTATCTCTCAAACTCTCTTTATCTCACAATAATCCAAAAAATTAATTTATTTTTTCATAAGAAATTACATCAATAAACATATTTATTATATAAATATCATAAATAAAAAAAACTAAAACTAAAATTTAAAAAAAAAAAACTTTCGGCGGCGACACTGAAACATACTTTTGGCGGCGACATATGAGAGTTGCCGCTGAAAGTATTAACTTTTGGTGGTGAAAAAAATTGTCGCCACTGAAAGTCATACTTTCAACGGCGACAACATAAAGTCACCGCTGAAAGTCATACTTTCAGTGGCAACAACATAATGTCGCCACTGAACATATGACTTTTAGCGGGGACAAAAAATGTTGCCACTGAAAGTCAATACTTTCAACGGCGACTCTATTGTCGCCGCTGAAAGTCATACTTTCAACGGCGACATTAAAAGTCGCCATTGAAAGTCCTTTTTTTGTAGTGTTAATTTGATCAAGTGTTTTTATAACTTTTTCATGGCTTTTTTAAAGTTGAAATAGCCATTATTTTATGTGACTCTATGTCACATATGTTAACCAATTTAATATTGTAACATATTCTTAAAATACAAGATTTTCGGTAAATCAAAAATCAGGTATTACAACCTTTCTCAATAGAGAACTAGAGGAAAAGGGTTACATGAAACAACCAGAAGGATTTTCCTCTAATAGTGGTGAGCATTTGGTGTGCAAGCTCAAGAAATCTATATATGGATTGAATCAAGCTTTCTATTAAAGGTATTTAAAATTTCATGATGTTATCTCTTCATTTGGTTTTATAGAGAACATTGTGGATGAGTGTATATACTAGAAGGTTAGTAGGAGCAATATATGTTTCGTTATTCTATATGTGGATGATATTATACTTGTAACTAATGATAATGGCTTACTTTACAAGGTGAAACAATTCCTTTCTGAAAAAACTTTGATATGAAGGATATGGGAGATGTATCTTATGTCATTGGCATTAAGATACATAGAGATAGACGTCAAGGTTTGTCTCAAGAGACCTATATCAACAAAGTTTTGGATATATTTTAGATGATAAATTTTTCACCAAATGTAGCTCCCATTGTGAAAGGTGACAGGCTCGATTGGGATCGATGCCCAAAGAATGACTTTGAGCAGAAATTTAAAAAAAAAAATCCTTATGCTTTAACAGTAAGAAGTCTTATGTATGCTTAGGTCTACATAAGACCTGACATTGCATTTGCTATTTGAATGCTAAGGAGATATCGGAGTAATCCAGGTATAAACCATTGGAGATCTACAAAATAAGTATTGAGATACCTTCAAGGGACTAAAGAGTACATGCTTAAGTACAAACTAATTGACAATTTGGAAGTGACTGGTTACTACGATTCAGATTATGCTGGCTGCATCGACTTAAGAAAATCCACTTCAGGATATATTTTCATGCTAAGCCAATGGAGATGTATCATGGAGTAGTAAAAAGAAGTCTTTTAATGCTACTTCCACTATGTTAGCTGAGTTTGTATATTGTTTTGAGGCTACTTCACATGGTGTATGAATGAAGAATTTCATTTCAGGGCTTAGAATTATGGATCTAATTTCTAGGCCAATAAGATTATATTGTGACAATTCAGATGTTGTTTTTATGGCTAAGAACAATAAAGGAGGTAGTCGAATCAAGCATATCGACATTAAGTGTTTAGTCAAAAAAGAGCATGTTAAAAATAAAACAGTGGTTATTGAACACATGAGCACTGAATTGATTATTGCTGATCCTTTAACTAAAGGCATGCCTACATTGAAATTTCAAGATCATGCAGAAATAATGGGACTTGGTTCCTTTATGTGATTTTCGTTATAAGAACTATGTTAATTATGAAACTCTATTTGCGATATTTTCTCATTTAGTTTTGTGCACATATTCATTTTGAGAAATATCATTAAAGTTTGGACCTAGAATAAACATGGGGTTTATTCATTAAGTCAAATGGGCTTGGGAGACATGATGCACTGTGATACTTGGAAGATAATACTCGCTTTAAGAGGACCTATCGCTATGATTCATGAATTTTGTTTTTCCTTGTGGTATATGATGAAGTGTGTGGACCAAGTGGGAGAATGTTAGAATTTTTGAATTAATATTTGGATATTTGAATTAATATTTGGATATATTTTATTTAATTCTGAAAATTCATTAAGTGGTCCACATTCAGATCCACTAATCCACTTTCTTCTCAACTAACCAATTATCTTAGCACAATTGACTACCACTTCTTTGATGGGAAGAAGTGAGATTAGTCCGTGCTTCTCTCTATATATGATCCCCTAAGTCTGCTCACACAACGTACTACGAAAAACGTACGACTAAAGTTTTACACCATCTAAAGAGTGAGAGTGAGGACTTAGAAGGACCATAGGCTTCTTCTTTTGAGATCGAAGCAATGGCTGGAGGTATTTCAGTTTCTTATTTTCTTAATTCGGCATTGATCTAATTGCTTATTTAGTTAATTAGCATGATTAGATCACCTTAATTTGCAACAACAAGAGCATTAAATTAAGGGGGAAAACAATTCATCGAATGTATAATGAAATAGTAAGAATAAAGTAGAATTCGATGTAATCATCCAAGCCCTTCTTCTATTTTCAAAACGGGTATAACCTCCCCAAAAATTAGAAATTACATAATACATACGTCTTATCTCTATTCTTAAGAGTCTATTTTCATTTTACAACATTCCCTGTACCAAAACATCATCAGTAACATGAATGATATTTACAAATCATATTAAGATTTATTTACCAAGGGGCTTAGAGGAAAGTATCAGAGCAAAGGAAACTTGTATTTTAGAACCAATTTGGGTATGTGACGAGAAGGTTTTACAACATAAGCAAGTTATATATTAAGGCTGCTAATGGAAAAGTACACGATAAAGTGAAAGACTCGCATATGGTTTTCATTGACATAGATAAAGTGAAGAGACTCACATATGGTTTTCATTGACATAGAAAAATCTTATGAATGTGGACTAAGAAATGTTCTTTTGGAAAGCCATGGATAGAAATATGTGTGTTACATATGTAAAAGTCATACAAGATACATATAAGAGGGTAAAAACTAATGTTAGCTAGTTAGAAGGCTTGGAAGTGGGACAAAACACTTTTATATAAAGATTGATCTACATCATGATTATCTTTGAGCCATAATTTTTTAGGGTTAAGGTGCAGATTTGCCAACGAACTATTACCCAAGGAGCATCTAGCACAAAAAACAATTGAGGGTACCAAAATTACCAATCAACAATTAAAAAGTGAAAAAAAAACACAATTAAGGTGCAAATTGGCCAACGAACTATTCCCCATCACTGTCTTAGTGTCTCTGTCTTCCATTGACTGTCACAGTGTCGGCGATGTTGGCGTCTCCAAAGCTTCCATTGTTGTTGGGTGTTCCACTCACCCTCTTGAATTCATCAAGGTTTGTATGCAGCTTCAGGGTGAAAATCACGCACTGAAACCAAATTCAACAGTCTACAGCTTTCGACCGGCACGCACCTTGCACCCTGGTTCCATCCCTCCGATGCCACAAGCAACAACCGCCGCTTCCACAGCGCCTGCTCGCATGGGTTCCATCTTTGTTGGTGTTTGTCTTATCCAACAAGAAGGCTTAACCGCTCTTTTCTCCAGCATCTCCGCCACCATCTTACGCCTGTGCCTCATATTTTAACGTAATTGTGATAGTTGTTTTTTTAATAGTTATTTGGTACTTTTTTCACTTTTAATTGTTTATTGGTAATTTTGGTACCTTCAATTGTTTTTTGTGCCAGATGCTCCTCGGGTAATAGTTCATTGGCAAATCTGCACCTTAACCCATTTTTTTTCTATTAACCCAAATTTAAAAGTTCTAACTGAAGCTCATTAAAGAAGAAATCCCTAACGACATACTTTTTGCTTGTGATTTTCTTTTGGCTGACATGAGAAGCTGTTAACTCTAAATTTGACTTATGGAGAAACTAAAGACATTAGAGTCTTAAGGGTTTTCGCCTAAGTAGTTGCAATACACAATGTGAGTTGCAATTTTGTTAAGTAGCAAGTTAAATGTGGCTTGGAGATTAAATTGGGGTATCAAATCATCCCACAACTGACCAAGTTATGATATTTGTTATAAATTATAAAAAAATGGTGAAATTGAAGAAGATGTTTATCAAAGTCTCAACTACTCTCACCAACTCTCTTGGCATTCCTTAATTGAACAAGTCATCATCTTTTTCTCTCTCTCCCTTGCCTTGGTGCGCTGATTTGGGTGGCTTGTTGGGCTAGGAAAATGATGTCATCTTGATGACATAAGCCCCATGACGTAAGCAAATGCTTAGGTGTCCACCATCTAGACCATTTTGATCATTTTGCCTCCTAGTTTGACATGTGGCACTTTGACTTGTTGACTTTTTTTCCAATATGTGATATATGCAAGGTTCTGAAACCTGGACCGGTCACTAAACCAGTCGAGATACTGGGTTAATGGTCAGTGGGTCAGACCGGAGTCAAACCGGTCAGGGTACTGACAAGACATATAAGATAAATAATGAAAAAAAAGAAAGGAAAATAAATTGAGAGAAATATTGGAGATTAGGGAGGGAGTGCTTGAGAAAAAAAAATGGGAGGGAGTGATTGACCGTCTAAGGCTCTAAGCATCTACGGATCTACCTCACCTCTCAAACACATCACATCACCCACATGGTGTGGGACACACCTTCACCAATTCCCATTCCACCTTTTCCTTTCTTTTTTTTTTGTCCTCAAAGCATTCTATTGTTCCACTTTTTCCTCAACAATCCCCAACCACAAAATTTCCACCTTTATCTCCACATATCACATTTCTCTTTCTTCCTCAAAAATCTTCCCATCTCCCTCCTATGTTCTGGATCGATTTCTCTCTTTCTTTGAGAAATGGAAATGGCCTTTATTGGTAAACGAGTGAGAGAGAGCTCCAGAAAGATAGAAATCATAACCTTCTCCTTCGACGACAACATGACCAGATCTGTCTTTGATAGCGTATATGAAATTGCTGCCATTCTCTCTGCCTCCATCGTCTACCTTCTTAGTTTCTTTGGCATTGGCTTTGTCCACCTCCTTTCTTCTCCTTCATATCTCCAGATCTTGGTGGCTTTCCAGATCTCTCCCTTTCTTCTCTCTTCTCTTTTCTCACCGTCAAAGTTTCAGTTTCAGGCATTTTTTTTTAAAACGACTCTAGCTCGGTCAACTCGGCCGGTTTAGGCCGAGTTGATCGAGTTGAATCCGGGTCAACTCGGGACCCCGGTTTTGCACCCAACTCGGACCGGTTTTCCGGCCGGTTCGACAGTTTCTGGTCTGACAAATATTCAATTTTCTTTTTGTCAAAATTAATGTAGGAATAATCAATAGATTATCAATATCACGAAATATAAAATTTTGGCATTTCATTAAATATTCAATTTCAACATTTTATTGAATATTCGTAATATACAGAGGTTTTCGGTAAAGCGTAAATTGAGATGTTACAACTGGTACTGAAAAGATATTTCAGAATACTGAATAATACTAAAAAAAAAAATACTTCATGATCTTGAAAAATTTATTTTAGGATCTTGAAAAAATATCCTGAAGTATATTTTTAGTATCAGTCAGTCCCTGAACTATTTTTTCAAAATCCTAAAATAATTTTTCAATATCATGGAGTATTTTTTCAGTATCATGAAGTATCTGTTTAGTACTAGGCAGTCCCATGAAATATTTTTTCAACATCCTAACATAATATTTTAAGATTATGAATTTTTTTTTTCAGTATCGGTTAGTATACTGAAGTATATTTTTAAGTACCCTTCAGTGCCCTGAAATATTTTTTGAAAAAAAATAAAGAGGGAACTGGAAAGAGATTTGCCGTGTCTCCCAAAATAACCAAGTTCGAAAATGATTTCTAGAAATAGGGAACCTGGGTCGTTTCCCCAACGAACTTGCAGCGGGTTTGATTAACAACAACAGCGAAACAGAACAATAAAATTGGGGGATTTTGTTTAACAGATTAAAACGCAACTAAACTGAAACAGAAACGGAAACAGAATCAAATATCTAATATTCCAGAAATAAACAGAATCAAATAAACTGAAACAGATTAAGAACGACCAACCCAACGTTTAGATTCCAGAAACTTCCATCCTTGAGCGAAATATGAACGAACTCGCGTTTGGTTCTGGACGAACCGAGATCTCTGCATCCGTCCGAAATTCCCTCGACTAGACGATCGCCTAGCATTTGTCCGAACAGTGGCGCCTCAGCACGATCGCACAAACAACACTTCAACCTAGTTCGAACTCAGTCCTTGGGATGAACCAAACCGAATATTAAATCTAATATTCGAACTATTTTCAGAAATCGGATCCGATAAGATGAAAACTGAAACGAGTAACGTTATCGATTAAGCACAAGCTCTCTGGACGAATCATGGAATCCTCAACGTTGGGTTAATCACTTAAGTTTAGCCGAGCATGGCTGGAAGAAATGAAGAAAAGACGAAGAACACGAACAACGCGAAGAACATTTGAGAGAAAATAAAACTTCTGTCTTTAATCCAAAACTGTGTAAAAATGTGAATGAATGAATGTTTGTGTGGCGGCTGCCACACTTAAAGATAACCTAAAAACGAATTAGGTCTAATGGTTCAGCCCAAAATGAAATTAAAATAAAAGTGGGCTTTAATTACAAAATTCGTGCCCAAATAAAATCCAGATTTCGGCTCCAAAATTGACCACTCTGTTGTCCGAATTTTCTCTTCATGTCTTCATAACAATTGTAGCTCTCTGAATCATCTGAAATATGAGACAAAAATGAGGCAAATCCGATGTCTGGTTCAAGAGTTATGGTAAAAATAGTGAAGCAATCTAAAACTGGAATTTTATTATTAAAAATGGCTAAAAGCTAATCAAAGGCCCAAAGCCCAAATAAGTATAAAAGCCATTATTTATTAACTAAAGAGTCCTAAATTATTAATCAAGAGATAAAAAGAAGTGTATTAAATATTCAATTATCAAATTCCCCCAAACTTATCTTTTTGCACTCCTGAGCAAAATTCAAAGAAAAAGACTAAAAGGAAACACTTGTTTTTTTTTTCTAACAATTGCTAACAATGCAAGAACCAAACAAGGGACACAAAGCCTCAAAAGACCAATCATTCAAGACCAAAATCCCTTCATCTCAAATTGCAAATCATGGCAATCTCAATCAATGATGCTAACCACAAAAGATGGTCTCTCAAAGGATGCTCTCAATTATTCTCTCAAGTGTATAGGGTAAATTAGTGTATCGCTCAAATTCTACTCAGGAAAATTGTTCTACCATAAGCTTACTCAATTTCTACGTCTCCACTACTTATAACACATGCATGCACAAATCAAAAGAGCTTGTTATTAAAGGTTGTAATGGGGCTAAGGTGAAGGTAGGTAATAGTATGGAATGAGAGGCTAAGCACCAAAGAAATTAAAAAGAGCACTAATTAATACAATTATTCTTTATGAATGGAAACTTCTTCCTCATATAAAAAGAGGCTAACCTTTCTTTTCTTTTCTCTTTTTTTTTTCTTCATATATCTCCTTTCTTTCTTTCTATGCATTTTTTTTTTCTTTTTTTTTTTCATCACAATGACAAAGACCAAATCAAATATCTCCCCCCATACTGAAACTGTTGCACTCCTGAGCAACCCCCACACTTAAAAACAAAACCAAGGTGAAACCAATGCTCAATAAATTTCCAAGGTGCGGAATAAAATGGTTTTACGCTTAGGCTTCGAATGTGGCTTGGAAAAGAATGGGTCAAAAAGGCACAAAGGAGCTAGAAAAGGAATCATAATGCAAGGGAGAGGCTATTTGGCTAAAGTAGGAAAAATAAAAGAAAGAAAACAAGCTTCCATCATACTTATGCACGTAAGTGAAGAATGTAGTTTCAAAAAGAAAAGGAGCAAGTTCTAGAGAACACAATTCAGGAGCAGATGCACACATGAAAGAACGAATGGCAAAGGATGAATTCCATTCATGCAGCCCAAAACCTCACAAGGTCAATACCAACTTAGGCAATCAACAACATCAGATCAACCACCAAGACATGTAATCGAAGAGTCAAGAATTTCAGACTAAACAGAATGATCCATTAAAACCAAAATGTCCTAGTTCATGATCCATTTTTTTTCTTTTCTTTTTTTTTTTTAAAGCAAAGTGCAAAGAGGAAAACAAATATTGGAGAAAGAGGGGGAAGAAAGAAGAATACTCCCCAAGGGTTTATGGAGGATAAGTGGCATCAATGAGGAGAATCTCTGCTTCCTCAGGCTGCTGTTGGGATCCCTCATGATATTGCTTGAGGCGATGCCCATTGACCTTAAAGGTTCTTCCTGTGGGTGGATCACATAGCTCAACAGGAATATGTTTATCATGGAATGCCTTAGTCTTCTCCTTGTACAACCGTGAACTCTCATAGGCATCCAATCTCAACTCATCTAATTCTTGTAGCCGTAGCTTTCTCTCCATCCTGCATCGAGCCAAATCCATGTTACACTGCTTAATGGCCCAATAAGCTTGATGCTCCAACTCAACCGGAAGATGACATGCCTTACCAAAGACAATCCGATAAGGAGACATCCCAATCGGAGTCTTGTAGGCGGTGCGATATGCCCACAAAGCATCTTCTAATCGCTTACTCCAATCTTTCCGGGTAGAGTTGACAGTCTTCTGAAGGATTTGCTTAATCTCTATTTGAGACTTCACTTGACCATTGGTCCGAGGGTGGTATTTGTGGAGACCTTGTGTAGCACTCCATACTTGCGTAACAAGGCACCCATGCTTCGATTACAAAAATGGGAACCCTGGTCGCTGATAATAGCTCTAGGAATTCCAAACCTACAGAAAATGTTAGACCTAACAAAGTCCACCACCACAGAAGAATCATTAGTCCGGGTGGCTTTCGCCTCAACCCATTTCTAGACATAATCAACAGCCAGCAGTATGTAAGTATAACCATATGAAGCAGGAAATGGACCCATAAAATCAATACCCCAAACATCAAAGATCTCACAAAACAATATAGGGTTTTGGGGCATCTCATGCCTACGAAAAATACTCCCTGCTCTCTGACAGTTATCACATGACTTACAAAACAGATGGGAATCACGAAACAAGGAGGGCCAAGATAATCCACTATCAATCACATCAATACAGAAAATAGAATGCTCTTCCCTAGGATGTTTCATGGCATCAAAAATATTGAAATTCACAGATATATCACCAAACTCCATGGAAAGAGTACCAGAATACACATCTATCTTAGTCCTAGCTGTTTTCATGAAAGGCCTCCCTAAAATGATTGGTGATCTACTACTAGAAGACTTAGGACGCAAGGGACCAAGACCAATAGATTTATAGATAGAGGCAGGCATGACGTTAATTGAAGCACCTAGATCTAGCATGCAATCATCAAATCTATAATTACCAATAAGGCAAGGGATAGAAAACATTTCTGGATCCTTGCATTTTTGAGGCATAGGTGTTAGAAGTGCCGACACATTCTGGTTCAAGCTTACTCTTTCAATCCCCTTCAATCCTCTCTTGTTAGTACACAACTCCTTGAGAAACTTGGCATATTTTGAAATTTGCTTGATGGCATCCAAGAGAGGAATATTGATCTCAACCTTCCGGAAGGTCTCTAGAATGTCCTTCTCTTGTGACTTCGGCATTGTGCTTTTCTACCAACTTCTTGGATGGAGAGGCTCTTCGAGGAAAGGAAGAGGAATGGGAATGTCTTCCTCTTCACCTTGCTGCACTGCCTTTTTATTTTCAGAGTCAATATTCACATTTTCTGACTCTTTTTCTGATGTGGAAGTCACATCTGCAACTTGCTTAGGTTCCTCCAATTGCTTTCCAGATCGAAGGGAGATAGCACTCACATTCCCCTTAGGATTAGGAATTGTTTGTGAAGGAAGAGTGTTGGACCCCAGAGGTTGAAGTTGATTCAATGATGTTGCCAACTGCCCCATCTGTGTTCGCAAATCATGAATGGAAGTTTCAGTACGCTGTTGGAACTGCATATTGGCTGAGACAAGTTGCTTCACCATATCTTCAAGTGAGGAACCACTACCACCACTACTAGCTTTGTTGTTGTGTCGCTTTGTGGAGGTGCACATATGGTCAGTTGAGGGGGTAGTCCTGCAAAGGCAAAGGAGGTGCAGATTGTTCTTTGGAAAGTTTGTGGTCTATACTGTCTCTGCTGGTAATTCCCAGAATTCTATTGATACTGGTTACTCTGGTTCTGATTTTGATTCCAGCGAAAGTTGGGGTGATTTCTCCAACCAGATTATAAGTATTGGAGAAGGCATTATCCTGCTTGGTATTGTGGCTTCCCGGAAAACACCCACCGAAGCTACCGACGGGTCTTGGTAAGTAGGATCATGCAAGGTAGGGCAAGAGTCGGTAGAATGATATGGGTCGAACAAAACCCACAGGAGTACCCGGTCGAGGAGGTGAAGATTGCACTGCTCGTGTTACGCTAACCGCCTCACAGGGAAGTCGATCATCAAGTCTAGTCTCTAATCTCCGAGAATCATCTTTGGATTGGGGTCTTTGCTTGAATATGGTAAACAGGGGTTCTATTGGCCCTGGTGCCAAACTGCTGAGAGTTATCCGCCAGAATGGATATCAAGTCCCAAGCCTCTTCAGGTGTCTTGTTACTCATAACCCCACCGCTAGAAGCATCCACCAACCCTTTGTCTACCGGCGACAGACCATCATAGAAACTGTTAATCAAGTCTTTTTCATTTATCCCTGTTTAATGTTGCCAATTTCCTTCTTGATCGCAATTGCTCTTGAGGAAGGGAAATATTTATCTAGAAATAACCTCTGAATATCAGTCCAGCTCCCAATAGATGAGGGCTGAAGGTACAACAGCCAATCCTTAGCTCCACCGTCCAATGAGAAAGGAAAATCTCTCAGCTTGATATGATTCTCATCAATGGCATGTGGGTTCATTGTGCTGCACACTACATGGAATTTCTTCAAATGCTTAATGGGGCACTCACCTGCAAGACCATGAAACTTAGGCAACAAGTGTATTAGACCAGATTTAAGCTCAAAGTTAGCAGCAAGGTTAGGATGTTGGATGCACAAAGGTTGATAATTAACATCAGGTGCGCCCAATTCCTTTAAAGTAGCATGATCCGCCATAACGTCTGAGTTAGCAAAATTGCTACAAGAATCAGTGAACACAACAAGACTATCAGGAATACTATCAGAATAAGAATCAGAAAGATCAACAGAATGGACACAATCAGAATGGTCACAATCAGAATGCAGTTCAGTGTCCAGTTCAGTATTAATCTTATGACTTAGGCTAACAACTCTTCTAGCAGTAAGAATTGTTCTTTCTATTTCAGGATCAAATGGCAACAAATCTTCTGGATTAGTATTATTCCTGGTACTCATGCAGCATACACACAAAGCAGAATTGGTAAATACTTAGAATCACAGAAATGCCACCAGACAATCAGAATTACGAAAATGCCACAAGAGGTGGTAAAAAGTAGGAAAACCCTAAGAGAACACAAAAACAAAACACACAAAAGTAAAAACCTATGCTAGAAATTGACCAAGACAAGTCCAGAAACACTATCAAATGATTTTTAAAATTTTTGGGACTTGGACAGGGCAACTCCTTGACTATTGGGGAACCCAAAAATGGAATAAAAAAACTTCAAAAATTGAAAAAGTGGTCTAAACGATGGAATTTGGCAAAACGGATACCACATGGAAAATGGAACATTTGCATGTGGGTCTAACGATTCGCCATTTTCGATCACTGTACCAATTTTCAACCAAATCAGAGATACTCCAAAAAAATGACCCTAGTAGAAATCAAAAAATCAAAACTTAAAACAGCGAAAAAAGTGGTCTAAACGTTGGAATTTGGGAAAAATAGGTGAGACCTCACTTCCTTTTAGGAAGTGACTCTTGCTCAGAATGCCCAATTCCTTGTGAATAAGACCTGGCTTAAGTGATCTGGGTCAGAAAAAATCCTGTCCAGCCACCAGAACCACCGAAACTACTACTGTTTACAATACTGTTACTAATCAAACCGATGCAAATTCCCCGGCAGCGGCGCCATTTTTGGAAAGATATTTGTCGTGTCTCCCAAAATAACCAAGTTCGAAAATGATTTGTACAAATAGGGAACCTGGGTCGTTTCCCCAACGAACTTGCAGCGGGTTTGATTAAGAAGAACAGCGAAACAGAACAATAAAATTGGGGGATTTTGTTTAACAGATTAAAACACAACTAAACTGACACAGAAAACGGAAATAGAATCAAATATCTAATATTCCAGAAATAAACATAATCAAATAAACTGAAACAGATTAAGAACGACCAACCCAACGTTTAGATTCCAGAAACTTCCATCCTTGAGCGAAATATGAACGAACTCGCGTTTGGTTCTGGACGAACCGAGATCTCTGCATCCGTCCAGAAATTCCCTCGACTAGACGATCGCCTAGCATTTGTCCGAACAGTGGCGCCTCACTGTACGATCGCACAACAACACTTAAACCTAGTTCGAACTCAGTCCTTGGGATGAACCAAACCGAATATTAAATCTAATATTCAAACTATTTTCAGAAATCGGATCCGATAAGATGAAAACTGAAACGAGTAACGTTATCGATTAAGCACAAGCTCTGGACGAATCATGGAATCCTCAACGTTGGGTTAATCACTTAAGTTTAGCCGAGCATGGCTGGAAGAAATGAAGAAAAGACGAAGAACACGAACAACGCGAAGAACATTTGAGAGAAAATAAAACTTCTGTCTTTAATCCAAAACTGTGTAAAAATGTGAATGAATGAATGTTTGTGTGGCGGCTGCCACACTTAAAGATAACCTAAAAACGAATTAGGTCTAATGGTTCAGCCCAAAATGAAATTAAAATAAAAGTGGGCTTTAATTACAAAATTCGTGCCCAAATAAAATCCAGATTTCGGCTCCAAAATTGACCGCTCTCTTGTCCGAATTTGCTCTTCATATCTTCATAACAATTGTAGCTCTCTGAATCATCTGAAATATGAGACAAAAATGAGGCAAATCCGATGTCTGGTTCAAGAGTTATGGTAAAAATAGTGAAGCAATGTAAAACTTGAATTTTATTATTAAAAATGGCTAAAAGCTAATCAAAGGCCCAAAGCCCAAATAAGTATAAAAGCCATTATTTATTAACTAAAGAGTCCTAAATTATTAATCAAGAGATAAAAAGAAGTGTATTAAATATTCAATTATCAGGAACGAACATAGTTTTGCACCAAAACGATGCCGTTTTAAGTAAAGGATGGCAACGGACGGTACCCCGCAAAGGACCAAAGCCACGTCGGAACAAATTTGGTTCAAATTATTGGAAACTTCCAGACACTTTATGGATCAATTTTTTTCTTGAGAGAGGTCAAAGATGATTACATGGGATTCACCTTTATTATTGTTTCATTACATTCGATGTATCTCATTTTAAAAATAAAATAAAAATCAAGCTCTTGCTCCCCAAGAGAGAAGAAGTTTCGTTGAGTATTCAATATTATTATCTAGAAGACTGGCCTATGTGATCACTTACGTCACCACTTCCACTTCGACCGAAATTTGAAGTATCAAAATCAAAGACAAATTGAGAAACAAGTCAACAGCCACCGGCCGGGTCAGTCCCACGACGGGTTAAGAAGTTTCTAGAGCTAGACGACAAGCGTTCGGAACAAGTAATAATTACTTAATAACATCACATATCTTCTATATAAGCGCATAAAATCTTTAAGTCTTTCATCAAACACAGAAGACAACAAATTTACAAACTTAGATCCAAATTTTCATCGTTCCAAAGGCTTTGTTTTCAAATTCTCATGGAGAAAACAACTCACATAGCCGTTGTTCCAAGTCCTGGATTTAGCCATATGATTCCTCTTCTTGAGTTCTCCAAGCGACTTGTTCAGCTTCACCCAGATTTTCATGTCACTTTCATCATCCTCTCAATAGAATATCCTCCTTCTTCCTCCATAGCCTATCTTCAAAATCTTCCTCCAAACATCCAATCCATTTTTCTTCCTCCTATCACCAAACAAGACCTACCCAAAGATGCCAACTTAGCAGTCCAAATTCAACTCGCAGTGACCAAATCTTTGCCATCTTTAAAACACGAATTGAAGTCCTTGAATTCCAAATCTCATTTGGCGGCTATAGTTGTAGACCCTTTTGCAACTGAGGCACTAAGTTTCGTGAACGAACTAAACACTTTGTCTTTCATTTACTTCTATTCAGGTGCTTCAACGCTTTCCTTCTGCCTTCATCTTCCAACCCTCCACGAAGAGATATCTGGTGAGTTCAGAGACGTAGCAGAACCTATTCAGCTTCCAGGTTGTGTCCCACTATATGGTAGTGATCTCCCTGACCCGGTTCAAGATCGGTCCAATGATTCTTACAAAATGTTTCTACAACGAACCAAGACAATGTTATCTGTTGATGGGCTATTGGTTAACAGCTTCACGGAGATGGAAGAAAGGGCTATAAAAGCCATGACACAGAAAGAAAGTGGTTATCCACCTGTATATCCGATCGGACCCATAACTCAAACCGGGTCAAACAGTGAAGAATCCGGCTCAGAGTGTCTGAAGTGGTTGGATAATCAACCACCTAGCTCTGTTTTATATGTTTCTTTTGGAAGTGGTGGGACCCTATCCCAACACCAAATCGATGAGCTAGCTCACGGCTTGGAACTGAGTGGTCAGAAATTCTTATGGGTTCTCAGAGCACCAAGTAATGTTACTAATGCAGCTTACCTTGGTTCTGCAAATGATAACCCTTTAGACTTCTTACCAAAAGGCTTTTTGGAGATAACCAAAGAGCAAGGTTTTGTTATTCCTTCTTGGGCACCTCAGATCTCAATCCTCAGTCATGGTTCAGTGGGTGGGTTCTTGAGTCACTGTGGATGGAACTCCACACTTGAGAGCATTCAGAAGGGAGTGCCATTAATAGCGTGGCCACTTTTTGCAGAGCAAAAAATGAATGCTGTTTTCTTAACTGATGGTCTTAAGGTTGCTTTGAGGCCTAAAGTTAGTGAAAACGGCATTGTGGAAGGGGAAGAGATTGCTAAATTGGTGAAGATTTTGATGGAAGATGAAGAAGGTAAGGAGATTCGCAAGAGAATGATGGCTTTAAGAGATGCTTCTACTAATGCACTTAATGAAGATGGTTCTTCCACAATGACGCTATCACAAGTTGCACTGAAGTGGAAGAATAATTTAAATGGGATATAAGAAAGTTTTAAAGTTGTCAATTTTCTTTTCCTTATTAGTTCTTGTGCTTGTTTATTGATTTTTTCTTGTCAAGCTAAATTGGTTTCTTTTGTTGAGAATGAATGGATAACCACCTAGTGGGATATTGTGGTTGTTGTTGTTGTTGAGAATGATTGGATATTTAATTTCCTTGGCTTCTGTTTCACTTTTTGCTGCACATTAGTAATCGTTGTCGGTATTTTTTTTATTTTTTATTTTTATTTTTTTTCCCTGTTTGAACATGTTTATCTTAAGTATGTTCAAGTAAGTTTAGTCAAATTAAAACTTTTTTCACATACATACTCACATTGTACAGTGTCTATTGCAGTTGAAAAATTGTTTTTGATTGATCTAGTCACTATTGGACGATAGCAGCTTCAACTATTAGAAGCAATGTGATTCATGTACAATTGAAAATGATGTCAAAAAAGAAAAGAAAAGCAAAGAACAATGAAACTAGTAGCCGTTGAAAAAATAATAACTTTCTACACTAGTTCAAAAGATAAGAAACCTAACTTATCAAATGTTAATCATTTTATATAGAATATAGGATTAAGCACTAGTGGAAAAAAGGCTTTTAAGACCGGACAAAAAAGGTACATTAGGACCGGACCATGAAAGATCTTGTTCAGGGCGGTATTAAAAGTCGACCTTTAAGACCGGACTTTTAGACGGTCTTAAAGATTTTCTTTAAGACCGGACATTTTAAACCTTCGGTCTTAAAAGTCGTACTAAATAAATCTGAAATATTTTGGTTCGGTCCTAAAACTCAAACTTTAAGACCGGACAAAAGTCGACCGCTCTTAAAAGATCCAAATATTAAGACCGGACAAATATCAATCCGGTCCTAAAGATAGCGGACTCTAAGACCGGAGGAATAATTACCCGGTCTTAAAAGACTGACTTTCAAGACCGGATTGTTTCAATGGACCGGTCTTAAAAGACCAACTTTTAAGACCGGCTTAACACCTTTAAGAGCGGTGTTATATATACATCCGGTCTTAATATTTGAACATTTAAGACCGTATTTTTATTTGCAATCTAAATTTTCCGTATTTTTCCCTGTTTTGTTCTTCGATCAATATATATACACAAATCCACCATACAAAACAGCACATAAAAGTCGATATACTTTAAGCTACAAGCTATGAACATGAATAAATTGAATTGGGAAAAAGAATACAAATATTATCCACCATGAGTTATATGGCCTCTTAATTAAGTCTAAAACAACTAAAGTAATTTATAAAATAAGCTAACATATAACTAATTACAAAGGCAATGAGTTACAATACATGCGGCACGTAATTCAACATACAAATGTAGTCCAATATATTATTCACCATGCCTTCATTTGATTCCCACCCAACAACGTAACATGCATCCTCTTTTATAACATGCCCCTTTGAAACGGATCTGCCACAAAAACAAAACAAGAACAAATTCATATTCAATGATGCATATGAATATTAATTACCTTATGAATTGACACTTTTATAAAGTGATATCCTCCCATATCCCTTCTTGATGATCATTTCTTATGCCGGGTTCATTATCCGCTTCATCTTCTTCGTTCATGTCCGGTAGACCCCTTGTAAAGGAGTACTCTCGGGAAGATCACCATAATTTGAATGACTTTCCTCATCAATATCAATGACCCTCTTTCCTTGGAGAGCTACGGACCACATTTTATTTTCTTGATCGGTGATATAGAACACTTGTTTTGCATGATCTGCCATAATAAAGGTTCATCTCCAAAACTTCTACTATTGACATCGACTAAAGTGAATCCTAGTCGATCGATCCGAACACCATTATTGACATTAACCCACTTGCATTTGAAGATGGGAAATCTAACTTTGACATAGTCCACCTCCCAAATCTCTTTATTATGCTCCCTAATCAACCTTTGTTCGGTCATTCGATGGTTCTCTTTCCTTACAGCCTCTTTATGTGCAGATATGCTGGCTTGAACTTCATCAACATTATTCAAGATGTATAAGTGGACTTGTGACAATTCATCACGATCCACACTCTTTACCGAAGCCCACGTCTACCCCCTTGACATCTTTGACGTTTTGGAAGCCCAATATGTCTTACTTTGGACAAATAATTTTGACAAAATTCCATGGCCTCTTCGAAACATATTTCGAACAATTGATGCTTCGGCCGGTACGCGTTCTTCACATACCCTTTTAGGAATTTCATAGATCTTTCAATAGGGTACATCCACCGTAAATGGATAGGGCCGCACAACTTTATCTCCCTCACTAGATGAACAATGAGATGAACCATGATGTCAAAAAATGAAGGAACAAAAAGCTTTTCAAGGTGGCACAAGATAAGATATCCTTCATTCTCCAATTCATCCAACTTTTCAATCTTGAAAACTTTACTACAAACCGCATTGAAGAAGAAACAAAGTCTAGTCAAAACGACCCGAAGATCATATTCGGCGATCCCTCGAATAGCTCTGGGAGTATTTGTTGCATCAAGACATGACAGTCATGAGACTTTTGGCCTACTAATTTCAAGTCCTTCATCGAGACAAGCCTCTTAAAATTTGAAGAATACCCCCAAGGGAACTTTTGTGCCATGTAAACACTCACAAAGCTTCGTTTCTCATCCTTAGACAAAGTATGAGAAGCCGGGGACAATAAGTTCTCTTCCCATATGGCCTTGGATGCAAGTCTTCGCGTATTCCCATTGCTTGCAAATCCAATCTTGCCTTCACACCATCCTTGAACTACCTTGTATGTTGAGAAGCGTGCCCACAATACTATCACATACGTTCTTCTCCACATGCATGACATCAATACGGTGTCTCACATCAAGATTGCGCCAATAGGGAAGATCAAAGAATACAGATCTCTTCTTCCATATATTTGTTTCTTTTCTACTCTTTCCATGCTTACCGAAGATGACACGATATTTTTAACCTTTTCATACACTTGCTCCCAGTCAATGCCACCGGAGCTTCTTCATACTCTTGGCCACCAAAAAAGGCCTTCTTTAATCGACGATATGGGTGGCCCCGTCTAAGAAATCTCCTATGTCCAAGATACACCGTCTTTCTTCCATGTTGAAGTTGATGGTAGCATGTGCCTTCTTCACAAACCGGACATGCTTTATGGCCTTTTACACTATACTGACAAGTTCCCATATCTTTGGGAAGTCGTTTATAGTACAAAATATCATGGCTCTCATTCTAAAGACCTCCTTCTTGAAAGAGTCAAAAACATCGACACCTTCTTCCCACAACTCCTTCAAGTCTTCGATCAAGGGCTCTAGGTAAACATCTATGTCATTTCCGGGTTGTTTTGGTCTGAAATCAACATAGACAGCATGATGTACTTTCGTTTCATGCATAACATAGGAGATAAGTTGTAAACAATCAGGACTACGGGCCATGAGCTATGTATCTTTGCTAAGGCTTCCATAGGGATTCATTCCATCCGTGCTAAGGGCAAGCTGAGGTTCCTAGGTTCTTCGCCGAAGTTCGGAAATAATTGATCGATCTTCTTCCGTTGAGAAGAATCAGCCGGATGTCGAAGTTGTCCATCCGAAATCCTCTCATCTGCATGCCACCTCAGATTTTTGCATCATTTTCATTCGCAAACAACCGCTTGAACCTTGGTATGATTGGAAGATACCACAACACTTTTGCAGGCCCCTTATCGACTTGTACCGTGGGGTTTCACACATCGGACAACTCGCTTCTCTTCAAACTCTTTTCTATATAATACACAATCATTCGGGCATGCATGGATCTTTTTGTACTCCATCCCCAGTGGACAAAGTATCTTCTTAGCATCATAGTAGCGATGCGGCAACACGTTATCATCCGGAAGCATGTCCTTCAAAGCCTCAAGCAATTCGAAAAACTCTTGTCGCTCCATCCATGACGTGCCTTCAAGCTTACCAATTTCAATACGGCGTTCAACAATTGGTATTTTTACACCCACGGTATAGCGGTGTCTCTGCATCTTGCACATATTACCATATGCATGTGATCGCTCAAAAGCCTCTTCTCTACATCACGGATAATGTCCTCTATGCGATCATCCATATCCGTGTCATTATCATCAAAGGCCACTTCCCATGTTGTTTCCCACTTGATGGCACTTGTTCACCATGCCATACCCATCTTGTATAAGTCTTACAAAATCCGTGACAAATTAAATGTGTGCGTATAACTTCGGGACATAGTCGACACTCATTCAAACATTTCACACAAGGGCAATAATACTTCCCCCATCATCATGGGCATTTTTTTAGCAAATTCTATAAATTCCCTAACCCCATTCGATATTCAATACTCGTTCGTAAAGCATCTATCCAGCGTGATCCATAGTAGAATTCCTATATATTATTTAGACGAATTAAGAATTACATTTGGTCATAAATGCATCACAGTGAATCGAATAACCAAAATAAATGCAAGACGAGGAAATTAAATGCGGGGATGAAGGTCTTGTGGACTAACTTTGTAGCATATGCGTTTCTTGAGTCGTCTTACTTCTCCGCTCACGAACGTTGATGTTGCGAGACAAGACAGCAAGAGTAACCTAAAAACACTTGTTGGTCGGTTGGGTAGGTCTAAAGTGCAAATATAATCTTCAAAAAACAATATTCGTTAACAACGAGAGAATACCCATAACAACATTACACGATTTCGTTAAACCCATGAAAAACCAATAACGATAAGTGGAAAGTAATAAAGTTTTAACCGAAACATCTCTTACAGCTTCGTCTATAGACGTTTAGCTAAGGAACCAGAGTGATTGTCGAAAGGTACGCGAAGCGGCGACGAAGGCGAGAGGGAATTTCGAGTCGGAACACAGTATTCACTTTCGGCGCGACAAGAGTTCGAGAGGGAAATTTAATTTTCCGCGCGACAAAGATACCTTATTTAGCTTTTTGGATTTTATTAATACCGGTTATTAATTAAATGTCGGTCCTAAAGATACAACTAACATTTTAAGACCGGAGTTTTAAAATTATCCGGTCCTAAAATTTTATTAGATTTTTAATTTTAAGGCCGGAGGTTTATAAAACATCCGGTCCTAAAATTCAAATTATCTTTAGATCCGTTACTTATAAAATAAAATGTCAGGTCTTAATGGCCTTCGTGATTGGTATATTAAATCAATAAAATAAATGATATTTTTGGACAAAAAATAAAGCAAAATTGGAGAATAAGTTTCTTTAATGAATTCTTGGAGAAGAGCCAAAAATTCATACGGTGTTCTTAATGTTTCTTACATTACTTCAGAATATATACACAACAAAAAAAACATAAATGAAAAACAAGCTGAATATTATCATCCACAAGAATCTGGTGAACAACCTCGGCGATTTCGGCGTGAAGAGCATTAATTTCCGTGGGAGATCGGCAAGTTGTTGTCTTATTCTCTCCACCCGCAATATGAATGGATCATTACGGGAGAGCGGAGAGGGGTCGGAGGTAGGCGCGGCTGGGGCCAACGAGGTTGGAGAGGGGATTACGAACATCTGCATGGCCGGCTTCAAGATGACGGTTGAACTCGGCAAGAAAGGATCGGCGGAAGGATCGGGGGGGTGCGGCATGAGCAATCTCTTCATCATCCGAAGAAATAACAATGGGTCCAACGACCCGAGAGTCTTCGGAAACAATACGGCCTTGCCCATTGGAGGAGCGCACCATATAATGATCTAGCCATGGCACGAGTGAGGCGTGTATGCACCCCTACGAGCGGTTTGCTTGTATCTAACCATGGTTTGAGGATTTTGAGAAGTTGGGGCGAGAGCTAGGAAGTGAGGAGTTAACAAGGACAAAGAGGAGGTAGTGTGTGGAGTATATAAAGACGGATGGCGGGAGAGATAAACGTCGATGATGAATTCGTCAAATTACTTTTATACAAACTTTTAAGACCGGACTTTTATCTTATATCCGGTCCTAATTTTAATTCAATTACTTTTAAGACCGTCCTTTTATCAAATATCCGGTCCTAAAACTCATTTAAGACCGATATATTACTTGGTATCCGGTCCTAAAACTAATTTTTAATTCAATTACTTTTAAGACCGTCCTTTTATCAAATATCCGGTCCTAAAACTCATTGTTGAAATGAAAGTTCATTCTTTTCAAGAGTCCCTTCCCCATTGTTGAAATGAATTCGAGTCTCTTCGGCTTCCACATAAACTTCCCAACTAGGCGTCTCCTCGTATTACGAGCAAATATGCGTCTCCTCGTTAATGTTTAGGCGTTTCACATTCTTCAGGATGGGTTCTCTATTTAAACCCGTTGTTACTTTCTTAACATTCATCTCCATCTCCTCCTAGAACCTCCACCGTAATGGCTTCTCCACCACGACGAGTCCTCCTTAAGGCGAAATCACGAGGCACCTCCATATCCTCCTCCGTTGCCTCCGAAACCGAACTTCGCGAGATCTTTGGAGCACTGATAGCCGCGTCGATCATATAGACCGAAGCTTGGGCAAAGCTGTTTCAGGTCTATCACGCCGTCAACAACAAGCTGAAAGCGGTACTCGCGCCAATGACGTTGAGTACCATACCTCTGATGACGACGTCTCAGACCATTCCCTCCCCTCCGACAACGATGGGGAGGATTAGAATTTTAAGTTTTTTTTTGTCTGCTTTGCCTTATGAGGCGGCGGAAAAAAATTATTAAATAAAATTTTTATTTCCCAATCGCCTTCCTTGTTTGTCTTTAACTTTATGTTCTTTTTCTCAGACAACAAGAACAAACAAAACATTGTCCTATTCGTGGTGATCAATCTTAAAAATTTGCGAGAATAAAGTTAACGATTGCGACCATACAAAACAAAACAAAAAAACATTATTTACCTTTTTCGAATAAAAACAAACAGTGACGACTATTCTCAAGTTTGGACCATCGTTGTCTTCCCTCAACTTTTCCGGATGTGATGAAAATTTTCGGTGTCGTTTTCGTTATCTTCTTTCTTTTTCCAACTAAAAGAAAAGGGACACCGATGGCGTTCTTCACATCGAGAAAAGTTGAAACGAGAACAACGAAGCACAAAACTTGAGAAGAACGACAGAAACATGGTTGCCTTGAACCCTAACGATATGTCTAAAAATCGAGTCACCAACTCTATTTAAATGAAGAATATTAGGACCGGACGTATAAAATTCCTCGGTCCTAAAAATTAAGCCTTATTTTAAAATTTAAAGTTAGGAGTGGACAATTAACAAATATACGGTCCTAAAGGTTTCGGCAATCTATTAAATAAAATGAAGATTTTTAAGACCTGACTACTAACAAATAAACGGTCCTAATAATTTAGCCGTATATTTTCTATACTTTTAGGACCGTACTTTTAACAAATATACGGTCCTAAAAGTCTCTACCCAAATTTTTAGAATTAGACGAAGACTTTTAGGACCGGATATTTGTTAAATATACGGTCTTAAAATGGACAAGACCTTTAGGACCATACTTTTAACAAATATACGGTCCTAAAAGTCTCTACCCAAATTTTTAGAATTAGACGAAGACTTTTAGGACCGGATATTTGTTAAATATACGGTCTTAAAATGGACGAACCTTTAGGACCGCACTTTTAAAAATATACGGTCCTAAAAGTCGCGAATACTTTTGAGCCTCCTGAATTCAGCCATAACATCTTACCCTTAAAGTGACTTTAGTGTTTCCCTTCGTCACAATATCATATAAGTGTTTCATGACGTACGGGCCACATAAGTTCGATCGTTGCGGTTGCCGACGGGTCTAAAAATAACAATAAATATATATAAGAGCATATATAGCTTCTTGACCAACCGAAGGCAATTATGTCATGTCCAATTATGTACTAACCTTAATTTTGTGCCATTTAGGATCGTGGAGTGAGCACCACGCTTTTTTACATCAACACGGAAGGTCTTCATGGCACTATCATCAAAATCAGAAATTTATCGGTAATGTTCTTTGAAAATTCACAAGAGATTTCGAGACAAGACGATCAAAATGACATTCTTACTTGTTGATCATCGGTTGCAACGTAGTCGATGGATCGGCGTGAGTGGAGCATAAGAAGATAACATAATGCAACTCCATGTTCATGATGACCAGCGCCGATGGTTGCTGAAAATTCACGGCGATAAAGTACTCGGTGATATATATATATGTAGCATAATTATATTAAGTGAATTGCGAGACAAGTATATATGTATACAGAGCCGGTGTGGAAACAAGTACACCTTTCTTTGCACTTTACACAACCTATTTGATATGTACTCTGTCTCAATTCCGGAGGTAGTGTTGTGCTTGCATACTGCTGGGCACAAGAATCCAAAATCCGAAATTCGCCTCTTGAACCGGTTTCTCGTGCATGCACCTACAAGAATGACATCGATGAGGGAATTAGTATATATGTATATATGTGTGTCTAAACGGTGCATTTCAATTATGTAATCAAGGAAGAAGATACTTACTTCATAAATAGTTGAACACATGCACTAGTAACCTCGGCTCGAGGAAGCGGCATGGACTCTACATCTTCATTATCAACTAAAAGCGGTTGAGGATGAGGAGGCCTACTACTTCATTGACGGGCCACGATTTATCTTTAAACCATTTTTGGCTACCAAATCTTTTATTTTTCCTTGGCCGTCAAGTTAGCGGTAGGGGATGGAACTTGAGGAGGGTGGAGCTTGAGGAGGGTGGAGCTTTGGAGGAGGAGGGGTGGAGCTTGAGGAGGAGTAGAGACATCTACAAGCTTTGGCCAAGAGATGAAGGTTCCCTTGACATCACTCACAACCTTCCGCTCATCAGTTGGGAGAGGGACAGGTGCATCAAAGATCACCTCTTCAGCCGACACTCGACTTCATCATCGACCATTTGTTCGTGGTGTACAGTTGATCCCAAGTTGTGGACAGTCCCTTTAGCAACCAATTGTCTATGACCATCACGATCCTCCATCTGAGATGACAAGGTTGCTCGACTCGGTGTCCAACAATGCGGCTCCTCTAGTGCTCTGCTGCTGCATAGGTTCGGTGAAGGTGTCAAGGGATCCACAGCTTGGTCTCGGCCGAGAGCTCGGGAGGAACTTCATTTTCTCCATCTCCTCCTTCATCTTGCTCATCTCAGATTGAAACATCATCAATGTAGCATCTTTCGCGGCGATTCCTCACTTAATTTGGCGGCGTCGATCCATCTCCTCCCGGGTAACCATACTTTGTCGTGGCGTTTGGATTTACCAAAGTATTGCTTTAGGCCTACCGTCCTCCAATCCCCTTACACGCCGCGTGATCTGGTTTCCGGTCGCGGCGGTCGAACATCATTCCTCCGTCCGACGCAAAGATCCTCGCCTCTTTCTTTTAAGATCTTCTGTAAGATACGGATAACGAGAAGCTTAGTGATGAAACATGTTTAGTAAGTAAAAAATAACAATATCGATACTTACAATTCGTTCAGCAACTACACGAGTTTTTCACTCGTGTAGGCGCCGCTTGGCTTTGCCGAATATACAACCGAGCTCCTCGCGACGTATTGGAGATGGCGGGTGGTCAACTACCGTAGAAGGATTGGATTCAGCTTCATCTTCTAATCTCTTCCGTTTGTTGCCATCAAATCTTTTCGGCCTTTTCATATCCGCCGCGAGAAGCCTGTGTGGGCAATCATTCTTTCTCCCAATCTCCGATATTTTTCCCTTATTTTACGTGAATCGGGATTGAAAACAACTATATATCAATTATGAATTCCAGCCATGTCACTAACTTAGAAATTAGAGAACTTATGCTTGATATGAACGTCAAACATTAGTCAAATTCACTTCATCAAGCTTCAACATTTTACTTAAGGAAGATGTAGCATTGTAGAAGAAATTGGGAAAACCAAAGGAAAGGGAGGTGCAGAAATGCTGCCAACTCAATCAATTCATTCATTCATCATAAATGGTTCCTACACATATTAGAATAACTAACTAACTAACGACAACGTCTAACCATGGCCATTACACGGTTTACATATCAAACTTGCATGGAACTAGGACATGCTCCTCTCATGCGGGACAAAGGCAGCAAATGTATACTTCTATTCACACACCAAACCATTTAACTAACGAGATTAGATGTACACAATAACATTCACATATCCTCGCGGGTTAATAAGCAAACAAAAGTGCAAACAAAACTAAATATAACTCACCGAGCTTCGGGAGTGGTCCGCTTCGAACAAATTGTTGCCAAGTTTGTTCATCAATAAATTTGTACTTGTCCCAGGGTTGATGGTCAGGCTTCTCCTCGGCAAAAATATAAGTGTTAGCCGAGAAAGGTCTTAAACTTCTGAACCGCTCGGCCAATAAGACAATGTTGAGTCTTTGAACTTCTCGGACTCGGGGACGGTGAATGTAAGCCGGATAGTGTCCCACATAGGATCCTTTATTGTTTTTGGTCCACATTTTTCCACTCATCGGTCAAAATGCTAACCTTGCTGCGTACTAGAGCGCAAACAAAACTAGTATATGTGCTCTTATTAGGACCGAAAGGTTGCAAATTTTCATCAAAATGAATCTCGAGCTTCGTCCCAGTATTCCGACTAAGGGATACTTCCATCATTCGTGTGCCGCTTCTACCACGGCGTGCACGGCGGCGAGAGGCTCAATGTGAGATGAAGAGGTTCGTTTGTCCGACCCTCCCGGTCAAACCGATATACGGAGTTTCAAGAACACGAGTGGAATCGTTTTCACCGTTCATTTTCAAGACAGTAAGAGAGGAATGCTGAGAAAATGAGGGAGTAATGAGGCTAACGGTGCAGCGGGCGAGGAAGAGAGGTAATGGAACAGGAAGGGTTTCGCAACGTGAACGGGGTTCTTCGGTGAGTATGAGAGTGACAATGTGAGAGTGACAAAAGCTTCGCGTGAAGTTAACGTTTGGCGCTTCATTTTTAAGACAGGACAAATACACATATACGGTCTTAAAAGATAACCTTTAAGACCGATCTCTATATATGTCGGTCTTAAAATTAATTAATTTTTATTCAAACTTTAGTATAGGCCAAATTTTTGGTCCGTTCTTAAAAGTCTAACTTTTAAGACCGGTCATTCTGTAACTATGGTCTTAACATTTATTACTTTTTATTTAAACTTTAGTACTAGGACAAATTTTAAGTTCGGTCTTAAAAATCAAAGTTTTAAGACCGGCTTTTATATATGTTCGGTCTTAAAACTTTAATACCTTTATATTTATATTTTTCCGTATTATTTTGTAGTGTAGAAAATATAAGTACGCCTTGATGAGATTTCTACATAAAAGTATTTGATATTTCAATTTTTTATTAACATTTTTAAGGCCGGTTGTTATTTTAACAGTGCGGATAAGATCTATGAAAAATTGATCGAATAAGAAGTTCTTTATATTTACAAATATGCCATAGGTCACATATTTAGGACCAGGTCGATAATTAGTCCGGTCTTAATGAGGCGTCCTTCATTGTGTAAGAAGTTCTTTTATTTACAAACTGCCACCGGTCACACCATTAAGACGGTGCTTCGTTTATCCGCTCTAAATGAGGCGGTCTTATAGCCCTTCATTGTTTAAGAAGTTCTTTTTATTTACAAAACTGCCACCGGTCACACCTTTAAGACCGGTGCGTCGATTATCCGCTCCAAATGAGGCAGTCTTAAAGCCCTTTTTTGCACTAGTGAAGGAGCGAATTGGCCAACGAACTATTTGCTCAGGAGCACCCACCACAATTAACTTTTAACTGGACCGTAAATACCAACAAACTTTTTAAAAGGTTAAAGTAGCACACAATCATTACTTTACCAATAATGGACGTTACTGCGCCTGGGCTTTAATCACTCCTCCCCTCCCTCTTCCTCGCCATCGTCTCCATCTTCTTCATCTTCAGAGTTCAGAGGCAGCCTCCTCTGCCTTCCTCTTCCACTCCTCCACCAACTGCATGCTCTCTTCTTACTCTTCCCCCAAATCACTAATCTCTGCAACTCATCACTCTGTCCATCACAGATCAAAGAGGGAGAAGGGTCGACGTTTGGGTATCCCCATATCGAAGAGAGAGAGAGAGATTGGCGTTTGTTAAGGAGCGTTGCATAGTGCTTTGAGAGATGAGTCTGATTCTTCCTCTTCCTTACAACACTAATCTCTGCAACTCTTTATCATAGTTCATCGTAGATCGAAGAGGAAGATAGGTCGACGTTTGAGTTTCTCCGGATTGAAGAGGGAGAGAGGTCGATGTTCGGCAAGGAGCGTGGCACAGTGCTTTGAGAGATGAGTCTGTGAGTGCAAAACGACTGGTGGATAAACGTCGATATTTCAGGAAGTCGCTGGAAATGACATCTTGACTGTCGGTTCAAGAAGCTCTGCCTCTGAAAGGCATCGCAGATCCCAATTGGACTGCTGTAGATCGAAGACAAGTAGCAAAGGTGATTGGAGAATCTTTGAAAGTAATTCTCTAGCTAGCCTCGCTGTCCTCACTGCTAGGTAATTTTCTGGTGATCAAAGACTTTGAAATTACACTGTGACCAATAATCGAATTTCCTGTGCTCCCTACTAGGTAAACTCAGTTTTTCCATTTCAATTCTTGCATTTGATCCTCTGGAAGATTTACTGCTGCAAAACGAAACTCTATCTTTCATTGAATCTGATCTTGTGGAGAATCTGATTTGCAAAACGAAACTCTGTCTTCAATTGAATCTGATCTTGGGCTGCAAAATCTACAAATAAATTGACGTTTGTTAATGCATCGACGATGATGGATTTCACTCCGACTTTCTCTCGATTTCTCACGTTTTTTTCTTCTTACAGAATGAGCCTTCAAGTCAATCTTCTCAGCCTCCAGGTGTTAATTATTTTCTCGCACCGTTGTTGTGTCTCCTCTCACCCTCCTACCATATATGTATTTTATCTCAATTTATTTCCCACAACTTAGACGCATTAACGGATTTTCTTAACGATTTTGTGCTATTTTAACCTTTTAAAAAGTTTGTTCGTATTTAAGGTCCAGTTAAAAGTTAATTGTGGTGGGTGCTCCTGAGAAAATAGTTTGTTGGTCAATTTGCTCCTTAATCCTAGAATATATTAATAAAAAGAAAGAAAAAAAGATATTATAGGCCCAAACCCGATTATCACCACCCCTTCGTCTTTTTTTTCCACCCCAATTACGTCTTCTCGTGTTTTCCGGACTCGGAACCGTTAATTCATTCTACTGATGCTCCCATTGTGCTTTTGATAGCGACTTCGGCAAGTGCACCGATCGTTACAAGTAATAAACTATGTGAGAAAGAGATCGTCCCACGAGGAATAGTACTCCAACCACTAATTCGTTATTTAAGCTTTAGTTGGATCAATGAGTAATAGGGGTTGATTTGTAACCAAACAGAATTTTTAAGGAATTTAATCAAGAAAAGCATTCTAGATTAAGAATATCAAGAATGATTGTTTAGAAAAGATGATCAATAAAGAAAAACGCAGCTAGGGCATAGAATTCCCCTATGTTCCTCTAAGTATTTGAATTAAGTCCCTAATTGATTATTATTCTCACGACTGACGACCAATTCTCTAAAATTAGACTAAGTCCCAATGTCTTGATGCTACCTTAATCCGTTATTTTTGAAAACAACCTAATGTCTTAGTATTGTTTGGAAAAATCAATTTATTTACGTAATTATGAGATCGCATAAATTCGTAAGCCTATGTCTAGGTCATGCAATTCTACGATGAATTAACGGTTCTAGTTAAATGTACCAACATCTCTATTGTCATACACTAACCTATGAACAATCTAAAAGGCGATCGCTCTTTAAGAAAGCGTTAAACACAGGTAATCCATTCAGTCAAGAAAACAATAACCAAATAAGAATCCAAATAAATACTTTAAATTCACATAGGGTTCATCCGCCCTAACTACTAAAGGAAACTAGCCAAGCATGGCTAGGTTAACAAATTAAGAAAAGATGAAAATCAAACTCGTTCTGCTTCGTCCGTTTTCTCCTTCTTTCCGTTCTCCAATTCTTCTCGTCCGTCCGTGTGTGCGTCTTCCCTCTTCGTTCTTGCTGCCTCTGTGTTCTCGTTCTTTGCGTTCTCTTTCTGCGCGTTGTGTTGTCCTTAATATATTGCTTCGGTTCTTCTGTTGGGCTGTTGGGATTTGATCTACAAGATATGCTTCTTTATAAAAGATATTTCATATCTTTTATTGTTTGTTTTAGCGTCACTTTTTTTTCTGTCTTCTTTATTCAAACTATCTCTAATATTGTTGCGTAATTCTCTCCAGATCTCACAATTGATATTGTGATTTTATCTTTTCCTTTGCTTGGCCCCACGTATTATTTGACGCATGTGCTTCTCAAACGCTTTATCTCCTTTTATGTATATATATTTTGATTTCTTTTTATCTCCTTCTTAGATCACATAATATCTCCTGCACAATCAAATAGGATATCAATAGATTTTCTGTTATAATATTCTTTTATCCTAGATTTAATTAAAAGATATATAAAATATTATTAAATAGGTAGAATATTAATAAATTCAATCCAATATATCCCAGAATCTATCCTTATTTAATTATAAAATATATACTTATCAAACTCCCCCACACTTGCATCAAATCTTGTCCTCAAGATTTTAAAATTCTAAAACAACCAACTCATGAAAACCATGGAAGCGAAATTTTTGAGGCAAGCACTACAAAATTGAAGTCAATTCAAACTTTCAAGAAACAAATTTGCTCCAAAAATTTTCTCCACATTCCAATAATGCAAGTAGCAAGACAGTTAATTTGGCAAGGATAAATCACAATAGAATGTCCCTCACAAGTCAAGTTTTTACACTCATTTCTCAAGATATTCTAGGGCTTGTGTTTCACTCAATTCCACCTATTGCAACTTATCTACAATAAGCTTGTTTATCATCTCAATCTCCACTTTATACATTATCCAATTGCATAATCAAATCAAAAGGACTTTCTCAAGGTTGTAATGATCAAGGTAGGATAATGAAATGAAAATTATCAAATGGTCTGGAAAAATACTTTAATTAGTGCCAAGTAATTTAATGAAATTCATGAAGAAGAATGAAGGAATACTCACCAAGAGAAAACAAACTCACTAACACCATATATAACCTTTATTCTTTTCATCTGAACAATCTTTTTATTTCTTTTTTTTTTCTGATCTCTATTTTTTTTATTTTTATTTTCATATATTCCTTTGTTTCTATCTTTCTCTCTCTCTCTCTCTCTCTCTTTATTTTTTTACATATAATCTTATAGTGCTGACTTTCTAACTCCTTCATTCTTTTAAATTGGATCACTTAGCACTTACTAAAGTAATAACATTGAATAGGAAGAAAAAGATATAAAAATTGCATATCTCAAACAAAAGGCTATCTATTCTATGCAAATTTTTTTTTTAGAGGCTCAAATGGGGTAAACAAATGGTTTTCATGTGATAAGGATGGACATTTGGCCAAACTAGCTATGAAATGAATGCCTAAATCATCTTTGTGCATGCGAAAGGATTTCAAATTTCAAAAGAGATTCAAGACAAGTTCTAGAGATGAAATCACAATAGGTGTACTCCTCTTAGACAAAAATATAGGCTCAAATTCCTCACAGGTTCTTTGACATCCTAAAGTAAAGTATCCAAACCAAATCTTTACCTCTTTATTAACATTCAAAGAACATAGAATCAATTCCTGGTCAAATTCACTCATTTTCATGTTTGAATTAAACCAATTGTGATAATGCTCACATATACTATTCACACTTCCATGAGTTTTTTTTTTTAAAAGCAAAATTGATGGCAAAGCAAGTTAAAATCAAGGAGATACCCTCACCCCCACACTTAAATGTCACATTGTCCTCAATGTTACAAAAAAATATAAAGAGGGAAAGAAACTAGTACTCCCCTGGTTTAAGTCTCTCACTCTGATGTGGAGTTCTTCTTTTAGTACCATCCATGATGTTTCACATTTCAAGAGAGGAGCGAGTGCACATGCAAGACTTTGCAACAACAAAATGAGTGATCATCTCTAAACCTGTTGTCCCGGATGAAACTCTTTTGGAAGAATCCTCCTGTCATGCCATCTCTTGGTTTTTTTCTTGAATGGCAAATGAAAGTGGTCCTTGCGAGTGGCATCATCCACACACATTCTCCAGCCTGCATCTAACCGTTTCACCACTTCCTTTCTCACCACTTCCTTCATAGTCGGGTTAAGTCTCCTCTGGGGCTGCCTTACTCGTTTCACATGGTCCTCCATAAGAATTTTATGAGTGCAAAATGAAGGACTAATCCCCTTTAAATCAGATATAGACCACCCTATGGCAGTCTTGTGGGTAGTCAAAACTTTCAGCAACTTCTCTTCATCGGTAGGTGACAACTCAGCACTAATAATAATGGGATAAGTGTCATCCTTCCCTAGAAAAGCATACTTCAGATTAGAAGGGAGCTCCTTTAGTTCCACCTTAGGAGCAACAGGTGGTGCATCAATCCTTCATTTTCAGCTTCTCAACCTGTAAATCAGAATTCTCATCTGCAGAAACCTCTTATTCCACTTGCAACAACTGAGCAATATCATCCTCTAAGGACTTATCTGAATCTTCTTGAAAAAGACCGTCAAGAATGGCTTCGTCAACTACATCAATTCTGAAACAGTCACTATTATCAATAGGGTATTTCATGGATTGAAACACATTGTAAGTGACTTTCTCGTCATTCATTTGGAATTCCATTTTTCCAGCAGCTACATCAATTACTGCTCTAGCAGTAGCCAAGAAGGGTCTTCCCAAAAGCAAAAGAAGTTCAGCATCTTCCTCCATGTTAAGAACCACAAAATCCACCGGGAAGATGAATTTGTCCATTTTCACAAGCACATCCTCAATGACACCTAGCGACTTCTCTTCGTCAGTAGGGGACAACTCAGAGCTACATCAATTACCGCCCTAGCAGTAGCCAAGAAGGGTCTTCCCAAAAGTAAAGGAATGTCAGCATCTTCCTCCATGTTAAGAACCACAAAATCCACCGGGAAGATGAATTTGTCCACTTTCACAAGCACATCCTCAATGACACCTTCTGGCTTCCTAATGGACCTATCCGCCAATTGTAACGACATCATAGTTGGCTTCATCTCTTTAATGCCAAGAGCTTTCGAAACAGTTAAGGGCATTAAATTTATACTAGCTCCCAGATCACAAAGTGCTCTGCTCATATTGACGTTCCCTATTGCACAAGGGATGCTAAAGCTGCCTGGATCTTTAAGCTTTGGTGACAACTTTGTTTGAATAATGGCACTACACCGCCGAGTCAATGCCACTGTTTCGCCTCTTGCAACTTATGCTTCTTTGAAAGCAAATCTTTCATGAACTTTGCATAATTAGGCATATTTTCAAGAGCTTCTGCAAAAGGAATGTTAATATGCAATTTCTTAAAAATATCCCAGAACCTGGCATACTGTTGCTTCTGAATCTGCTGCTTAAACCTTTGGGGATAAGGAGGTTTCGCATAAGAAGGAGTGGGAGACTTCTTTGTAGCTATCTCCTTTGGAGCTTGCTGCAAATTACATTTCTCAACCTCTTCCTCCCCTTTCTCAGGCTTGTCCTTCATCGGAACAGATTTCTCAACCGGCTGAACCACTATACCACTCCTTGTAGTTATGGCCTTACAATGCTCCTTTGGATTGACCACAGTATCACTAGGGAAGGACCCTTGGCTTCTCTCTGCTATTTGCTTTGATAACTGACTAATCTGATTCTCCAAATTCCGGATCGAAGCCCCCTGATTTTTGAAAGAATAATTTGTTTCATTCCGGAAAGCTTCTGACCCCTGTATGTATTCAGTAGTGGTAAGAGTCAACTGTGTCAAAGCCTTTTCTAGATCAGTAGTGGTGGTTTGGTGGATGCTTGGGGTTTATAGGAGAAGTTTGGGTGAGATTTCCGGCCAGATTGTATGTGTTGCTATATGGATTAAACTGATTTCTAGGAGGATTACCCATGTATTTTACCTCACTGTTTCTTCGATAATGAATGCTGCACACTCTCCATTAGCGTGTTCCCCTTGACAAAAATCACAAAGCAAAGGAGGCTGAGAAGTGATAGATGATACTTGTAAAGAGGCAAGCTGTTTAGTGATGGAAGCTAATTGCTGTTGGATCACCTTGTTTTGTTGGGCAATGGTCTCATTGTGGGCCAATATTGTATTGTAAGAGTCTAGCTGAAGAACTCCCCTCTTTGGTTGTGGAATAACAGTTTCATTCTCAAAGGACCCCATAGCTTCAAACAACTCCAATGATTCTTCGGGAGTTTTATTTTTTAGTGTACCACCTGCTGCAGCATTAATCATCATCCTAGAGGACGGAAGCATCCCATTGAAGAATATTCTCACCTGATCATAGTCTTGCAGCTCATGTTGTGGGCACTTCCTAAGCAACTCCTTGAATCTTGCCCACGCTTCACAATATGATTCCCTATTGCCTTGGGTAAAGCAATTGATGTCTGAGAGCAGCTTTGTATACTTAGAAGAAGGAAAAAATTTCTCAAGGACCTTTGTGGTAATAATGTCCCAAGTGGAGAGACTTCCATTAGGACAAGAACGAAGACAAGCTCCTGCTTTCCCCGTCAAAGAGAAAGGAAACAGTCTCATACGAATAGCTTCTCCAGAAACCCCATTCATCTTGATGGTATCACAAATCTGCAGAAAAGTCTCAATATGCTGATTAGGATCCTCTAAATCACTCCCACTAAAAGAGCGTTGTTGAACCAAGCTTATGAGGGATGGCTTGATTTCAAAATTATTCGCATTCACGGCAGGATTGACAATGCTAGTTGCAGCCCTGGTAGGATTAAGCGTCATGTAATCGCCCATGGTCTTTTTTGGAGGAGGAGGAGGAGGATCTGTAACATTTTCTGCCATTATAACCAGTTCAGTCTCAGTACTAGAGTTACTAGCCTCTCCTTTTCTTTGTTTAGCAAGTTTCCGGTTTCTCCTTGCTGTCTTTTCAATTTCAGGACCAAACTGCAGCGAATTTCTGTCAGTGGTACCTCGCATAAACAGAGTAGGATAACAAAAGAAAAAGAAAAATCCAACCTAGAGTTTCAATAACTACTCTTAGTGTTGAAATAAAACTATTCCCCGGCAACGGCGCCAAAAACTTGATAGCGACTTCGGCAAGTGCACCGATCGTTACAAGTAATAAAGTATGTGAGAAAGAGATCGTCCCACGAGGAATAGTACTCCAACCACTAATTCGTTATTTAAGCTTTAGTTGGATCAATGAGTAATAGGGGTTGATTTGTAACCAAACAGAATTTTTAAGGAATTTAATCAAGAAAAGCATTCAAGATTAAGAATCTCAAGAATGATTGTTTAGAAAAGATGATCAATAAAGAAAAACGTAGCTAGGGCATAGAATTCTCCTATGTTCCTCTAAGTATTTGAATTAAGTCCCTAATTGATTATTATTCTCACGACTGACGACCAATTCTCTAAAATTAGACTAAGTCCCAATGTCTTGATGCTACCTTAATCCGTTATTTTTGAAAACAACCTAATGTCTTAGTATTGTTTGGAAAAATCAATTTGTTTATCAGAATTATGAGATCGCATAAATTCGTAAGCCTATGTCTAGGTCATGCAATTCTACGATGAATTAACGGTTCTAGTTAAATGTACCAACATCTCTATTGTCATACATTAACCTATAAACAATCTAAAAGGCGATCACTCTTTTAAGAAAGCGTTAAACACAGGTAATCCATTCAGTCAAGAAAACAATAACCAAATAAGAATCCAAATAAATACTTTAAATTCACATAGGGTTCATCCTCGCCCTAACTACTAAAGGAAACTAGCCAAGCATGGCTAGGTTAACAAATTAAGAAAAGATGAAAATCAAACTCGTTCTGCGTCGTCCGTTTTCTCCTTCTTTCCGTTCTCCAATTCTTCTCGTCCGTCCGTGTGTGCGTCTTCCCTCTTCGTTCTTGCTGCCTCTGTGTTCTCGTTCTTTGTGTTCTCTTTCTGCGCGTTGTGTTGTCCTTAATATATTGCTTCGGTTCTTCTGTTGGGCCGTTGGGATTTGATCTACAAGATATGCTTCTTTATAAAAGATATTTCATATCTTTTATTGTTTGTTTTAGCGTCATTTTTTTTCTGTCTTCTTTATTCAAACTATCTCTAATATTGTTGCGTAATTCTCTCCAGATCTCACAATTGATATTGTGATTTTATCTTTTCCTTTGCTTGGCCCCACGTATTGTTGACGCATGTGCTTCTCAAACGCTTTATCTCCTTTTATGTATATATATTTTGATTTCTTTTTATCTCCTTCTTAGATCACATAATATCTCCTGCACAATCAAATAGGATATCAATAGATTTTCTGTTATAATATTCTTTTATCCTAGATTTAATTAAAAGATATATAAATATATAAAATATTATTAAATAGGTAGAATATTAATAAATTCAATCCAATATATCCCAGAATCTATCCTTATTTAATTATAAAATATATACTTATAAGCTTTCCTCACTAGTCTTGCACACCAATTCTTATCTACTGTCTATCCTATTTATAACGAAGTTCAAGCATATTTTACACAATCAAAGAAAAACTTTAAACTTCATTAAAACTGTCATAAAATTCAACAACTTTATAACTTTATCCCTATATATTATATGGGGTTTAAACTTCTCATGTTGCATGAAAAGAAGAAGATTCCTACACACACATGAAACGGTGGGACCCATATCTTTTTAAATAAAAACTCAAGCATGGAAATCGAAGTATCTATGACATGAGGATACACTTCTCCCACAACATGAGAAGTGTATTTCCCATATTATGTATACCCTATATCAAAGAAAAACCTGGCATACTGTTGCTTTTGAATCTGCTGCTTCAACCTTTTGTTGGTGGTGTACAGTTGATCCCAAGTTGTGGACAGTCCCTTTAGCAACCAATTGTCTAAGACTATCACGATCCTCCACATATAGATGACAAGGTTACTCTGACTATCCAACAATGCAGCTCCCTCTAGTGCTCTGCTGCTGCTTAGGTGCAGCTGAAGGTGTCAAGCGATCCACAATGGTCTCTAGCCGAGAGCTCAGGAGACACTGCATTTTTTTGATCCATCTCCTCCTTCATCTGTTTCAACTGAGCTTGAAACATTTCTCTCAATGTAGCTTCTCTGGCCGCTGATTCCTCATTTAATTTGGCAACCGTCTGATCCATCTCCTCCCGGGTAATCATACTTTGTCTGTGGCGTTTGGATTTACCAAAGTATTGCTTTAGGCCTACCCGTCCTCCAATCCCCCTTACACGCCCCGAGTGATCTGGTTTTCTGTCGCAACGGTCAGAACATCATTCCTCCCGTCCGACGCAAAAGATCCTCTCGCCTCTTTCTTTTTAAGATCTTCCTGTAAGATACATATAACGAGAAGCTTAGTGATGAAATATGTTTAGTAAGTAAAAAATAACAATATCGATACTTACAATTCGTTCATCAACTACACGAGTTTTTTCACTCGTGTAGGCGCCGCTTGGCTTTTGCCGAATATACAACCACAAGTCCTCGCGACGTATTGGAGATGGCGGCTGGTCAACTACCGCAGAAGGATTGGATTCAGCTTCATCTTCCAATCTCCTCCGCTTGGCTGCCATCAAATCTTTTTCGGCCTTTTCATATCCGCCGCGAGAAGCCCTGTGTGGGCAATCATTCTTTCTCCCGATCTCCTGTGCTTTTTCTCTTCTTTTCTGTGAATCAGGATTGAAAAGAACTATCAATTATGAATTCCAGCTATGTCACTAACATAAATTAGAGAACTTCTGCTTGATATGAATGTCAAACATTAGTCAAATTCACTTCATCAAGTTTCAACATTTTACTTAAGGAAGATGTAGCATTGTAGAAGAAATTGGGAGAACCAAAGGAAAGGGAGTTGCAGAATTGCTGCCAACTCAGTCAATTCATTCATTCATCATAAATGGTTCCTACACATATTGGAATAACTAACTAACTACTTGCACCGAAACCATTACACAGTTAACATACTAACTAACTAACAGCAACGTCTAACCATATTACACAGTTTACATATCAGACTTGCATAGAACTAGGACATGCTCCTCTCATGTAGGACAAAGGCAGGAAATGCATACTTCTATTCACACACCAAACCATTTCAATAACAGGATTAGATGTACACAATAACATTCACATATCCGCACAGATTAATAAGCAAACAAAAGTGCAAAAAAACTAAATATAAACTCACCAGAGCTTCAGGAGTGGTCCGCAGCTGAACAAATTGTTGCCAAGTTTGTTCATCAATAAATTTGTACTTGTCCCAGGGTTTATGGTCGCTTCACCTCGGCAAAAATATACGTGTTAGCCAGAAAGGTCTTAAACTTCCTGAACCGCTCAGCACAATAAGACAATGTTGAGTCTTTCAACTTCTTAGAGTCAGGGACGGTGTATGTAAGCCGGATAGTGTCCCAAATAGGATCATTTATCATGCTTTTGTCCACATCTTTCCACTCATCTGTCAAGATGCTAACCTTGCTGCGTACTAGAGCGCCGACAAAACTAGTATATGTGGTTTTATTAGGACCGACAGGTTGCAAATTTTCATCAAACTGAATCTCCAGCTTCGTCCCAGAATTCCGACTAAGGGAAACCTCCATCATTCGTGTGCCGCTTCTACCACGGCGTGCACGGCGCTGAGGAGGCTCATTGTGAGATGAAGAGGGTTCGTTCGTCTGACCCACACCAGTCAAAGCAGTATCTGGAGTTCCAGGAACACGAGTGGAATCGTTTTCACCGTTCATTTTCAAGAAAGTAGAGAGGAATGCCTGAGCAAATGAGGGAGTAACAGAGGCTAACGGTACGTGGGGCGAGCAAGAGAGGTAATGCAACAGGAAGGGTTTCGCAACGTGAACAGGGGTTCTTCAGTGAGTGTGACAAAAGCTTCCGCGCGAAGAAATGTATATTTGGCGCCTCATTTTTAAGACCGGACAAATGAGTATATACGGTCTTAAAAGCTAACCTTTATGACCGGTCTTTATATAACTCTGGTCTTAAAATTAATCAATTTTTTATTTAAACTTTAGTACTGGCATGATTTTAAGTCCGGTCTTAAAAGTCTAACTTTTAAGACCGATCATTCTGTAACTTTGGTCTTAACATTAATTAATTTTTTATTTAAACTTTAGTACCGGCCGTGATTTATGTCCGGTCTTAAAGGTCTAACATTTAAGACCGTCTATTATATATGTTCGGTCTTAAAACTTTAATACCTTTATATTTTAATTTTTCCATATTAATTCAAGAGTGTCGAAAATATAAGTCTGACTGTGTGAGATTTCTCCAAAAGTAATTGATATTTCAATTTTTTTGATAACATTTTTAAGACCGGTTGTTATTTTAACAGGTCTGGATAAGACCTATGAAAAAATGATCCAGTATAAGAAGTTCTTTATATTTACAAATCTGCCACCGGTCATAGTTTTAGGAGCGGTCCTTCGTTAGTCCGGTCTAAAGGAGGCGGTCTTAAAGCACTTTAGCATATAAGAAGTTCTTTTTATTTACAAAACTGCTACCAGTCACACCTTTAAGAGCGGGGCGTCGATGATCCGCTCTAAATGAGGCGGTCTTAAATCCCTTTTTTGCACTAGTGTTGTATGTATGTATTCGTGTATAACTAACCATGTTTGCTAGATAATTTGCATATTTGTATCCTAGCTATGGATTGGGGCTACGTGTCCTAAAATAGGGTTGCGATCCTTGGCCGATAACTTCGGTTGCGGTGCGACTTGTTTACTGTGAATTATTCTATGCTTAACATTGATATGTTGTCATTTATATTTTATACTTGCATATAAGATTAACTGTTGCCCCTAGGGTTCATCCATTTGAACTCCAGATCGCATGAAAGAGACATGTAGTGCATCAAGATCAAGAGGAAAGATGCAATTGTAAGGGTTACAGCAGAAGGAACTTTGTGGAAAAACATGAGTGGATAGGCTGTATTATATCATTTATCATTTGTATTAATGTATTAACATCCCACTATGGGATAGATTCGAATCGCGAAAAATTTATCCTCATGTTTTCAACTAAGTTATTTTGAGAAATTTTTATTCCGCAATTAAGTCGTCTAAACTATTTCGATGTTTGTGCGCTATAACTCTGATAAATAAAGGCACAATAAGGACAGGTGTTACATGTTCCATCTCCTCTTGGGTAACCATACTGTTTTTATGGCGTTTCGATGATCCAAAGTATTGCCTTAAGCCTACCCATCCTCCAATTCCCCTTACACACCCTGCATGATCTGATTTTCCAGTCACAACAGTCAGAATATCATTCCTCCCATTTGAAAAAAATGATCCCTTTGCTTCTTTCATTTTATGTTCGTCCTGTAAGATACAGATAACGAGAAGCTTAGTAATGAAACATGTTTAGTAACTAAAAAATAACAATAATGATACTTACAATTTTTTCAATTCATCTATACAAGTTTTTTCACTTGTATAAGCCCCGCTTCTATTTCGGCGAGAATACAACCATAAGTCTTCACGATGTATTGGAGATGGTGGATCACAAATCGCAGAAGGATTGGATTCAGCTTCATCTTCCAATCTCTTTCACTTGGCCGCCATCAACTCTTTTTTAGTCTTTTCATAATTGTCACGAGACATTCTATGAGGTAATCAATGTTTCTACCCGTCTCTTATGCTTGTTCCCTTTCTTTTTTTGTGAATCAGAATTCAAAAAAAAACTATTAATTATGAATTCCAAAATATCTCACTAATAGAAATTAGAAAACTTCTGCTTGATATGAACCTCAAACACTAGTCAAATTCACTTCATCAAGTTTCAAGACTTGCATAAAACAATAGCGAACTTTTACTGTATTACTCCATCTACAATCATATTCACATAAGAACTAAGACATGCTCCTCTGATGCAAGACAAATGATGGAAATGTATACTTTTATGCACACACCAAACCATCTCACTAACAAGATTAGATGAACACAATAACATTCACATATCCGCAAATGTTATTAAACAAACGAAAAAGGGCAAAAAAACTAAATATAAACTCACCAAAGCTTCTAGAGTTGTCCGCATTTGAACAAATTGTTTCCAAGTGTGTTCATCAAGAAATGTATACTTGTGGCAAGGATTAGGGCAAGGCTGACCAATTGGAACCTTGACATGAATATAATTGTTAGATAGCTGGGTCTTAAACTCCCTCCAGCAATCAACACAATACGATAATGTCTTGTTTTTCAACTTCTGACTGTCAGGAACATTGTATGTCAGCCAGATAAAGTCCCAAGATCCTTTACTTTATCCTTGTCGACATTTTTCACTCATCTATCAAGATGCTAAGCTTGTTCCGTGCTAGCAGGCCGGCATAACTTATATATGTGCTTTTATTAGGGTCGAAAGGATTCAAATTTTCATAAAACTAAATCTGGGACTTAGGGCAAGCTCTTTCAATCGTGTACCTCTTCTACCATGGCGTAAAGGCTGGTTACGAGGCTCACTCTGAGATGAAACAGGTTCGCTCTAACTCACACCAGTAACTGGCGTTCCTCAAACAGGACTAGAATTGTTTTCTCCATTCATTTTTGAGACAGGAAGATAGGTTGAGAGAGGTGGTACGAGAGAGGAATGCCTGAGCAAATGAGAGAGTAACAAAGGCTGGTGGTGATAGTCGAGGAAGAGAGGTAATGCGATAAGAAGAGAGGTTTAACAATAAGAAGAGAGGTTTAGAGAGAGCAACTATAGGTTTCGACGTGAAGAAGAGAATATATTTGGCGCTATAATTTTAAGACCGAATATATTTAGAAGTCAGTCTTAAAAGTTAACCTTTAAGATCGGTCCTTGTTAAACTCCGGTCTTAAGAGTAATTAATTTTTTGTTTAATTTTTTTCTTGTCTTTTGTATCAGTACAATTTAAGTCTGGTCTTAAAAGTGTTACTTTTAAGACTGGCTTCTAAATATATCTGGTCTTAAAATTTATAGACTTTTATATTTAAATTTTTCCTTATATTTTGGACATAATATAATTTAAGTCCGGTCGTATGAGATTTCTCTATAAAATAATTGATATTTCAATTTTTTTTAAAAAATGTTTAAGACCTTTTTTTTGGAAACTGGTCTGGATAATATATTTAAGACCTGTGAATAAAGGATCCGGTCCAATAAGTTCTTAATATTTACAAAACTGCCATCGGTCATATTTTTAAGACCAGAGCATCAATACTCCAATCTAAATGAGGTGGTCTTCAAGCCTCTTTTTTGTACTAGTGCCACATGGAATAACACAAAGAAAGTTAGGATCCTTACCAACTTTGATTGATTTTTGTGTTTTTGTGGCAACCTCTTCTTCCTTGGTCTCCTTCAAAGTTTTGGCCTTCTCATCACCAAAACACCAAAGATGAGTGTTTTACCAAGGTTAGGGATTTATGGAAGATTATGAGAATATGAACTATCAAAGCACAAGAACACTTACCTTAGTTCTTGAAGCTCTTCCATCCTTCTTTCCTCTCTCTGTATTTCGGCTCTCTCTCTTTTTTTTAGGTCAAGATGAGTGTTTGATCTAAAAGTGGTAAATGAGAGGAGTGTTTTGGTGTATAAGAATGGATGAGCCAACCACTAAGTGCGTCTCTCTTACCAAAAGGACTCAACCACTCTCACCAACTCTCGTTGCTTGGCTTTTCTGAATAAGTTGTCATCTTTTTCTCCCTCTTCCTTCACTTGGCCGAAATTAATGGCTTCTGGGGCAAGGAAATTGTGTCATCTTGATGACATAAGCAAGTGCTTAGGTGTCTCCCTTTTAGATCATCTTGCTTCCTAGCTTGACATGTGACACTTTGACTTGTTGACTTTTGTTCCAACATGTGCAAGATATTTCAAAACTTCATCTTTTCCCCTTTTCCTCTCATGTAGGCCGAAATATTGGGCCTTCACAAGGGTTCACAGGTGTTTAATTTATTGCCTATTGGTGCAAACACATGTGACAAGGATATGTTGTCTTTATGCACTAATTTATATAAGTGACAAACATTCCTTTTTCTTGCCAAAATTGACTTGGGAATAATCAATAGATTATTAATGTCACAATAATTATTCAATCTTGGCATTTCATTAAATATTTAATTTCAACATTTTATTGAATATTTGTAATATACAGAGATTTTGGTAAAGCATAAATCAGAATGTTACATACTTCACCCCCTCTTGGGTGTGTCTTGCACTAACATATAATACATGGGAATAACATTTCTACATTTACTGTAGAAAAATCCATCTTTAGTAACACCCAAAATGATGTTTTTTCTTTTTTTTTCTTTTTCTTTTTTCCCTTTTTCTATCTGGCTATTGGTACCGTTCATGTTGCCGTTGATGAGAATTTCACCAATAAGGAAGATTATATCAAGGCTGGTGGGTCTGAACTTGTTTTTGTCCAAATGCAGCAGAACAAATCCATGGATAAACAGTCCAACCTTGTGGATAAGGTTTGACTGACCTTTCAAATCTCTGTTTCATGGATTTTGATCATTATTTGATAGGAGTGGTTAATCTTGTATGTTGGACAGGAGTTTCCTATTTTCTACACTTAAGCTCTATTATTGTCAACTATGAGAGGATGAGAATGTAACAGTAGATAGTCACCATGAAGTTTTTGACAAAGGATTTTGCTCTATGTTGTTTGCTCTGACATCAACAGAAGCTCCTTGCAACTATATATATGGCTTTCTTTTGTGGGATTATTTGTTTCAGGTTTTCAACTAGGTTGCGCCATCATTATCTTTTGCTCTTTAGTAATATTTCTAATAGTGTGATTCCACTATTGTGGTTCTATTTCAGAAGGGGTTACTATTATTTTTGAAGGTGGAATATCACCTATAGGGGGTGAATAGGTGATCTCAAAATCTTTTTCAGAGATACACACAGAAACAGAATTTAAGCTAAGACAGGAAGAAGAAATGGACACTGAGCAATTTATACTGGTTCAGTCTAATACTTCGACCTACGTTCAGTCCCCAAGCACACCTTGGGATTTCCACTAACTCTTTCAAATACGATTACAACTCAAGGATGATCCCTTCTCACTCGGACACACTCCCCCTTACAAGTTGCAAATGTACACCCATACTTAAAGTTCCACAACCTTAAGCTTTACCAACTAAACAGTAATCAAATAAGTGTATAAGAAAACTCTTCACTGAGTAAATAAGTGATAATCACTGAAGTGCTAGATATCCGAAGATATTAATGAGACAGTTGAAATAATAATTACAATAATCTCGAATTGAATGCGTAGAGTGTTTTCGGTGGTTGGCGGAATTGAATGTGATGGGCTTTCATAGTGTACGCCATTAATGTCGTTGTGAAGCTTCAAGAAATAGCCATTGAGACTCTTGTATTTTCGTTAGACACAGAAGCAAGATGACTGGAAATATTCAAACGTTGCTTCATTAAATGCTCTCGGCGGTGACGACCTTGTGCAGAGAGATAATCAGAGTACAAGCTGAAACAAGTATTCCTCGAAAGAATGTCACTAGTGCAAAAAAGGGATTTAAGAGAAAAATTTAAATATAAATGTATTAAAGTTTTAAGACCGAACATTTATAATACCCGGTCTTAAAAGTTAGACTTTTAAGACCGGACTTAAAATATGGCTGGTACTAAAGTTTAAATAAAAAATTAATTAATTTTAAGACCGGAGATAGAGATAGACCGGTCTTAAAAGTTAGACTTTTAAGACCGGTCGTAAAATCAGCCGGTACTAAAGTTTAAATAAAAAAATAATTAATTTTAAGACCGGAGTTTTAGAAAGACCGGTCTTAAAGGTTAACTTTTAAGACCGTATATACTCATTTGTCCGGTCTTAAAAATGAGGCGCCAAATATACGTTTCTTCGCGCAGAAGCTTTTTTCACTCTCATTGAAGAACGAACCCCTGTTCACGTTGCGAAACCCTTCCTGTTGCATTACCTCTCTTCCTCGCCCCACGTACCGTTACCCTCTGTTACTCCCTCATTTGCTCAGGCATTCCTCTATTATTGTCTTGAAAATGGACGGTGAAAATGATTCCAGTCGTGTTCTTGGAACTCCAGATACTGGTTTCACTGGTGTGGGTCAGAACGAACCCTCTTCATCTCACAATGAGCCTCCTCAGCGCCGTGCACACCGTGGTAGAAGCGGCACACGAATGAGGGATGTTTCCCTTAGTCGGAATTCTGGGACGAAGCTCGAGATTCAGTTTGATGAAAATTTGCAACCTTTCGGTCCTAATAAAACCACATATACTAGTTTTGTCGGCGCTCTAGTACGCAGCAAGGTTAGCATCTTGACAGATGATGGGAAAAATGTGAACCAAAGCACAATAAAGGATCCTATTTGGGACACTATCCGGCTAACATACACCGTCCCTGACTCTGAGAAGTTGAAAGACTCAACATTGTCTTATTGTGCTGAGCGGTTCAGGAAGTTTAAGACCTTTCTAGCTAACACGTATATTTTTGCTGACGTGAAGCCTGACCATAAACCTTAGCAAAAGCACAAATTTATTGATGAACAAATTTGGCAACAATTTGTTTAGCTGCGGACCACTCCTGAAGCTCTGGTGAGTTTATATTTAGTTTTGTTTGCACTTTTGTTTGCTTATTAACCTGTGCGGATATGTGAATGTTATTGTGTACATCTAATCCTGTTAGTTAAATGGTTTGGTGTGTGACTAGAAGTATACATTTCCCGCCTTTGTCCTGCATCAGAGGAGCATGTCCTATTTCCATGCAAATCTGATATGTAAACTGTGTAATATGGTTAGACGTTGCTGTTAGTTAGTTAGTATGTTAACTGTGTAATGGTTTCGGTGCAAGTAGTTAGTTAGTTATTCTAATATGTGTGTAGGAACCAATTATGATGAATGAATGAATTGAGTGAGTTGGCAGCAATTCTGCAACTCCATTTCCTTTGGTTCTCCCAATTTCTTCTACAATGCTACATCTTCCTTAAGTAAAATGTTGAAACTTGATGAAGTGAATTTGACTAATGTTTGACATTCATATCAAGCAGAAGTTCTCTAATTTCTGTTAGTGACATAGCTGGAATTCATAATTGATAGTTCTTTTCAATGCTGATTCACAGAAAAGAAGGGAAAAATACCAAGAGATCGGGAGAAAGAATGATTGCCCACACAGGGCTTCTCGCGGCGGATATGAAAAGGCCGAAAAAGGTTTAATGGCAGCCAAGCGGAAGAGATTGGAAGATGAAGCTGAATCCAATCCTTCTGCGGTAGTTGACCAGCCGCCATCTCCAATACGTCGCGAGGAGTTGTGGTTGTATATTCGGCAAAAGCCAAGCGGCGGCTACACGAGTGAACAAACTCATGTAGTTGCTAAACGAATTGTAAGTATCGATATTGTTATTTTTTACTTACTAAACATGTTTCATTACTAAGCTTCTTGTTATCTGTATCTTACAGGAAGATCTTAAAAATAAAGAGGCAGAGGGTTCTTTTGCGTCGGACGGGAGGAATGATGTTTTGACCGTTACGACCGGAAAAGCAGATTTCTCGGGGCGTGTAAGGGGGATTGGAGGAAGGGTAGGCCTAAAGCAATACTTTGGTAAATCCAAACGCCACAGACAAAGTATGCTTACCCGGGAGGAGATGGATCAGACGCTTGCGGCCAGAGAAGCTACATTGACGGCAATGTTTCAAGCTGAGATGAGCAAGATAAAGGAGGAAATGGATTAGAAAATGAAGTGTCTCCTGAGCTCTCGGCCAGAGAGCAGAGTGGATCCCTTGACACCTTCAGTTGCACCTATGCAGCAGCAGAGCACTAGAGGGAGCTTCATTGTTGGACAGTCAGAGCAACCTTGTCATCTGTATGTGGAGGATCGTGATAGTCATAGATAATTGGTTGCTAAAGGGACTGTCCACAACTTGGGATCAACTGTACACCACCAACAAATGGATGATGATGAAGTCAGAGTGTCAGTTGAAGAGGTGATCTTTGATGCACCTGTCCCTCTCCCAACTGATGAGCTGAAGATTGTGAGTGATTTCAAGGGAACCTTCATCTCTTGGCCAGTGAAGCTTGTAGATGTCTCTACTCCTCGTAAAGCTCCATCCCCTCGTCAAGCTCCATCCCCTCCTCAAGCTCCACCCCCCTCAAGTTCCACCCCCTCATCAAGCTTCACCCCTCCTCAAGTTCCATCCCCTACTGCTAACTTGACAACCAAGGAAAAAATATCCGATTTGGTAAAGAACAGATGGTTTAAAGATAAATCCTGGCCTGTCAATGAAGTAGTAGGCCTCCCTCATCCTCAACCGGTTTACATTGATAATGCCGATGTAGAGTCCATACTGCTTCATGGACAGCAGGTTGCTAGTGCAATTGTTCAAATGTTTATGAAGTAAGTATCTTCTTCCTTGATTACATAATTTAAATGCATCGTTTAGACACACATACATATATACTAATTCCCTGATCGATGTCATTCTTGTAGGTGCATGCATGAGAAACTTGTTCAACAGGGCAGAATCATGATTTTGGATTCTTGTGCCCAGTGTATGCAAGTACAACACCCAAGGAATTGAGACAGGAGTACATATCAAAGAGGTTTTGTGAAGTTCCAAGAAAGGTGTACTTGTTTCCACACTGGCTCGGGTACATATCACAATTCTTGTCTGCAATATAATTCACTTAATTCTATTATATATATCACTGAGTACTTTACTGCTGTGAATTTTCAGCCACCACAGGCAGTTGGTCGTCATGAACATGGAGGCGCACTCAGTTATCTTCTTATGCTCCATTCACGGCGATGCAGGGCCTACGTTGAAGCAGATTGTCACCAAGTAAGCATGTCATTTTGATTGTCTTGTCTGAAATCTCTGCTGTGAATTTTCAGTGAACATTAAAGATAAATTTTTGATTTTGATGATAGTGCCATGAGGACCTTCCAAATGGAGGTAAAAAAAAGCATGGGTATGATCTCAAAGATCCTAAATGGTTCCAACCAAAGGTTAGTACATATTTGGACACTGGCATAACTGCCTTGTGAACTTGGTCAGTAAGCTATATATCCTCTTATATATATTTATTGTTATTTTTAGACTAGTCGGCAACCGCCAGAATTGAACTTATGTGGCTCGTACATCATCAAACACATATATGATATTGTGACGGATGGAAGGACTAAAATCGGTGCAACGGTAAATGTTCTGGCTGAATTCAGTCACTGGCTTAATGTTACATATGAAATATGCACGTAATATGTCATTTTTGTTTCTGTCTTTGATGTTACAGATGTTTGCCTGTGCAAAGCCATTTTCTGATGATGAAGTGGAGCGCATACGGGATGTGTTTTGTGAATATTTGTATAAACAGGTGTTAGAAAAGCTAAGTCAGGACAATAATTAATATCCTAAATTAATTCATTTGTAAATAATATATGATGTTGCAACAATAGCCTTCTGTACATACATTTGTTTATTTTTTCCACTAATTCATTCATTTGTAAATATAAGGCAATGTAATTCAATAATAAATTTGTTTATTTTTTTGAACAATTTGTGTGTGTCAATTTGGGTTTCTAAATGAATGGGATGGTGGATAAAGCTATTTAGTGCTTGAAATTTGAGGTACAGGCGGATGTTTTAATGAGCCATAAGAGACTCTGAAAAGTATTCACAACTTTTAGGACCGTATATTTGTTAAAAGTCCGGTCCTAAAGGTCTTCGTCCATTTTAAGACCGTATATTTGTCAAATATCCGGTCCTAAAAGTCTATGTCACATATCCGGTCCTAAATGTCTTCGTAAAATTCCAAAGAATATGGCTAGACTTTTAGGACCGTGTATTTGTTAGGAGTCAGGTCTTAAAAGTCTTCGTTTATTTTAATATTGCCGAAACTTTTAGGACCGGATATTTATTAATTGTCCGCTCCTAACTTCAAATTTTCGTTTATTTTTAAAGTATGGCTTAAATTTTTGGACCGTGGATTTGTTATATGTCCGGTCCTAATAGTCTTCCTTTAAATAGAGTTGGTGACTTGGTTTTCAGACAAATCATTAGGGTTCAAGACAACCTCGTTTCTGGCGTTCTTCTCAAGCTTTGTGCTTCGTTGTCCTCATTTTTACTTAACCTGGATGTGAAGATCATCATCGGTGTCCCTTTTCTTTTTGTCGGAAAAAGAAAGAAGATAACGAAAAAGACACTGAAAAATGTTCACACTAGGGTAAGTAAGATCGACGACAACGATGGTCCAAACTTGAGAAGAATCGTAACTCTGTTTGTTTTTATTCGAATAAGGTAAACAATTTTTGTTTTGTTTTGTATGGTCCTAACTGTTAACTGTATTCTGCAAATTTTTAATGTTGATCACCACGAAGAGGACAATATTTTGTTTGTTTCCTTTTTGTCGGAAAAAAGAAAAGAACATCAAGATAAAGACAAGTACAAGGAAAGCGATTGGGATCTAAAAATTTTATTTTATTTCTATTTTATTCAGCCATGAGAGGCAGCAGTAGTACAAAAAAAAAACATAAATATTTCTAATCCTCCTCATCGTTGTCGGAGGGGAGGGGAGGGTCGGAGACGTCGTCATCAGAGGTATGGTACTCAACGTCATTGGCGTCGAGTACCGCGTTCAGCTTGTTGTCGACGCGGGCTATCAGGTGCTGCAGCATCTGCCAGAAGTTTGGGTTCGGAGGCAACGGAGGAGGATATTGAGGTTCCTCAGGATTTCGCCCGGCAGGAGGACCTCGTCGTGGTGGAGGAGCCATTACGGTGGAGGTTGTAGGAGGAAATGGAGATGGAGATGAATGAGAAGAAAGTAAAGTAACAACGGGTTTAAATAGAGAACCATCTTGAACAATGTTAAACGTAACGACGGAAACACTAACGAGGAGACAAATAGTTCATCAGAATACGAGGAGACGCCTAGTTGGGAAGTTTATGTGGAAGCCGAAGAGACTCAATCATTCATTTCAACATAGGTAACGAACTCTGCTATCTCAGTATTTTGAAAAGAATGAACTTTTAATACCGGATACTGTAAAAGATCCGTTCTTAAAAGTAATATTTTTTAACCTAAAATTCTTACTCGAAAAAATAAATTGAAAATAAAAAAATAAATGATTTTTAGGACCTGATACATGATAAAATATTGGTCTTAAAAGTAATTGAAATGAAAACAATGATTTTAAGGACCGGATAAATGATAAAAAGACGGTCTTAAAAGTAATTGAATTAAAAAATGATTTTTAGGACCGGATAAATGATAAAAAGACGGTCTTAAAAGTAATAGAATTAAAAAATGAGTTTTAGGACCGGATACAAGATAAAAGGTCGGTCTTAAAAGTTATCGAATTGATTTGTTAAAAAATAATTGAATATTAGGACCGGATATTTAAACAAATACGCTCTATAGACGAAGCTGTAAGAGGTGTTTCAGTTATATAACTTTATTATTTTCCAGCTTATCGTTCTGTGTTTTTCATGGGTTTAACGAAATCGATGAAATGTTCTTGTGGGTATTATCTGTTGTTAATGAATATTGTTTTTCGAAGATTATATTTGCACTTAGACCTACCGAATTGACCAACAATTGTTTTTAGGTTACTCTTCCTGTCTTGTCTGCAACATCATCGTTCGTTGCCGGAGAAGTATGACTCAGCAAACGCATTTGAATTTATATGCTACAGGTGAGTCCACAAGACCTTCATCCCATGTATTTAATTTCCTCGTCTTGCATTTATTTTGGTTCTTGGATTCACTGTGATGCATTTATGACCAAAAGTGATTCTTTGTTATGCATTTAATGGGCAAGTTCCTCCGTAAAAGTGATTCTTTGAGCATATATTTGCTTTTGGATGTTGGCTTATTTTATATGCAAGTTTCAATTTTAACGGATTATGTATGATCAATGATTTTCGTCTATATATAGGAATTCTACTATGGATCACAGTTGGATAAGTGCTTTACGAACGAGTGTTGAATATCAGAATGGGGTGAGGGAATTTATAGAATTTGCTAAACAAAATGCACATGATGATAGGGGAAATTTTATTGCCCTTTTGTAGAATGTTTGAATGAGAGTCGACTAAGTCCTGAAGTTATACACACACATTTAATTTGTCACGGATTTTGTAAGACCTATACAGTATGGGTATGGCATGGTGAAAAAGTGTCAAGCGGGTCTCAACATGGGGAAGTGGCCTTTGATGATAATGACACGGATATGGATGATCGCATAGAGGACATTATCCGTGATGTAGGAGAAGAGGCTTTTGAGCGATCACGCACATATGGTAATATGTGCAGTGATGCAGAGACGCCGCTATACCCGGGGTGTAAAAAATACAAATTGTTGAATGCTGTATTGAAATTGGTAAGCTTGAAGGCACGTCGTGGATGGAGCGACAAGAGTTTTTCAAAATTGCTTGAGGCTTTGAAGGACATGCTTCCGGATAGGAATGTGTTGCCGCATCGCTACTATGATGCTAAGAAAATACTTTGTCCACTCGGGGATGGAGTACAAAAAGATCCATGCATGTCCGAATGATTGCGTATTGTATAGAAAAGAGTTTGAAGAGAAGCAGACTTGTCCGATATGTGAAACCCCATGGTACAAGTAAGATAAGGGGCCTGCAAAAGTGTTGTGGTATCTTCCAATCATACCAAGGTTCAAGCGGTTGTTTGCGAATGAAAATGATGCAAAAATCTGAGGTGGCATGCAGTGTACTCCTGATTGTTTACAACTTATCTCCTATGTTATGCATGAAACGAAAGTACATCATGCTGTCTATGTTGATTTCAGGACCAAAACAACCCAGAAATGACATAGATGTTTACCTTGAGACCTTGATCGAAGACTTGAAGGAGTTGTGGGAAGAAGGTGTCGATGTTTTTGACTCTTTCAAGAAGGAGGTCTTTAAAATGAGAGCCATGATATTTTGTACTATAAACGACTTCCCAGCATATGGGAACTTGTCAGGGTATAGTGTAAAAGGTCATAAAGCATGTCCGGATTGTGAAGAAGGCACACGCTACCATCAACTTCAACATGGAAGAAAGACAGTGTATCTTGGACATAGGAGATTTCTTAGACGGGGCCACCCATATCGTCGATTAAAGAAGGCCTTTTTTGGTGGTCAAGAGTATGAAGAAGCTCCGGTGGCATTGACTGGGGAGCAAGTGTATGAAAAGGTTAAAAATATCAGTGTCATCTTCAGTAAGAATGGAAAGAGTAGAAAAGAAACAAATATATGGAAGAAGAGATATGTATTCTTCGATCTTCCATATTGGCGCAATCTTGATGTGAGGCACTGTATTGATGTCATGCATGTGGAGAAGAACGTATATGATAGTATTGTTGGCACGCTTCTCAACATACAAGGAAGTTCGAAGGATGGTGTGAAGGCAAGATTGGATTTGCAAGCAATGGGAATACGCGAAGACTTACATCCAAGGCCATATGGGAAGAGAACTTATTGTCCCCCGGCTTCTCATACTTTATCTAAGGATGAGAAACGAAGCTTTTGTGAGTGTTTACATGGCACAAAAGTTCCCTCGGAGTATTCTTCAAATTTTAAGAGGCTTGTCTCGATGAAGGACTTGAAATTAGTAGGCCAAAAGTCTCCTGATTGTCATGTCTTGATGCAACAGCTACTCCCAGTAGCGATTCGAGGCATCGCCGAATATGATCTTCGGGTCGTTTTGACTAGACTTTGTTTCTTCTTCAATGCGGTTTGTAGTAAAGTCTTCGAGATTGAAAAGTTGGATGAATTGGAGAATGAAGGATATCTTATCTTGTGCCACCTTGAGAAGCTTTTTGTTCCTACATTTTTGACATCATGGTTCATCTAATTGTTCATCTAGTGAGGAGATAAAGTTGTGCGGCCCTATCCATTTACGGTGGATGTACCCTATTGAAAGATCTATGAAATTCCTAAAAGGGTATGTGAAGAATGCGTACCGGCCAGAAGCATCAATTGTTCAGAAATATATTTCTGAAGAGGCTATGGAATTCTGTCAAAATTATTTGGCCAAAGTAAGACATATTGGGCTTCCAAAACGTCAGCATACTGAAGGGTGTAGACAAGGGCTTCGGTAAAGAGTGTGGATCGTGATGAATTGTCACAAGTCCACTTATACATCTTGAATAATGTTGATGAAGTTCAAGCCAGCATATCTGTACATAAAGAAGCTGTAAGGAAAGAAAACCATCGAATGACCGAACAAAGGTTGATTAGGAGCATAACAGAACTTTTGCAAACTGGTTCAAACAAAAGGTCGAGGGATCTGAATGTGTTTCTGATACAATGAAATGGTTAGCACGTGGTCCTAAGGTTCATGTCATAAGTTGGAATTCGTATGTTATCAATGGTTATACATTTTACACAAAGTCCCTAGATGATAGGAGCACAGTCCAGAACAGTGGTGTTATGTTAGAGGCTGAATCTATGCACTTCTCCAGTTCGAAAGACAAGAGGCCTAAATTGGCAGTCATGCCATATTATGGGGTTATTGAAGAGATTTGGGAGGTGGACTATGTCAAAATTAGATTTCCCATCTTCAAATGCAAGTGGGTTAATGTCAATAATGGTGTTCAGATCGATTGGCTAGGATTTACTTTAGTCGATATTAATAGTAGAAGTTTTGGAGATGAACCTTTTATTATGGCAGACCAAGCGAAACAAGTGTTCTATATCACCGATCAAGAAAATAAAATGTGGTCTGTAGCTCTCCAAGGAAAGAGGGTCATTGATATTGATGAGGAAAGTCATTCAAATTATGGTCTTCCGAGAGTACTCCTTTTCAAGGGGTCTAGGACATGAACGAAGAAGATGAAGCGGATAATAAACCCGGCATAAGAAATGATCATCAAGAAGGGATATGGGAGGATATCACTTTATAAAAGAGTCAATTCATAAGGTAATATTCATATGCAGAATTCTTAGAAAACTTTAAGGTTTTAACTATATTATATTCCTTCTATGTTCTTAATTAAACAATGTCATCATTGACTATGAATTTGTTCTTGTTTTGTTTTTGTGCAGGATCCGATTCAAAGGGGCATGTTATAAAAGAGGATGCATGTTACGTTGTTGGGTGGGAATCAGATGAAGGCATGGTGAATAATATATTGGACTACATGTATGTTGATTTACGTGTTGTATTTGTAACTCATTGTGATTGTAATTAATTATCTTAGCTTATTGTATAAATTACTTTAGCTGTTGTAGACTTAAGAGGCCACATAACTCATGGTGGATAACATTTGTATTCTTTTTCCCAATTCAATTTATTCATGTTCATAGCTTGTAGCTTAAAGTATATCGACTTTTATGTGATGTTTTGGATGGTGGATTTGTGTATATATATATGATCAGGAAGAACAGAACAGGGAAAAAATTCGGGAAAATTTAGACCGCAAATAAATAAGACGGTCTTAAATGTTCAAATGTTAAGACCGGATGTACTTCTATGACCGCTCTTAAAGATATTAAGCCGGTCTTAAAAGTTGGTCTTTTAAGACCGGTCCATTCATAACATCCGGTCTTGAAAGTCAGTCTTTTAAGACCGGGTAATTAGTCCTCTGGTCTTAGAGTCCGCTATCTTTTGGACCGGATTTATATTTGTCCGGTCTTAATATTTGGATCTTTTAAGAGCGGTCGAGTTTTTGTTCGGTCTTAAAGTTTGAGTTTTAGGACCGAACAAAAAATATTTCAGATTTATTTAGTACGACTTTTAAGACCGAAGGTTTAAAATGTCCAGTCTAAAAGAAACTCTTTAAGACCGTTTACAAGTTCGGTCTTAATAGGGAGACTTTTAATACCGCCTGGAACAAGACCTGTCGCGGGTCCGGTCCTAATATACCTTTTTTGTCCGGTCTTAAAATCCTTTTTTCCACCCGTGTGTTTTCGTCTACTGCACTCTTTAAATTCCTAATGTTGCTCTATTTCTTTGTCTAGCATTTAATGTCCTGCCACGTTGGATCGTCTTTCGCTTGAATTCAAATATAGCATGGTTAATCAATCTAAAACTCAAACAAAGAATGATTAGATATGATATAAGTGAGTTTGAAGATGATTAACAAACATTAGATAGTAACTCATGAATTTCCAAAAGATTTCAAAGCTGCGTAAGTTAATTGCATATATTCTAAAAAAATCATTCTCGAGAATTGATCTATCATTCTCAAGAATCAAGTTCAAGACAGAGAGTTGAGAAGGCAAACCTTTAAGTGTTCTTGAGAATTGATCATACCATTTTCAAGAATCCTATGCCCAGAGAACTATCGTGAAGATTTATGATGACCATTCTCGAGAATTGAATTACCATTCTCGCTCGAGAATCACGCGTTAATGGATTTTCGTAGATAGAAAGCAGTCTCGAGAATTGATGTTGAGTTCTCGAGAATCATATGTTCACTCTAATTCATGAAGTCAATAATATTCTTGCATTCTCGAGAATCAAATAGTCATTCTCGAGAATCACTTCCATTCTCGAGAATCAAATAGTCATTCTCGAGAATCACATGACAAGAAGCAATTAATCTTTATTCATTCACTGAGCATTCTCGAGAATCCATGGACTCATTCTCGAGAATTGATTGCCCATTATCGAGAGTGACTTACTCATTCTCGAGAATGATTGATATGTTCAACATGTGATCGTTATGACAGACTATGCTTATTCTCGAGAGCTCATTGTTAGTACTTGAGAATAAGAGCAAATATGTTAATATTAATTCTCGAGAATCAAATCACATTCTCGAGAATCATAACAATAACTTCAACTTATTTTCTTTGTTTTGCCAGACTATTCTCGAGAATCTAAGAGTTCATTCTCGAGAATCATTTGTGCATTCTCGAGAATCATAAATGCATTCTCGAGAATGATTGCTTGTGATTCACAAATATTAAATTGATTAGTTTCTTCTTACTTTCTGTTTTGAAACCTTTAAATCTTTTGTTATCATCAAAACACTTGGGATCCAACAATTTTTAGGATATCAAATAGAAAGAGGGCAAAAAAACGAAAAAGAAACAACGTCATTTTGTGGCTGCTGTAAATGGATTTTTCTGTAGTAAATGCAGAAATGTTATTCTCATAATACATATCATATAGACGCATTTTGTCACTTGTATAAAGAAAAAGAAAAGGAAAACAATTAAGTCAATTAATACATTGATTGCAAGTATTTATTCAAGGTGAAAATAATTTTTTTATTTTATTTGAAACTTGGCAAAATTCAAAGTAACGTAAATAATAAATGCTCATAAAATAATTGCAAAACAAACTCTATTTTTCTTATTAATGCATTTAATTATAATTCATTGAATCGTACAAAAATTAACTTAAATATATAGTCACATTCATTCTTATAGATTCAATTCATCCCTTGAGAACATCTTTAATCTATCGGTCTTCCTTCCATTATAAAAAAAATCCATCAATCTCGTCGAATGGATACCTTGAACAAACAAGCAAAACTGAAAGGGAAAGTAGAAATTGACGAAACGATGATGGCGGGTTCTTCTTCAGAAGTTCAGAATAAGAACAGACTCAATCCATTCGCTAAGGAATGGGATCCAACAAAGGACCGAGCACCAGAAGAAACAAGATGCCTTTACTTGGCATTTTCAAGATGGCACGCACTCAATGAAGACGAGATAACTCTCTTCTTTACCCAGTAAATTAGTCAATAATCATTCTCCTACACTATTAATATATTCATAATTTAAATTTTTTCAAATAAACCCTATGTCTTGCCGTGTAACTATAAAAATCTTTTGTGAATATTTGGTGACAGGAGGTTTGGCAGATGCATTGAGAAGCTGAATTTTCAGAGGCCACAAAAAAACGAAGATGCCTTAATTTTTGGCAAAGTTGTCTTTCACTTTTCCACAATTCCTACGAGTATTTTGGGGAAGGAGAATCATATCATGTTAGCCGTCAATTCCAAAAGTCTTTGGTGCTTGAGGTTTGACCCATTGAACCAAAACAACGAAGTGTAGCGATGTCATGATGCTGTCATTTTGACAATATATAGACTCCATCTATATTATTACCCAAACAATTGAATGTTGTTTTTTATTTCGGCGTGTGTGCTTTCAGACTATAAGTAGAATAAATTTCTATGGTGGTTGCTTTAGTTAGTTTAACATTTGACAGTGCTTTTACTATCATTGAATAAATGTTCACACTCCAAATATTATATTGTTTTGAAAATTCTTATTAAGAAATGGAGTTGGTTTGAATATTTGTTGGGCTTTTTTCTGTTTACATTCTTACATCTTACACAGAGGTACATGATTAGATTTTCAAAACCTATATATGCAGGTAAATAATTTGATGTAGGTGTCACTAATATAAAATGTTTTTTAACACATACGGGTTAACAATGTCTTGTAACACTTGTTCTTCAACTAGTGTGAATACAGCTGGTGTAGAAAGTGCATGACTTTCTACACCTATTTCCGACCAATGTAGAGAAGGTTAACCAGAATTTTTAAAAATAAAAATAAAAAAACCTACACTTTTTACACTAGTTAATGTCACAGCTAGAGTAGAAAGTCTTAATATCACATCAATGTAGAAAAATAACCTTTTAATTTTGTTATTTTGATCTTTTGGCGTTTGTGCCTTCAAACTAGCTAGAATAAATTTATATGGTTGTGTAGTTGCTCTAATTAGTTTAACATTTGACAGTGCTTTTTCTATCTTTTGAATAAATGTACAAACTCTATATATTATATATATGTTTCAAAAACTCTGATGAAGAAAAGGAGTTGGTTTGAATATTTGTTTGGCTTTTGCCTATTTACACTCCTACATCATATAGAGGTATGATTAGATTTCTGAAACCTGTATATGTATGTAGATAATTAGTATGAGATTTTTCACCTTTTGAAGTAGATGTCACAAACGTATAAAGTCTTTTACACACTGGTTAAAAATGTCTTGTAACTAGTTCTTCAACTAGTGCAAATACAGTTGGTGTAGAAGGTGGAAGACTTTTCGCGTGCTTCCAACTAGTGTAGAGAAGCCTAACCACCATAATTATTACAAAAACAAACAAAAAAACAAAAAACTCTACACTTTTTACACTAGTTAATATCACAACTAGAGTAGAAAGTCGTAATATCACACCAATGAAAAAAAGAATTTTTTGCACTAGTTAATTGTAATATCTCAAATTTTGGGACAAGGAGTTTAGGAATAAGATTGAGATGAGTAGGTTGTTAAGCGAGTAGGAGTCAATAGTCTTAAAATTATTTTGAATAGAAGGTTAAACAAAAATATTTTTGGACCTTGAAAATTTAGGGAAAAAGTATGAAATATTATTTTGAGGATCTAGAACTATTATTAGGGGCTTAATTATGAAAGATTGGTTTAAATAGTCTTAAAGCCATTATTTGGAATTTAGGACCTATTTTTACGAAAATTCAAGAAAAGATAGTTAGAGGATAAATTGTGGCCAAAGAATATTAGAGTCAATATTTTTAGCCTAGAGAAGCTAATTGAGAACAAAAAAAAAAAATCCTTATATGGAATTAAGGATTTAATTCTAACACTTATCCAATATTTGCCCGACGGGCTTGACCCGATTTCCCAGCTCTATACTATATGCTTCCAATATAATGATAAAAATATTCAATTAAATTCACTAGTTAAGCACTTCAATTCCTAAAATTCTCATAGGTAAAGTTAAGCACAACTAACCCAATTTAATCAATTTAAGGGGCTAAAAACCTAAGATTAAATCATTAAAATGGGAATTTATCCGAATTTCTCCTATTAATATTATATATATACACACACGGGAAAATTTATTTTTTAGTTCTTAAAGTTTTGACTCACTTATAACTCAATCCCTAATCTTTGAGTCAACCTAGCTTCTCTTTTTTTAAAAAAAATAAAATAAAATCCATGGAGCTGAGTTGGAAGCCACATAAGCAAATTATAACCATATTATTAATATTTTTTGCCAAATAGGATGACTCAAAAATTTTAGGGATTGAGTAATAAGCGAGTTAAAAGTTTATAAACTGAGTTATACTAAGTTAAACTCTAGGGACTAAGTCATAAGTGAGCAGTCAGAACTTCAATGACCAAAAGATCAATTCTCCCAATATATAAACACATATAATTGTCTGTGTAGTGGACCATTGTGTATTTAAATTTGTATATAAAAGTTGTAGGTTCATTTTAACTCCATTGGCAAAAAAAGAGAACGTAAAGGTTTTGGCACATACGCAATATAATGTGATGTGGCAGCCGGCAACGTGACAAAATTTAGCGATGGAATTTCCTCCTGTTTCTTTAGCGCCTCTAAAAAACTGTGACCCATATTGATATAGATTTTCATGCCTAATCAAGTGAAATCACTCTTGGATAAATAAATATATGATTTATTATGTTTGCATCTTGAGCTGAGGTGCTGCAATAGTCATCCATGACGTGTCACGCGTTCTCATCACTTGATATTTTTTTATATAAGTTCTCATCAGTCATATATAACAAGATATTTCTAGTTATATATTATATCTCAGCTAATGCACAAGATGGGCACAACTTTTAGCGGTTCTAATACCACCTTTCGATTCTCTAAGAGATGCAAATAAATAATTAACTAGTTTCAAAGGATAAGCACGTTCATCACCAACACCTTGTCCTTTTAACTATTGGATAGGCACCTGAATATAATCATTCTCCTCATCATTGCAATGAAGAATTGAATAGGCAGCTGAATATATTCCTGCTTATTTTCAAATGCAAAATGAATCCCAACGGCAGTTAATTTGGCTAGTTTAGCTTCCTTTATTTTAAGCATGAACTAAAAGTCCTAGTCCTGCGACATATGAAATTTAGGATCCGACTGAGGTCCTTTGCTCATTCCCATTCTCTGCAATCCTCTTCCCTAAAGCTGCATCGTTTTGAAAAGATACTTTAGAATACTGACTGGTACTGAAAAAATACTGACATGTACTTCATGATCTTGAAAAGTTATTTTAGGATGTTGAAAAAATATTTCAGAGTACTGACTGGGACTAAAAAGATGCTTCAGGACGCTGACTGGAGATACTGGTTGGTACTAATGCCCATGGTACAACCTTTGGATTGATATTCTTATTATTTATTTTCCAATTAGGGGGTTGGTATCTGTTGCTATCAAGTGTGTGTGTGTCCATTTTATTTTTTATAATGTATAGTTTTATTCCTTTAATTTTATACAAGGTCTCAGTTTGTTCCCTTAATTGTAAAAAGTATCTTTTTAGGCATCTAACCCTAACATTAATAGTCTTAATCAAATGATGTTTTTTTTTTTTGTAATAATCACTATTATTTTGAAATTTAAACATAATAGGTTAGTGTTTGAAAATATTTAGTCAACGTTAAAAAAATTTAATTTCAATATTATTTTTTTATTAACAATGTTAGGGTTAAATGACTGAAAAACGCTTTATAAAATTAGAAGGCCAAGATATAATCTTTTGTGAAGTTAAAAGGACCATAAACGTATTTTTTTCCTTTTATAAATGAAGAACAATCTACTTCTTAATGTATGGATATTATTATTGACTTTTCTGATCAACGTAACATCTTTATGATTTACCCTATGCCTACTTATTTAAATTGAAAATTTTAAAATATTTAACGCATTCCTCAAAGAATGGGATAGAATAAATGAAATGCACTTTGTTCCATACTTTATTTTATACACGATCTGGAGTATTGGTTGAATCTTATTAACAATTTAAAGCAGAAAATGATAAGAATTTGATCCTTCCTTAAAATGAATTTCTAATCCAATGTGTATACTTCAATCCAAACTCTCCTTCAGATCTATTAAAGCAAATTTTTGTAATATGTGTGAAATACCACTCACTTGATGGATCATAACAGTATCAATAGCAAAACTTTTTTTCTAAATTTCCTAAATGTAAAATTTATCCGTCTCTTCCTTTTACTTTGAATTAACACTCCAACTTATATATATGGAACAGTGTGAGAAAAAGTAGTATGAAGAGAATCCAATTTCTCTAATCAATTATGCCATGCGAATGTTATTAGAATATATTAAGAGAGTCTCACATTGATTGATTGGATATTGAATTGAATATATAAAAAGGTTGAGGTGTGTCCAAACAATTGACTTAAGTCATCATTTTGATAGAAAGACAACCAAATGTGACTCACATATTTCTACTCCATTTGAGCGCCAAATTTGACAGGGTCTTTGTTGAACTACCATCCTCCATTAGGGCACAAGCAGCAGCATCTTTAAGCTCTTTCATTCGTCTTCTTATTTCTTCACCTTCTTCATCACCCTCCATTATACACTTTATAACCCTACTAATCTCTTCCTTCTCCACTATCCCATTATTATTACTATTATTGTCACTTACTCTTGGCCTTATAGCCACTTTTAGCCCATCATCTAACATCGCTGCATTAGTTCTTTGTTCAGCAAAAAGTGGCCACGCTATAATTGGCACTCCCTCTACGATACTCTCAAGTATCGAGTTCCAACCACAGTGACTCAGAAACCCTCCTGTTGAACTATGACCTAGGATTTGAACTTGTGGGGCCCAGGAAGCCATGACGAAACATCGATCTTTAGTTCTTTCTAGAAAACCTAATGGTAAGAAATGAAGTGGGTCTTCTTCCTCATTTTTATTATCACGTAGATAGCTAGCACTGGCTTTGTCAACTGGTGATTTCACGTTGACCCATAGAAATCTCTGGCCACTTAATTCTAACCCTAAAGCTAGCTCATTGATTTGGGCTTGGGATAGTCTCCCACCACTCCCGAAGGAAACAAACAGAACGGAATTTGGTGGTTGTTTGTCTAACCATCTTAAGCAAGTGTCCCACTCCGGTTCAGACCGGTTTGTTTCAGTGCTGGACCGGGTTTTTATTATGGGTCCAATTGCATGCACAGAAGGGTATCTCTTACGACTTTCTCCATTTCCAGATGGTTCCTCGCCGTGTTGCCAGGCTTTTATTGCTCCTGCTTCCATTTCTTCGAAGCTATTCAATAAGATAGCTGCAAGAGGTATTCATTACTAATATCACATTGGGAAAATAAAACACTTTTTGGACCACCTATTCTCGAGATTTGTGAAAAGAATGGCCACAAAGAGACATTAATTAATGTGTGACACATGCTTTACCTCTTAATTTGCGCACAAGAGAGAATTAATTACAGCGTGATGCTGAGCTGTTGTGTGTGTATGACACTCTGATACAATTTATAACTCCAAATCACTCCTTCCATGCCAAAATATAAACTTCAAATTTGTGAAAATGTTAGCCCTAAAATATAAACTTCATTTTAGTTTTGGCTAAACATTTATTGTATTTTTTCCAACTTTACCCATTGTTGATTATATTTATTGCATGTATTCTCTCACATTTATCCTCTATACACATAAGGGCATAATTGGAAAAATAATCAATATTTATTGTTATTAACTAATTTTAATTGTTTTCTTGATTAACATAAATCAGTTATTTTAAGCTTATAATAAGGGACGGAAAGAGTAACTAATTCTCACATACTAAGGAAAGTTAGTTGACTCAATAAATATAGACTAAAAAATACACCAGAAAAAAAAATGACAATAAGGTCCCAAATAATGGAATTAATGACATTTAGTCCTCAGCCAATTTTTTTATGAAAATGAGTCACAAACATTAATTCAGACAGCTACAAATTCAAGAATCTTTATTGCATACTATTATAAGATACTCCCTTTGTTCTTTATTATAAGACATCAACTACCAATTTTACAAACCAATAAAATTAGTTAAAAGCATTAAAGTTATCCTAAAATTCAAGTGATTTACAATATTACCCTTACTACTACCTTAAACTCAAATATCATACTCCCTCTGTTCCTTATTATAAGGCACCAACACTAACACCAACTAACAATTTTCACAAATCAATAAAAAAAGTTAAAGTAAATAAAGTTGTCCTACAATTTAAGTAACTTCTAATATTACCCCTATTAATTGCACTAAACTCTAATATTATATTAATTATTACTCTCACGTACTACCCTTATTAATTATAGGTATACATGGAAAAAATAATTAATACGTTTTGGAAACAAGCAAGTGCCTTATAAAAAGGACCAAATATAATTGCTAGTTGGTGCCTTATAATAAGGATCAAAGGGAGTATAAATTAGCACTCTCTCCCACTACCCATATTAAATATGGGTAGACATGGAAAATAAATTAAATGCACCTTGTAAACTTGCAAGTGCCTTACAAAAAAGACCAAAAACACTTATTAGTTGGTGCCTTATAATAAGCACCAAGGGAGTATTTTAGTTTTAAATGCAATTAATCCTCATATTGTTACTAAGACTCATGTTTGTAGCTGTTTGAATTCATACCATCATTTTTTCTGACTTTTTTTCTTCAAACATAACTATCATTAATTAATTCTTTTTTTTTTTGGGACTTAAATCTCAATAGATCTAAGGCACATGAATCACACAAAGAAAGAACAAGAAGATATGTTAAATTTACCTTCGGCAAGATAATAAGATTGAGAACGTTGGAGAAAGTGCTCATAAGACAAACTTGATCGATCTTGAAGATTATCTGGGAGGTCTTTACCACTCACAGGGACACAACCTGGAATTTCAATGGCTACTGGTAGATCTCTGAACTCACCACCACAAGAAACCATTTTCTGATTCAGCTTCTCTGAATAAAAGCAAAGCGAAAGCATCATAGCAGAACAAGGGAAGTAAAGATACGATATAATGTTCAGTTCCGTCGCTATTTCTAATGCTTCAATTGTTAAAGGCTCAGCCACAATAGCTGCCAAGTTCGAGCTCGAAACGGCGAGGGACTTTAACACCTCGCGAACGAGGGGCATAGACCGAGACACGGCAAGTTGAAGCTGGATTTCCAAGGGAAGATCCTTGGGTTGGTCATGGAGGTTGACTGGAGGAAGAAAGGTGCAGGTTATGGAAGAAGGAAGAGATTGAATAAGAGCCATGGAGGCACTAGGAGGTGATCCAAGAGTGGGGATGAAGCACGTGACGTGGAGGTGGAGGTGGCCGTCGTTTTGGAGGCGGACCAGTCGTTTACAGAACTCGAGAATGGAGGCTTGGTGGCTATACGCCGGGACGGTGACGACAGCAATCTCTGTTATGGCTTCCATGGTCAGAATAAGTCAGAGAGCGAAGAAGAATACTTAGGTTTGGTTTAGTATTATAATTCAATGCTATTTGTACAAGTACGCAAGAATTATTTAAGGAGGGACGTTATTTTATATTAAAACTGAGAGATATTTCTATGAACACACAAGAGGAGACATGTAATTGGGTCACATGAGAAATTTTTTGTTGGCTCTGAAACGTGTTTATTGAGTTATTCTTCTTTTAAAAGGAATTTAACTTTTTTTAGTTTTTGTTCAAATATCTCTAAGCATCTAATTAAGATACTCATCTTTTAGTTTTTCTTATCCTTTAATTAGACGAGTTATTGTCTGAGTGTCTAACCTTTAAGAAACATGTGTAGAAAAGCTTTAAAAAAAAGATTAATTTTTTTAAAAAAAAATTTAAGATACATGTAAAAAGTTTATTTCTTTTTTCAAAAGCTCTTTTTGTTTCTTACATTCATTAAGTAATTATTAATGAATGATGAGGATGTCAAGATTAATTTGTGCATATCAATGTCAAAATTTTTTGTATATCGTGTGTGTGGGGGGGGCGGGGGGTATATATAATACTTATTCACAAATTTAGGTAATTATTGATAAAGAAAATAGAAGTTAAAGACTTCTATGTAACGGAAATAAAATTAAATAAATATATGACAAAAAATAAATAGAATTCACATCAATATCAGAATTATTAACATTGAAAATCCCTTTGTACTAGAGGGAAAACCACAAGTCATTGAGACCAATGAAACCAACTCCACTACGATGATAATTGAAGTACAAAAGAGTTTCAATCAAGCGCACAAATAAGTACTAGCAGTCAGCTAAAACACCGAATTAACAAGCTTACCGATGATGATAAATAATTTATGGGAAAAACACTTCTCATGTTGTAGGAGAAGTGTTTTCTCATGTTACACACACATGAAATGGTGGGACCCACGTATATATATAATTCTAATTATATATATATGTGGGTCCCACCATTTTATGTGTGTAGAAATCTTTTTCTTCTCATGTAACATGAGAAGTTTAAACCCCATAATTTATATCTTATATTAGTATGTACATTTGCTTTCTTTACTTTTCAAGTTAACTATTTTATTCAAATAATTAAAGTCTATCATTTTTTAAAACAATTCAAGAATTAGTGAGTTTCCAATTTATTATTGTTGTGTTTTTCTAAGTTACAAATTTTATTTATATATTTAAGTAATTAATTGACATTACTAATTTAAGAATTTGTGACAATTACATCTTCTAATCATACATGCAATTAAGTTTTCGAGAATCAGAAGAATTCAATTTATAAACAATACCATGGTAAAACAATTCATAAACAATGCAACTTAACTCAAATTTTATAGGATTAAAGTGAATTTTTTATTCAGAAAGTATTTTTGAAAGAGTTATAGTCACTTAAGAAAAGTTATGAAACAATTTTGCATATAGTATTTTTACCCTATTTTAACAGAAAGCGTTAAATCAATCATTAATAGAAGTTGGGAGACTTTTATTTTATTCAATATTAACGGTTAAAAAGTGCAATATTGCATCAATTTTAAAAGTTAATGTGGAGTAACAAGCTGATTGAAGTGGTAAACCCCCATAAAGAGGAGAGCGTAGGTTCAAATCATGAGAAACACTCTTATTGATAGAGGTAAAAACATTTCTAGTTGACGCTCCATACTTAACAATTTCCTTGAAAGTGAGTTTTTATTGTGAGAATGACCTAATAAATTTTTATTTTTGTTGTCATACCCACAAATTAGAAGAAGGTGGATTAAGTTCCCAAAGACCTTACCTTCCTCTTGGATGTTCGGCTTGGTGTTCTTTGTGTCTTCTTCTTAGTCACCTATTTTCCTTCTTCTCTTCTTCCCAACGCCACCAGCGGACACAGAAGGATATGGGCTCCTTAAATAAATCTCCCAAGTTATTTCATTTTGCCCCTAGATCATTTTTCATCATTCTAGAGAAATCAAGGTGAATACATTTTTTTTCTTTTGATCTCTCTCTCTCAACCGGTGGTTTTTGAGAAGTCGGAAGCAAAAAATTTCTCATTTCATTTGGTCTCTCTCTCACATGTCCGACGCTCTTGGGTTAAGCTTTGGCGTAGGACGGTGGCGGAGGCACTGGAGAAAAGAGCGGTTAAACCTTCTTGTTGGATAAGGCAAGAAGGCTTAACATTGTGCACATTATTTATGTGAGACCTTATGCGTTATGCCAGTATATATAATGGTTGTTTGTGTCAGCCCACTATTTATTATGTCAACATTGTGCACATTATGGCATCACCAAAACTTAATATATTATGGGTATTATATTGGAACCGTTATAATAGATATTGAATATATCACGGTTCAAAACCATAAAATATTTCTACCGAGCATATATAGTAAATATTTAACAATTCGGAACCGTGATGTATGGTCGATAATAACTGTGATGAAAGGCTTTTCTATAGTACTGACAGTAAATTTTGCCATGAGGGATTTTCTTTTTTAAGTAATTTTTTCTATTATTTATCTAAGTAAATGTGTGCTTTTTTATTTATTTAAAATTTGAGGCGTATTTGTTTGTTTCCTATAAAAATATTCCTCATTGACAAAGTCAATTCTAGAAAATAATTTAAAGCCAAAAACCATTTGTGCTGACTAGTGGTGGGAATTTATTTATAAAACGGAAAATAAAATGATGCTTTACCCATGATGCAATGAATCTGGGCATGTATTCTAGTAAAAAAGAAAAAAAAGAATATTAATCTTATGTAAAGAGGCCCACTGGCGTATAATTTTATTTCTTTAATAAATTTGTCTTTTATTAAAAAAAAACAGAGAATAAAAGAATATAATGCCAATTGCCAAGTTCATGAACAGACTAACTGAGAATTTTGTTTCCTTTTCTGTCCTTTGGTCAACGTTCATCCGTAGTTCATGTACCAATTCATTTTCCCCTTTCTTTGTTTTAGATTCATACGCCATTGCTTTAATATCATTTGTGGTTTTCACTACAGAGCATTAAATTAGATTCTTAGGGAGTTCTGCTGCATTTTATATTGAAAATGAAAAAAACATAATATTCCATGTGAACCTCATTAAAAAGGAAAAAAGAAATAATCTTTCACATGGTGTTCTGTCATAAGAACATAAGTGTCTAGCCCTAGGTGGGCTAGTATGTTGATATAGGATCAAGTAGCTCTCTCCCAAGTATCCATGTATGATATACCTCTGAGAATAGGTGATCTCTGTGCACACATGAAGGCTTTCGCCAAAGGGGGTGGGGTGTGTGCTCTGTGTGGCTGAATAGTAAAGGAGAGAGCTTAGAAGATATGTACCTTTTAGGTTAACCAACTATATATAGAGGCTACCTTAGGGTTTGGGTTTGGACTTGTTGGGCCTCTTGTGCCTCCAAGCCCAAATGCACTAAATGTCTCCTGCTGGGCCACACCTTGGATGAGCATGATATCTGATTCCATAACAGTTGCCCCCAAGCTCGGTAGTTCAGGTCTCTGATTGTTGAGATTCATTGACTGCTTTCCGAGATCCCTTGAATCCGAATTTGCTTTCGTAGCAATTTTCCCGAGCTAATTAACCGGTTTATCTTCCTACATTTAATAACATGTAAGCAAACCACAATAAATGGAAAATACTTACTGTTTGCGCAAATCGTTCAACATGCTCATTTCGGATACTTGTCCGAGTTTTCCTTAAACTTTCTGGTTTGCATTAATCTCGGTTATTGATAACGCGCTTTTCCACTTAACAAATCGTCGTCTACTTTGTTGCCCCCCAGCTCGGTAGTTCAGGTTTCTGAGCTGCCGGGATGTGTTACTTGCCAAACCCGGACTAGGTGTTCGCGACGGTTGGGATTCCGCGCGTGTTGACCCGAGATTCCGGGTTTATATACTTTAAACCGAGATTTTGGGTTTATAAACTGTAACCTCGAGATTCTGGGTTATATATTCTAACACCGAGATTCTGGTTTATATACTTTAACTCCGAGATTCCGGGTTAATATACTCTATCACCAAGATTCCGGGTTGATATACTCTATCACCGAGATTCCGAGTTATTTACTTTAACCTCGAGATTCCGGGTTTATAAACGGTAACACCGAGATTCCGGGTTATTTACTTTAACCTTGAGATTTCGTGTTATATCTTCCAACACCAAGATTTCGGGTTATTTACTTTAACACCGAGATTCCGGGTTACTCGAACACTGAGATAGAGAATGTTTGCCAAGTTTGCATTAACCTTGGTTATTGCTACCATGTTTTTCCACTAACAAATCGTTATCCACTCTGTTACCCCCCAGCCTGGTAGTTCAGGCTCATGAACTGCCAGGATGTGTTATTTTCCAATCCAAACCAGGTGGTCGTCATTGTTGGGATTCCTTGCATGATTACCCGAGATTCCGAGTTTATATACTCTAAACCGAGATTCCGGGTTTATAAACTTTAACCCCAAGATTCCGGGTTATTTACTTTAACACCGAGATTCCGGGTTTATAAACTTTAACACCGAGATTCCAAGTTTATAAACTTTAACCCCAAGATTCCGGGTTATTTACTGTAACACCGAGATCCTGGGTTATTGATTTCTAAAAACGGGTTTGTTTACCCAAATTCAATCAAATAAACTTGGCGGCATTGCTGCCTTTACACGGAGCCCGATTTTAACCAGATTCAGTTTAACCGGGATCTTCACACGGAACTCAGATTTAAACGAGATTCATTTAAACCAAGTCCTCCTTCGAAACTTTACACAGATCCCGGATTTTAACCAGATTCGATATAACCGGGATCCGCCTTTTGTCTTTGTTTCCTGCAAAATTTAAACAGAACTTATCTCGGCCTTACCGCGTCCCAAAGGGGGCACATTTTAACCGTTATCACCACGAATCCCGGATTTTAACCAGATTCGGTTTAACCGAGGTCCGCCTTCAGCCCATCCGAGGTCCAATTAAGGAGCACGGATTTCACTGTATAAAATAGACTTAACATGATTCATGAAAACGAGTTTGTGTACCTCAGATTCAGGCATGTACATAAACTTGACATGATTTTCGAAGACGGGGTTCTTTACCCTGAATTCATACGTGTTTAAACTGGACATGATTTTCGAAGACGGGTTTCTTTACCCTGAATTCATACATGTTTAGACTTGACATGATTTTCGAAAACGAGTTTCTTTACTCATAATTCATACATATTTAGACTGTACATGATTTTCGAAAACGAGTTTCTTTACTCATAATTCATACATGTTTAGACTGGACATGATTTTCGAAAACGAGTTTCTTTACTCAGAATTCATACATGTTTATAAACTTGGCGGCATTTTCGCCTTTATACGGAGCGGGGTTTTAACTAGATTCAGTTAAACTAAGGTCCGTCTTCAAAATTTACACGGATCTGGGATTTTAACTAGATTCAATACAACCGGGTCCGTCTTCAAATTTTCACAGATCCGGGATTTTAACCAGATTCAATGCAACCGGGTCCGTCTTCAAAACTTTACAGGGATCCCTGATTTAAACTAGATTCAGTTTAAATCGAGTCCTCCTTTAAAAATCATATACTTTTCAAGCATTGAAATATCCAATGGAAACATCATATTTTTTGGACATTGGAACTCTAGCAAAATTTGCCTAGATTTTTTATCTCTACTAGTGCAGCAATTATCATTGAGCAAAATTGAATGGCCACCATCCACTAACTATCCAATACTAGGCAGATTATGAGATAGAGTAGAAACATGTATTACATCATGTACAATTTTAGCATTACCTTGACTTATAACAACGCTAGCAGTACCTTTACTTTCAACTTGGATATGCTTGTTGTCACCAAGAGTTACCTCTGATTTTTGGGACTCATCAAGCTCCTTAAATAAAGATTTTGTTCTTCCAGCGTCTTTGTCAACGAGAAAATGCATCAAAGTCATAGGCTTTAATTTAGCCATTGAAATTGAAGCCTATGACTTGTTCCTGGAGCCGAAAATTTGGCTTCAAGTGTAACCAGACTTGTTTAGTCTGATATTCAAAAAATCTTTAAGCTGAGCCCCTGCATGAATCAGGCTACATCGCTCTGTAATTTGGAGGTTGCCCCAGTGAGATATTGCAATTTCAAGCTCTAACTCCTCAAGCTCATGAATACTTGGATATATGTCTGGTTTATTCAAAACAAAGACAACTTCCTTTTTCCACTGCCGAGAATGCCAAAGAAAAACAAGCATGATAGACATGGTAAATATAATAACATAAATTATATCACCAATACATCTAACCATTTGTATACGCAGGTTGGTGAACGTATAAAGTCTGGTTGCTGTCTTTGTGAAAGTATCCCACAAATCTCGAAGTGGATGTACTGTGGGACGATTTAAAATTTGCATACTGACGGCACACCTCAATAACCTGTAAAGCTTCTACTGCAGTCTTTATAATTTGAAACCGGTTTTGTAGAAGTTAGAAGAAAATTGTTGACGTCCCCTGACAGTATTTTAGTCACGTGAGCGAAAGAAGCAAAGTAATCCAAAACTTCGAAAAGTCAAAAGCGGTAGCCATATAGGGGTAACATGAATAAGCTCCAATTTCTCCATTACCACCAATAACCGTTGAGAATATTTTCAGTGACAGGTCTACTTAAACACGGTTATGGTTTGAAGGTGTTGGTTGGCTGTGTTCCACAATCCCCTTACCCGAATCTGCCATATTCCTCCATCCCGGTCAATACATGCTTTCTCAGCTGTCGGCTTCAAATAACAGGTCCTTCCTCATGATCTACCCCAAAACTGAGACTCTGAACTCAAGAATGATGTTGACAGTGCCAAGCCCTCAACATGATGAAGAACCTTTAACCAACAAATTGTAGGATCATTTTTGCTCCTACGATATGCATTGCAAACCTGCAAATACGCCTTTTGAAACTCGAAAGGTATCTTGCAGGGTGACTACTGGTTCATGAATGAGTGATGAGGTGGCGAAATTGGGAGCTTGGTGGGCTCCGATAGAAATTGGCATGCTCCAATTTTTAATGCTGCCCCCACAGTCTGCTTCCTCCGGAGAATCTCCGAGACTGTCATCTCTATGTCTTCAATAACAGCAGGTGAAGCACCTGGTTGATGGCTAGGGGTGGAAACAGGCCAGGGGCCTCTGGCCTGGCCTGTTTTTGGCCTGAACAGGCCTGACCTATCAGGCTATCAGGACAGGCCCAGGCCTACAAATAGGCTTGTAAAGCATGACAAGCCGGCCTGTTAAGAGGGGTAAAATTGTAAATATTTTTTAATTAAACTCTCTGTACTACCAGGTAGTTAAAAGGAATTTAAAAAAAAAAAAAAACCAATTCCTTCTCATTTCCGCCTCCACTCCAAATCGCGATCTGCAACTTAACCCCAAATCCCCTATTCCACCATCGGCCTCACCGAGTCACCGTCCTCACCGTCGGCCTCACCGAGTCACCGTCCTCACCATCGGCCTCCTAAGTTCCCAACTTTCAGATCTCAGTCTCGACTCTCGACCCTGCTTCAATCTTCAAATTCTTCATCGAGCTTGCTTCCGTCAATAGTGCCGGAACTTCTCTGTCTCACCTTGTATTACAAGAATAAATTTTCGTCGAGCTTCCTGTAACATCCCAAATTTTGAGATTTGAAATTTGAATATCATATGGGAAATTGAGTTGTGAAATTTGTACTAAATTAATTATTGGGACTTAAGGCATTTTCTCCCATAAATTAATGATAAATAATTAGGGAATAATTTGTTGGCATAAATATTTTTGAGATAATATTTTAAGGCCAAAAGAAAATTAATTGGGAAAGAAAAATATCTTTATATAGAATTAAGGATTTAATTCTGGTAATTATTCAATATCTAACTTTCATTGGGATAAATACTTATAGCCCATAAGCATTATACTCATATCAGTTCAGCAAGGATTCTCGTGGACAAGCCCAAACAAATGCATTTTCAACCCCAGCCCATATACCCTTCGGCCAAACCAATACCCATTGCCCAATTCATTTAACCTTTGGTCCATAAGCTGTTAGATGCAAGCCCATATACTCCCTCAAATGCTATACCATTTCGGTCAGCAAATAGAACAGAGCCAGCAAGAAAAAATAAAATAAAATAAACAGAACCAACTTAAACACGTTAACGCCAAGAAACAGAGTCAGCAAAGATCACGGTTTTGCAGGGAGATTATTAGCAAAAGATAATCAACCCATGCTCCTCTCAACTGTACACGCAAACGCAGAACCCCCATGCTTCTCGAGCCAAACGCTATGGACCCCTGTGTTTTCCTTGTCGGACCGAACCCTTAGTGTAGTATATATTGACTGTTCCTTGGCTTCCATTCAGTCATATTGCCTTAAGAAAAAAAAAAAAGAATGGAGCCTGAGTCTGCGAGAGAGAAAGAGAGGGCCCGAGAACAAGAGAGAGTGAGCACGAAAAAGAGGGGAACCGAGAGGCTGAGTCTGAGAGTGAAAGAAAGAGAGACGAGAACGTGAAAGGGAGAGTGCTTGCTGTAGTCTCCTTCCTCTGCCCAGCGGTTCCAAATCAGAGGTGAGTCTTCAAGCCATATGGATTCCTGCAAAATGAATATTAAAAATAGAGAGGTTGCTGCATATGCGTTGCTGGTGTGTGTGTAGCTAGTTGTTCATGAAACCAAGTTGTCATGTGGGTGTGTCGCTGAACTTGGAAGGTTTACTGATTAATATATATATATATATATAGCTATACGTTGCTGCATCTGTTCTGTATATAAGTTGCTGTCATAGAGGTATATAAGTAAATGCACATATATATATATCACTACACTAAATGAAACACACGCATATAGGAGAGAAAAAGAGGAGACTATATATATGTGTATGTGAAAACGTCATTGCACTGGGAAAAGTTAGGAAGACTTTGCTTTCATGTATATGTTGTATATATATATATATGAAAGAGAGGAAAAACTTGAGTAGTGTGTCTATATATATATATATATATAGATATAGATATATATTGTGGGCCTGTATTGGGAAAGAAATATAAAACTTGACTTTTATATATATATATAAATATATATTGTTGTGCTCATGGAAGGGAAGGGGGAATAAGAAAGAGTTACTATTATATATGGATTAAAAAAAATGAGTTTTATTACTGATGCAAGTTGCTGCACGTGAAAGAGAAAAGGGAAAACTTGTGTGTTGAATATATATAGTCATACCCACACATTTCTGATACAAATAAAGGAAGGTTTTTGGCTTTCATATTATATGTATATATGAGCATATAGAATGGAAAACCAAAGCATTATCGATATATATATATATATATATATATATATATATATATATTTATTTATGTGCTATGCTGCATAAGAAGGTGGAAGGGAAAGATTTTTGCTTTTAGATATAAACAGAGTGGAAAGACTTTAGTGTGTGCGTGGCTTGTAATAATAATATAGATACATCGCTAGTGGGGAAAAATCTACTGAACTATATATATATTGGTATATAGATGTAAATGAAGCATAGAAACGTGAATGATGGTTATAGAGCCAGATTGTTGCTTATTGTTTTGTAGAAAACAAAAGGAAACTTGCTGATTTAAGTATGTGTGTGTGTGTGTGTGTATATAAGAAACTAAAACTTTACTTACATCTATACAAAGACGCTGTGGATATAAATAAAAGGAACAAGACCGAAACTTTTAAAAGCCAGAGTTGTTTTGCACAGGAGAATATGACACACACACACATGGTTTCGTATTAAAATCTTTTGCCTTCTGTACCATATCATAAAATAAATTAACAAATAGGTTGTTATTGATAAAATTTTTAGGGGGTAGCTTAAGGCTTTGGAGTAGTATTAGAGAAAATTTAGGATAGTTTTGAGTACAATATTGATAGATATTCATGTTTAATGTTTGTAGACTCTCAATGAGAACTTTGGAGTAACTCTTGTTTAATTACCTACAAGCTAGGAAGTAACAGGTAACTCTGAATATTCTTCCATATACTTGTAAATTGTGTGTGATTGTGAATAACTATACTTTATTTAAAAATTAGAGGACTGAATCATATGTATGTGTATGTATTGTAAAGTGATATTTTATATGAATTGAAACATGATTTATTGTTACTGAACATATTTGTCATGGCGGATGTATTTGTGATGGGTTGGAGTAATGAGGGATTTGTATGTTGAGATCTTTTACCACGTGGTATGTCATCACTCTGTGCACAGTGGATGACACTTGTTAGGGCCCCTTCTTCCATGTTTTCCTTTGGCCGGGATTGTATTGGAGCTGTGGGACATGGGACACCTCCTTAGTTGTATTGTTTTAAGGAGGGGAGCCATAGTCCATGCTTAAGCTCTATACCTGTGGCCGGGTGTATCTTAAGTTTTGGTGAGCTTGGGACAATCCAGTCAAACGGATGAGTTTCTATTGGACTATGTGTTAGCCTATGGCTCCAGTTCGCGGTTGAGGATGGACGGTGTATAGGGGAGGCTGCATACTGCATATTGTATAATAGTACGTTTCACATTGACGTATTGAGAATTTATGTTGGATGAAATTATGGTATATACAAATATATATATATATATATATGTAATCAGCTCCTGCGTTTTTGTCATATATGACTTACTTGTGTACGGTAGAAACTTTCAGTAGTTACTGAGATGTAAATCTCACCCTATATTAAAAATCTTCAGGTGATTGTTCAAGTAGGGAGCAAGGGAAAGAACCTATGGAGTGAGCCTTGAAGGCTCGGTTGTACTCCTAGAACTTATGTTATGTTATTCTATTTGCCATGACTACAAGACTTCCGCTTTGTATTTTATTATTAAATATTTTGGGAATTTATGTTGACTCAAAAACACATCTTGAATTGAATTAGTTATGTATTTTAATGATTTGGATGTTGATCATCCTTGTTAGAGATATTTCAAGTGTTTTGGCCAAGATTTTGGGTGTTGAATTTTGGGGTGTTACACTTCCATCGACTCTACTTCACTCGAGAGTCTCCTGGTATTTCTCTGTCTCACCTTGTTCTATTTCCCCTGTTTGGCTTGTGGAAGTTAAGAAGATACTATATTTGGAAATGGCATCATCTGAACAACATTGGGGTTTTACCTCTTGATCATTACAAGAATAACAGTACAACCTTCGAGGATTTACGTGATTAGATTCAATAGTCATACAACCTCGTCGTGCATACACCTATGAGAGATGAGATTTTTTATTTGGCGTTAAGGCTCGCTTTTATTTGCCCAAGTAAATTTGTTGAGCACTAAAACAGAAGGGAAAAAACAGCCAAGGGAGGTCAGAAAGGACTCGCCACTTCTGAGGCAGGCGACGGTGGTTCTCTGTGGCGGAGGAGACATGGAAAATGATGACGTTGATATGCAAAGCGCCGAGAACAATGAAGCAGTAAGGCTTCCTTCTCATCTAGTTTATTGCTCAGTTTAAATTTGGTTTTTTACTTATTGCTGCAATCGAGAACCCTAATAAGTCCTTCAAGCATCAATGTGAAATGCGATTGATGTAGGAATTGGATGACATGAAGAAACGTTTGAAGGAGATGGAAGATGAAGCTGCTGCTTTGCGAGAAATGCAGGCCAAGGTGGAGAAGGAGATGGGCTCCATGCAAGGTGCTTTCTTTCGCGTCTGGTTTCAATAAATTTAGTTTCTCTTTTAGTTTTAATTTTTAATCATGTAAATTGTCCCTTTCTGGCGGAGAAATTTTAGTTGTTTATTTGTTGTTCTTCTTGATGTGAAATAATTTGTATGTTATACAAGCATTGTGTTGAATTGGACATGCCTAACTTAGAATTAATCTTAGTTTCTTCATTCTGCATCAATGATACAATCCCTAATTCCTTGTTCTTACCGTCTTAAGTTTTTTTTTTTTTTGGGTCAAACAAGTTATAACTGATAGATTTGTAATGAGAAGCTTGGGAAGGAAACTCTAGCTTGGCTCTGACTTTAGAGTATTAAGACATTTCATGCACGTAATTGATCTGTACATGTTCTCAACTTGATTCAAGCCGAGATATATTTAATTAGAAAATTAGATTATGAGAAGTTCTCTTTCTATTCTTTGGAATTATATTTTATCATATCATTATTTTTCTGGCTTTTCAATGAAAGAAGAAAGGATCTCTTTCTTTCTGGACTTTCTAGAGGGGGGCTTTTTCTGCAATAGAGTGGGAGATTGTTTCCTTCCCTTTTTATTTAACTTTTCTTAAGGATTTGCTTATTTTTATTTTACTTTTTTTTGGATGTTCTTTCCTTTCATCCTCTATTCTTGAATCATTCGGGCATTGGTGGTGAGGTTGATTATGGTTAGAACATTGGTGAACTTCATACTTATTGTTTTTGGGAGGGAGTTAGATACAATGGTCTAATTCAATACTGCTGGTATTCATGTGTTGTATGAACTACAATTGTGTCTTAAGGTTTATTTCTAAAATAAAACATGCCCTCTAACATTGGTAACCTTTCATTCATGCATGTTATGAACTTTATCCATGGTAAGGTTATGTTGTTGTATTTGATTTCATTTTTTATGATGTATTTTAGATCATTAGGAATAATTTCTGTAAGGCCTGTTTTCGGCCTGTTTACAGTGGGCTTTTTTCGGCTGTTAACAGCTTGGCCTGTTTTTGGCTCATTTATAGTTGGCCTGTTTTCGCTGTTTTACATTTAGGCCTCGTGGCCCGTTAGCTCGAGTACAAGATTTAAAAAAAACAGGCCTTAACGAGGCCGAGCTGACTGTATACTGAGCCGGGCTCGAGCCCAAAATAGGCTTTGTTATGAGCCACAGTCGCTCAGGCCATTTTCTTCCTTAACATGCCAGGCCTGTTAAGGGCGAGGCCTGGCCTGTTTCCACCCCTATTGATGGCAGCCATAGTAGACCAATCTCATATTTCAATCTCGATTCAGTAATCTCGGCTCCCATATGCTCCAAAAATTGGTCTCGGCTTCGTCACTGAGAAAGGAATCTCGATTCAGCATCTTCGGTACATCTCGGTATACACGAACCTCGGCTGAAGACCGACCTCCTTTCCAAGCTGAAGACCGAGGCTCTCTTTCTTTCTAACCTCTATCTCGGCAATGGAACCCGGTTCCTTCTTTTACACCTCTATCACCGCTTGGGAACCCAGTTTCTCTCCTTCTATCCTCAATCTCGGATATGAAGAATTTGAGTAGTGAGGAATCTCGGCACTGGATCCCGGCTCTGGGTCTCGTCCCACCTCATCTCGGCACCTCTCACCTCGGCATCGCTCGACGAAGAAATCTTGCAGCATTGGACGGCAAACATTCTCTCGTCCAGCATATAAGAATTATGACCGAGATGGCTTCTGTTGGGTATGCCGGCGTAAAACCGAAGTGTCATTCAATATCGTCATCCCATAGTAAGGAGAGGCATGAAGAAAATCGTTCGGATTGGATCCCGACCATTTCATGAAAGGAATCATTCGAATTGGATCCCAAACTTCAATGATCAATAAAACAATCTCGGACCCCCAAAAATTGTCTCGTCACCCCTCTACATAAACCCGATTCTCTGGCCACTTCCTCATCTCGGCGCTGGATCCCGGCATTGGAGGTATCTCGGCTTTGGTCTGTTGAACCCGGTTCCATCTTTCAAAACTTTGATCTCGGCTCCCATACCCTGCATGCCAGCTTCAGCTATCTCGGCATCTCAGGATTTCGGCTCCCATACTCTGCATGCTAGCTCTGGGTAACCAGGATGTGTAACACCCGAGCTTGATTTTTCCACCTGGGAATTGAGAAAGGTGTCATATACGTTCACAGGATCTCGGCCTCGTCGCTGTGTTGAGTTCAACTTTCTCGGCTCTGATGCTCTGCACACCGGCTTCAATGGATGGTTCCAAAACGCCCAAAATCGGGGAAAAATTGGGAAACTGAGTAAGGTATAACGGCTTCGTCACTGAGAGAAGAATCTCGATTCAGTGATCTTAGCTTCATAAATTGGCCCTCGCTTTCAAGACCAAAACCTTCGAGTTCTTCACCGACGAAGATCACGCCGCTGCCACCGTCGGTGAAGACTCTGATGGCTTCTCTCTCTTGGATTCTGCCTGTGACGAAGCCTCTTAGTACTCAGATGCGCCACACGGTGTTTTCCTCAATGCATTTGAAGCTTTCGAGACTAGGAGAATTCAAAAATCTCCAGGGGTAGGATGCGACTGATTTTCATTAATTCACTGACCATACTTGGTCGTGGGAATCGAATTTTACCGATTCCCCACAGACGACACCAATGTTCTGTCATAAGAACATAAGTGTCTAGCCCTAGGTGGGCTAGTATGTTGATATAGGATCAAGTAACTATCTCCCAAGTATCCATGGATGAGATACCTCTGAGAATAGGTGATCTCTGTGCTTACATGAAGGCTTTGGCCAAAGGGGGTGGGGTGTGTGCTTTGTGTGGCTGAATAGTAAAGGAGAGAGCTTAGAAGATATGTACATTTTAGGTTAACCAACTATATATAGAGGCTACCTTGAGGTTTGGGTTTGGACTTGTTGGGCCTCTTGTGCCTCCAAGCCCAAATGCACTAAATGTCTCCTGCTGAGCCACACCTTGGATGAGCATAATATTTGATTCCATAACACATGGAATAAAAAAAAAGTTAAAGATCAATAAATGTATTTGAGATTTAATTGTTTTTTTTTTAAAGGTTTGTATTGATAGTCTAACTTTGACTTCATAAATACGTAATGATGCTAAATTTAATGAAGATTAAGGAAATTAATAAATATAATAAACAGGGTAGTTATTAATAAATATAAGAAACAGGGGTTAGTTATTTTTCATAGGGAGGACCTTATAATTAAGGGAATAATTTGAAGTTGAGTAAAATATACGTTTGATCTTCTAAATTTATATTAAGTTGTAATTTTTGTCCTTAAATTTATAAAACATGTTAGTTTTTACAACTAAATGCTCGTAAAGCATTAATTTATAATATAATTTGCACTATAAACTTGATCTTATAATTAGGATAGGAGGAAGTATTATGACATACGTGCTTATAAAGAAGAATTTGGATTTATTTATTTTACATATTAGACCAGGTATATTCCCATGTGTCGCACGGAACGGGTTATCAGCTTGATGACTCATTGGCTTCAACAACATCCCCCCTCATTCCCCCCAAAAAAAAACCGGGATCAAGATATTGGCCATCATGATGGAGTTGAGGTCCAAATGTGACCTTTTTCTTTTTTTTTCTTTTTTTTTTGGTATAAAAATTTTAAGAAAATGGTTGGGTTCACCCACGATCTAAGGGCAGGGCGAAATCTCTCTTCCTCCTAGGTGATGCCAATGTTGGGCAGGGCGAGCCGTCTATTACCCTCAGGCGTTAATCTAGGCACCTAGGAGCTAGGATGTCTTTGTCAGCGCCTTGACCAACTTTAGGATCGAATCCCCTCCCTTTGGTGAGAGTGTCTGATCCCTTTGCCAGTTGAGCCCAAAGATGAGGAGTCCAGATGTGACCTTTTTTTTTCGTAAAACAAATGTGACCTTTAATTTGTGGCACTCCTATAGCTTTGAATTATTTTGGATCGTCATACATTTGGGGAATAAAATTTTTAATAATTTTGGGCTGATGAATTGGGCCCTTTATTTTTTTTTTATTGTAATCCTACTAATTTATCCACATGGTCAGGAAGCATTGTGTGCATCGACTATAAGCAATATATAAAGTATCGTGCTAATTATCCAGAATTTGAAAATATTGTATAATTATCCAGAACAAGTATTGATGTACAAAACAATAAAGATGTATAATTTGAGTTGTACCACTCTCCTTCAGAATAATTCCCTCGCTTTTTCAATAATTAAATAGAGACGTGGCACTCTTTCGAATTCAACGAACCCTTTCAACAAAAAATAGGGTGACAAACGAAAACATACAATGGTAATATAACTCAAGAGGAAAGAGGAGGGGAGCTCGAGGATAAAGCTCAGTGCACACTGAGCACACACAACATATTACCTTTTATTGGCAAAGAACATATGACTGTTGATGACTCATATAGTTGAGTATAGGTGGCTTGATGAAGGTTAAATATAACTTTTGATTGTTATAGATTGTGGTTATTTATGGTAATTCAATATTGCTAATGTCTTAATGATAGGAATAAAACTGTATAATTAATTGCCAAGCGCCTTGTAGCGCGTTGGCACTAGTGCTAGACTTAGGAGTCCCTCCCCCTCAGGGGTTCGACCCCTGCCAGATGTATCAAAAAAAAACTGTATAATTAATTAAAACACATTAATGCTATAACGGTACGGTCACTTGTAAATACTTTATCTTTTTTGCTTTTTTATTTGTTCAATTGTTTATACAATTTATTAGCTCAATTTTAGGTAGAGGTGGAAATAGGCTATACTCTAACCTGTTTGACGCCTGATAAAGCCTAGCCTCTTTAGCGAAGAGGCCAAACTATAAGGCCTAATTAGAGGCCTACTTGCTTGAACAGGCTAGGCCATTTTTCTTAAGGCCATACTTGTTTAATAGTAGAACGCTTGCAAATGCGACTTGTTCAATTTGTGTTGTTCATATACATAATCCACTTGTTCATGAAGAGCTGGACACTCAAAAATGATACTTGTTCATGATCTTATGTTTTCTTGTTAACTTATTAATTTGTGTTTTTCATATGCCTATTTCACTTGTTCATGATGAGCTTGATATTTGCAAATGAACAACACAAATTCAACAAGTCTTATTTGCAAGTGTGCAACTCTTTATGAACAAGTGTTTTATTCATATGAACAACACAAATTAAACAAGTCGCATTTGCAAGTGTTCTACTCATCATAAACAAGTCGCAACTCGTCATGAACAAGTGGAATCCTCCTATGAACAACACATTAATTTTCAGGGGTTGAATATCTGGCCAATCAGCACCAAAGCATAGATGTTCAACCAGTGGTGGCTGCTTTGGCCTGCAACGGTTGTCCGTAATTGTCAGAGCTTCGCAGACGATCAAACCTTTTTGTAGGGGGGGGGGGATAGCAAGGGGCATTATTGCCGTTTTACTTACAAAACCTATTTTCATTTTAGTCTTTGATCTTGTAGTGAAATTTCATAATGTTTTGGTCATTGACTAAAATAAGTTTGGTCATGTGGTCCTTTAATGAAATTCTCCCTAGATTATAAATCAGAATAATTTCTATTTTGAAATAATACATTGATTTAAAAATAAAAAACATTCTATAAATGAAATGGTCTAGAAAACATCAGTATAATGTATAAAATTTATAGTAAGACATAATATATTCATAATAAAAATACTTAGGTCAAGTTTCTTATATCCATCATATCATATCAAATTTCTCAATCACATGTGACCATGTGTCATATTTTTGAAATACTATCATTTAATTATAAATATATAAGTAAAAAAATCAGATACATGACCATACGATTGGATAGTTTAATATGATGAATATATGAAACTTAATGTAATAATGGTCCTAATCCATGCACTTATCACTTCTTTCCATTTGTTCAATTACTTTTTCTCCACAAAATTTCGCTAAACTATATAAGACAATTTCCTTTATTTCTTCAATATTTTTGACACATTTTAGTAGGATTTAAATATTAGAAAAATAAGTTCAATATTTTATAATCTTCTAAACTAAATAATACATGTCTAGTTCTTTCGGGAAAAAATGCAGAACATTTTTTCATAAACCAAACCTTCTTAGTTTCGAGTTGTTATTTAATTTTTCAAAACATTTTTTATAATCCTTTAAACGATCTGATGTCTGGTGCTTTTTCTAGATCCAACTACTAGATAATTGAGTAACTGACTAATTTAAATTGAGGCTTTTGCGACTTTAATACTGCTCCTCATGAATTTTTTTGAACAAGGTGGAACTTGAACTTAGTTCACCCATTTTGTAATTTAGCTAGTCTACCTCTAGACTAGGTAGCCTTGAGGTTTTTTTCAAAATATTTTATCACATTAATCCAAAAACAGTAATGAAAATATGCTATTTTTCGTATACTATAATAATCTAAAGACATTTTAATTTTTTTTTTTTTTGATATAAAAATTTTAGGAAAGGGGTTTAGCTCACCCACAATCCAAGGGCAGGGCGCTTGGAGCCCAGTCCACAGGGCATACAGGACAGAAAGTATACATGTCTCCACCTCTACCAGCGTTTTCACTGCTTCCTAGACCCCTATGATGCCTCCCCCAACGCAGGGATCGAACCCCCTTCCTTGAGGTGAGGAAGTCCGACCCCCTTGCCAGTTGAACCTAAGGACGAGGGTAAAGACATTTTAAATTTATTATCAATTCCCTAAAGTGTTAATTTTTGAGATTGGACTTTCCAAATCCAAACCCAAATAAAAATGTTTCTTTTTTTATTTCTCATGATTTGGGCTTAAGCCCGCTTGTTAATACTCCACTGGAAAAGACCTTATTTTGGTCATTTTCACTTCAAATTTGCATTACTACCCCCATAAAAACATTTTCACTTTCACTTTCACTTTCACTGTTGAGTCAAGTTTTTCTTTTCACAAATGAGCTTTGAAATAGCTTTTCTAGAAAAGGTTTGAACTCATGCCAGCACAAGTCATTAAATGATGACTCGAGTCAACTCAATTCATTTGAGAATTGATTTCAAAAAGCATGCTCGAGTTAAGAGACATAGGCTTGAGTCAGGGACTTTTGAATTTGAAAAAAAGTTTAAGCCCTCAAAATATGACTTGAGTCAATACTCACAGGCTTGAGGCAACAACGTATTTAAAATATTTTATAAGAGCTTATGACTCGAGTTAATCATGACTGGCTCGAGTCAATCTAAGTTCAAAACATTTTTGAAAACTCTCTGTCTTATTTTGACTCGAGTTTTACAACCTAAAACTCGAGTCAATTTGACAGTAAGTTACTGGTTTAAGTTTGATCAAATTAAAGCATTTTTGACTTAGATCATTAACTTCATTTTGTTTACAATTGTCAGTTATCATCAAAACATATAGAGAACTAACAATTCTTACTTTACATTTTTCAACTGTACACATTCATGATTAAAGTGTAAACATGTGTATTATAGAGAAGATAAGAAATCAGTTGAATAGTTCTTCTTATATTTATATATATATTACATATTGATTACAAATAAAAATACTAACATTAGAAAGTTATAAAAGAATTACAAACAAGATAAATATAAATAAAATAATAAGATTAAAATTTATTTTCAGGGGCCCAAAATCCATGAAAACCTAGAGGGAAGTTCAAATTCCTTGGGATTTCTATTCTGGCCACAACCGCATTGCTTGCCCCAATCTTCTTTGTATTTAAGATCACCAGATAACATCTCTGCATTGCCACTGCATACTGCACAATAATCAACCCAAAACAAAAACACAAATTAGCAATTTTTATTATGACAATTAAATTCCTAAAATAATAATAATCCAATTAATTAACAGCATCCTTTTAAGAATAAAATTTAAGATGAGTCATATTGTTTTTGAAAAATGAATAGTGTAGCTTTTGATAGATATTAAAGTTGTGATGACATTGATATGTGTGTGTGTGTGACTTCCATGTCATATAAAAGTATATTAAAAAGAATATGACAAAAATGCTTTTAACGATAAAACGATTTTATAATCCTATATAAAGCATGGGCTCACCTATACATAATTCAGGAGCAATTTTCATTTCATCACTACGAAAAAGATTTAAAAAAAATTTGTATCCTTAAAAATATGAGTAATAGTATTAAAAAAGGGAAAAGTTGGGAAATGTCATCCACTGAAAGTTTAATTGGCAAGAATAATTTAAATAAGAGTGTCGGTGTCTACAAATTTTATAAAGCACCGATACTTTTTGTGTGTAAAAATTTATTAAGTTTTTTCACCCAAAAATTTCAATGAAGGATTTTTCTCCAATTTTCCGACGTACTTAAAAAAAGTAGAAGGATTAAAAGTACAAGTACTTACATCAAAGAAATTAATTTACAAAATTGTATATTACTCCTTTTTTTTTTTTTTTGATACAATATCAAGGTATCCCCACAGCCGGTAGCTATGAGACTAATCCTTCGCCCCGGGTCAGCGCACAAAGCGGTAAAGAGCTGGCCACGGGATGCTTTCCATTCACAAGAGTTGAGGATCGAATCCTCAATCACTTACTTAAGGGACGAGATGCTGAACCATCACGCCCACCCGTCGTGGTTTGTATATTACTCCTTCTCATCATAAATATAAAAACTATTTACAGAGTTTTTTTTTTTATCCTATGTAATATCTCAGTTATACACTATAATTCCCAAAATGTATAATTATTTTCCTAAACAATCATATTGATTGCACATACTTTAAAAAAAAGGTAATCTTGATCAATGAGAACATTTTTCAAGTAAATGATTGATTAAAGAGATATTTTAGTAAAATCAATACATACTTATCCCAAATAATAAACTAAACTAATTTTCTTAAATAATATTTACAAATTATATATTTATGATTGAAGCAAGGATTGGTTACCTCTACGACAAGGAGGTATCCATCGTCTTCTTCTCCATCATGACTATGATGACTTGTGGGAACAAAGATAGGTTCACCAACAAATCTGCGAGCTCCAACAGACCAAGTTTGGACAGAGCCACTTGATAAATCCAACTTCACAACTGTGTCAAATGGGAAATGTGGCAATGCTTTGCGACGTCCTAATGTAGTTGCTGCATAAACATATCTGTTCTTTTTCCCAGAAAATGATGGATTTATTACTGGAAAATCTGATGCCTTTTTCCACTGTTTTACTTGCTTTACACTGCATTCCTCGCATTTGTGATCACTATCTAGCTTTATTGATACCTGTGATTCATCATCCACGTTCATATAACAAAATTAAAAGAAAAAGAGTGTTTTTGTATTCATATTAGACAAAGGGAGAAAGATTTTTTTTTTTTTTTTCCAAATAACCTAAAGCTTCCAAATCTTAATTTTAAGACCCTAAAATGGTCTTAAAGTCTTTAACATTTAGTCAAAAGATTAAATTTTGTCATAAAAAACACACAAAATGGCAACAATTTAACAAGTAACATCTTTAGCTTATTAAATAACAATAACAACTGAGACAGTGAGAACTAATTTCAATGAGACTTCTTACTACAGATAACAACGATTTAAAAAGTAACAATTTAACTTATTAAAAAACAATAACAACTGAGACAGTGAGAACTAATTTCAATGAGACTTCTCACTACAGATAACAACTATTTAAAAAGTAAGTACAATTTAACTTATTAAAAAACAATAACAACTAAGCTAGTATGTCACTTAATGCAATTATATCATTTAACAAAAAGAAAAGTCAATTCCGGGATGAACCCTAAGGACTTCATAGAGATTAAATCATTTCAACGGTTAATTTTAGTATTATCATGTTTTAATGGTCATTATATCTTTATCTCCCTTTCATATTAGTAAGAAAACAAAAATGGAAAGTACAAGTATCCTCACATTGATAGTGATCATATTCGAGATATTATCGGGCACTTCTCCAAAGAGATATTTGAATCTTTGTTTGTCATATTATAAAAAATTAAACTAACTTCTTTTGCTAGACCCGACTCCTATTGGTTATTAGTTAATTTTTTTTTTCTTTTTTTGATATAAGAATTTTAGGAAAGGGGTTGGGTTCACCCACGATCTAAGGACATGGCGAAATCTCCCTTTAGTTAAAACATAAAACTGAAGTGGAATCCAATTTTTTTTTTTTTTTGCTATAAAAATTTTAGGAAAGGGGTTGGGCTCACCTACAATCCAAGGGATTGGACAGAGAGTACACATGCCTCCACCTCTACCAGCGTTTCCACTGTTTCCTAGACCCCTAGGATGTCTCCCCCAGCGCCTTGACCAACGCAGGAATCGAACCCTCTCCTTTGAGGTGAGGAAGTCCGACCCCCTTGCCAGTTGAACCCAAGGACGAGGGGTAGAAAATTCTTCTATATAATTATATATGCACTCCGAAACTGGGCCTACTATTCTAGTGGGCCGAAATATGAAAATGGGCCTGTCCATGCATTAATTAAAAAGTGGGTACTTACCTGAACAAGATGAGGCAACTCGTTTTCGCCTTCTTTCACATTCATAATGGAAGGGTCAAGCTTTTGTCGTTGCCAATTGTAACCTAATTAATATTAAAAAAAAAAAAAATTGTAACCTAATGCATACAATAAAAATATCTTCAGTTTTGCTAAACGGCACACATCTCACTCTCGTGGATACTATTCCTGCGTGTGAAAAATAGGCACAACGTACCAAAAAGGCTGCGGAAGTTGAACCATTGGTAAGAGCAAGCAGAGGCTTGGATATGAAGGTCGAAAGTGCCCTCAGAATCATTGGAATTTACTTCATAGGCATTGGCCACGTGGAGAAACCAGAGTTGAGAAGGGGCTTGAACAGGAACGGTCCAGTCTCTACTTGAAGAAGAAGAAGAAGAAGAGTTTGGGAAACGTGGCAGCAAGTAAATAGGTGATGTATGCTGACTTGGATTCACAGTTAATGCTGATATCATTGGCGATACTCCGCACACTGCACCCATTGACCCTGCGATATCAATTCAGAGGGTAATTATGTCACTTTGCTTGATACCGGTCAAGTGGAAGAAAGCCAGAGGAAAGGAATTCATATTCAAGAGGTTATAATACAAATTTGGATCACAAGTCAAAAAATTGGAGGTCTGAAACACAAACACACGTTTGGCTGTGGCAAATTAGGCCATACCCACTCAAATTAAATATAAGATAAAGTTAATTTTTTTGGAGATATTAAGGAAGTTAATTGAATTATTTTAAAATGTTTATATTTTTTTTTCCTTCAAACTATTTTTCTTAAATATAAATTAATATATAATCTAATAATGCACAACATATTATATGATAAAATAACTTATTTAGCTTCTTTAATCTTTCTAAAAAAGTCAACTCTATCATATGTATTTAGGCCCAAATTCATGTTGTAATGTGATTAAAGGTGATATGTTTGGATTTACAAGAGGCATTATTGAAGATTAATCCACTTAGAGGTCAATTTAAGTCAATTTGAAATAAGAAATGTTGGAAATGTTTACCTAGTACATCGAGTTTGATGCGATTGGCAAATATTATGTAGTGAGAGTCCGTGAAGGCCCAATCGTGGATCATCAAGTGGTCTGGAATCTTGAACTCTTGTTTCTGTACTACCTTGAACTTCGAATCATATTCTAAAACATCCATATAAATCACCATTCACACGGTTAATTTCATTAGTAAAGATGCTGACATTAACAAATTTAAAGGTTAACAAAATATTTACAAATACTAACATATCGAATTTAATTCTTAAAATAACAATGATCAGTATAAAATTAAGGGACTAAATTGAAACTTTATATATAATTAGAGGTCACAAAAATGAAATTTTGGCAAAACATGATTTTACCATTTAAGGAACCGAATTTAAATATAATTAAACAAAAGGAAAAACACTTCTCATGTTGTAGGAGAAGTGTTTTCTCATGTCACACACACATAAAATGGTGGGGCCCACATATATATAATGCTCATTATATATATGTGTGGGTCCCACTATTTTATATATGTATAGGAATCTTCTTTTTCTCATGTAACATGAGAAGTTTAAACCCCTTAAACAAATTACTTCAATATCATGGAAATATTATAGATTTATATACTTTCTTTCTTTTTTTCTTTTTTCTTTGCCTGGAAAATTTGTAATTTCCATGTTTCCATTTCCACCTACCGCAAAATGTGAAATTGCTACGTGGAAGAAGCATATCTTCTGCATTGCATGACACTGTAAGAAGCCTGTTCCTGCTAGCATCCACCTTATAATGCGACAAAAGCCTCCTTGGGGGCATCTTAAACACTCCTGTATATAGAATATACCCTCATTAACTAATATAATTACTTACTAAGTTAAAATTCTAGTATTAAATTAATGATATATCCCAGAAAATTATTGAATAAAATTAAATAACATATGGTGTGTAGTACAAGAATATGCTTTGATATTAACTACTAACTAACGTTAATATTCTAATATCAGTTTGGATTTTATGATGTTTTATAGCAGCAGCATATATAATACTGCTTTATTCTACATCTTCACAGTAGATGTAGATTATTTAAATTCGATACCAATAATTCAAATTTTATTCTTTTTATTTTTTATTGATAAATATTATATAAATTCATGAATAATTTTTATTATTTATATTTAAGAAATAAATAAAATTCAGATTTTAAATGTATCTTAGCTAAATCATTTCAATATCTGATAAGTTAAGTATACAATATAATTGTAATTATAATATCAATCCTTCTTTTTGTTTGCACCAATAACAAACAATTTGTTGTCTTTATGTATAAATTATCGATATAATCAATATCTTTTTTTTAAAAAAAATCAAATATTGATATAATCGATATCAATATCAACAATATATATATATATATAAAAATCCATTAGCATCTAGCCTCGATTAATACATAAAGAAAGATTAAAGATTTTTCAAATCCAAAAAAATATTATTTTTTCTCCAATTTCAAAGTAAGAAATGATTTGATCTCTAGACAAAAATTACGTCATGTGTCATTACTTGAAGCACTTGGTTCCCCGCAAAATTCTATATATATATATATATATATATATATATATATATATATATATATATATATATATATATATATATATGCAGGAGTTCAAATGCACAAACAAAAGGGAAATTGTAAATTGGCAAATAATGCCAAAAGTGTCAACAGAGTTTTGTGTTTCAAAAGAAACAAAAACTAGGAGACAATAATAATAATGGTTTGTGACACTATATTTTGCCCAATATAAAAGCTGGTTATTATTATTATTTTTCTGTTTTTTTTCTATATAGGAATAACCCATTTCCAAATGGACAATATGCACTATGTATATTTAGAATTATACTCTCTCCATTCTTTAATTTTATAAGAGTTATATATAACTAATTTATAAAGATTATGAAAATTAGTAAAACTAGTTATTAAAAAAAAAAAATGGGTGTTGGTTCTCTAAAGTACTTATTTTAATTATTTGTAGTGAAAACTACTCCCTTAATAAAAAATATTTTTAATATATGGAATCAATAAAGACAGTTTATGAAAACAAATTACTCTTTCAATTTAATGAAAAATCTTCAATTTGTTTACTACATTTGTTTTGGTACTTTAATTTGTAAACTTTTTTATTTAAGTAATATCATTTTATTTTTTTATCAAAAGAAAAAAACAACCCACTCTTCCACTCTTCTAGACCTTAATGCAAAATCTTATTGGGAAGCTAATATTAATCCTAAATGTAAGACATATTTTACAAATTTATCAAAAAATTTCTCAAATTAATCCTATTGATACTCCCTTAACAATTATCAAGTAAGGGGGAAATTAAGGATGATGGTTAGAGCTTTGGACAAGACATGTTATACTCCATTAACTAACTTAACTAACTTCTATAATCTAATCATATTAATTAATTAGGCTGGTCTTACATTAAGACCACATGAGTATAAATTTGGGATATAAGTAAATTGAGATTTTACATTTAAGATGAAAGTGAATTTTAATGCATTCTCTATTTAAGATATTGTATAGAGGATTAATGGGTTATATAGTACGTTTGTGTTGTGTACTACATGTCCAAAAATCACATAACAACGTCTCACTCATCAAACTAATACTTTTCCTTTTGGTAAATTTTTATTATTTGCTCATCATTCAACATCATTATCACAAGCAACTTGGCCACCCATTTCTATTATATATTATTTATATTTAATAATCAAAGTGATAGGATATATATAAAGATCAGAAAGCTTATTGTTAAAAAATAAAAAAAGTCAATGCTTTTCCCACTAATGGATGAAAAATCGTTTATGTTTGATGCGATTCAAACTCTTGCATATACACGAAGAGTGGCTTGATTGTTTCTACTTCCATAATTTAATTTAAGTATTTTTAATTTGAAAAATGTGCTTAGAAAATGTGTGTGTGTGTGTTCTATGTTCAAGTAATTAACTATAATATTACAATCAGCTATGGGAAAAAAGTAATGAAAATTTTTAAAATTAATTATAAATAAAATGCAAGGTCAAAAATTTTACATACCTTTGAAAAAAAAAAAATTGGGTTCAATTTGAAATTAAACTACAGGATTTGATTATCAATATATATATTATCAAATGATTTGACTGGATTCAAATCTACAGGAAGTGAGCACTTTGCATATATTGTAAAGAGTGAAACCTTCTTAACGTACTTAAAGAATATCTTTGTAAAACAATGAAATGAAATAAATTTATCTTTATTTGATTATTTTCCATTTTTTACCGTATGAAGTATAAATTTTTAACTATACTTTATTATTTCTTAAGAAAAAATCTTTATTTTTACATAGTATAAAAGATACAGATTATTATTTCTTTAGAAAAAATCTTTATTTTTATATAGTATAAAAGATACAGATAGAGAATGAAAGCAGTAGTATATATCCTTTTGACTTCTGTAACTTTCCATGATCTTTTGCACATCATGGCAGTGCAGTTTTAATTATTTTTGACTGGCATCATTATAAATAAATAAATAAATAGTTGACACAAACATTCACTCGAAAAATAAATAAATATTTGACACAAACACTCAGACTCTCTCCCACTTAATCATCATCATTATCACTTCCATGAATGTATGTGAGTTTTTTTTTTAAAAAAAAATCTTTGCAATATAGAAGCAACATCCAACTAATATAAAATATAAAATATACAACCATATTAATTATTTATATGATATTATAACTGTAGTGCATCTCTTTTCACACTCTATGCAATTTTTTATTATTCTTTTCACATATTTTTATTGTTTCCTTTTGACTTTGTTAATACATTTCAACAACATTTAAATTATAGAAAAGTAATGTGTTTTTCAAACACTTTTGATTATTATCTATCTCATGGATCACATAGAAAATTTAGGTACTATCTATTATATCAATTAAATTATAAGTGCTATTCTTTGCAAAATAAGATTTCAACATAAGTACTACTGTTTATAACTTATAAATATATAGTAATATATAAATTATATCTTATACTATTTTCATATGAATGTATACCATTCACATTTATTATTACATAGTGTTTGTTTTCCTTAGGTATAATATGATGTATATTAAATAGGGATAAATAATTAGGAAATTGTTAAATTATAAGGCGGAGTTAATAAAATATAAGGTCTTTTTTATTCCAGTGAAACCTATTAAAAGTGTCTTATAAATATGATAACAAGGTTATATAGATGAGTAAAGTATTTCTCCCGTCACTGGAGATAAATTATCTCCAGTGACCCCCAAAACTACGTCATTTTGTATTAATGAAGGGTGTTTCTGTAATTTTGCACCCTTCATTAATTCACCTAAAATTACGAAAACACTCTTCATTAATCCAAAATGACGTAGTTTTGGGGTCACTGGAGATAACTTATCTCCAATGACTGGAAAAATACTTTTCCCTATATACATATAGGGGTTTAATTAAACCTCTCATGTTGCATGAGAAGAAGAAGATTCCTACACATACATGAAATGATAGGACCCACATATATATATAATGATATTATATATATATATATGGGTAGAGGATTTCTCCAGTCACTGGAGATAGAGTTATCTCCAGTGACCCCAAAACTACGTTGTTTTGGATTAATGAAGGGTGTTTCTGTAATTTTGTTTATTTTTTAATAATATAAATTTTACTGAAACACCCTTCATTAATTCAACTAAAATTACTAACACACCCTTCATTAATTCAAAACGACGTAGTTTTGGGATCACTGGAGATAACTCTATCTCCAGTGACTGGAGAAATACTTTTCTATATATATATATATGTGTGTGTGGGTTTCACAATTTCATGTGTGTGTGACATGAGAAAACACTTCTCCTACAACATGAGAAGTGTTTTTCCCATAAATAAATATATTGTATTTGATTTTACATTGATTTTAAGCAAAATCACGTTTTGACTAAAACAATAAGAGAGTAAATAGAAGAAGATAACGTACCATACAAAATAGGCTTCAATAGTCCGGCAGCGAATTCCCATGCATCACCATCAAGTTTGCTCTTGGCAGGATTCAAATCGCATCCGTCCATGTCCATCATATCAAACCGTCCTACGGTATCCAACGTACCAAATTCGATCTCATAGGGTTCCCCACCTTCCCAGAAACACAGTAACTTATCTCCCCACCTGAGAACGCAAGTATTAGCCACATTCTTCATCACCTTGGTATTCCCAACCTTCCTTCCACCTTTCAATACCGAAAATGGACCCCTATGTGTAAACCGCCACGTGTCAGTTTTCGGGTCATGCTCCTCCACCTGAGCCTCCGTCTTCACGTACTTGGCCATATATTTCACTTTCTTACTCACATTATCGATGCTGAAGGCTCTCAAGTACCCATGACCATCAAGTGGGTGCACAGTGGAGCCGTGATCGTCGGAGAAAAGCCCCGGCCCTGTTAAATAGTATGTTCCGGACGGAAAGTCAGCTGGTATTGCGCCGTCCACCACGCGTAGGGTTACTGGTTGGGTTGTCTCTTGGCGTTGGGAAACAAATAGGAATTGGTAATCCCAAAAAGCTGCTATAGAATCATCAAGTTCTATGGTTGGCGGTACCGGCACTGGCATCGGTATCGGCACGGTCACTCGGGTATCTGGCGTGGAGATTGATATTGCTCTAGGCACAGTGTTGGCCGGAGATAATGGAGGTTGGTTCACCGGAGGTGATTTTGTGGAGGTAATTTGAGAAGGAGGAGGAGGAGAAGGAGGGAATGTGATGAATGGTTTAGCTTGCATTTTTTTGGAAGAGAGTATGAAGCTTTTTTGTGTGTTTGTGTTCAGATGGCCACATGAGGGTGGCAGCATGTCTATATTTATATACATATGAAGAAGGAATAGTTGCGATATGAAAATGCGCTAAATATAGACATTAATAACAGATTTGCCATTCAAAGGGTTCAAGTTTTGTGCCTCTTTTTGTTGTTGTTAATATAGTATTTAGTTTACCAACAGGAACGGGTTAGCACAAGTGGTAAGCGGCTTATGTCCCTTAAACAATGTCTCAAATTCGAGTTTTGTGAATACAGAAAAGCCTCGTTGGAAGACTCTCCCACCATAGTCAAGTGCGCGACATGGGTCGAATCCGAAGTAGTCAGGGTGAAGCTCTGAATACTCTCCCATCATAGCCAGTTGCGCGATGTGGGTCGGATCCGGAATAGTCAAGCTCTGGATACCGGATGGGCAACCAAGAAAAATATAGTGTTTAGTTCATATATAATTTAGCCTTATTTTAATTTTAGTCCTTATAGTTTCAAGTTTATTTTAAAATATAAGAGTTGGTAGAGGAATTTATATTAGTATACTGAATGTAATATATCAATCCACCTTTTTCTTCAAATTTATAATTTGTCCTCATGTGTATCCCTATTTATAATTGCCCTTATTAAGGGGATTCAAATAATACAAATGATCAAAAGGATATTTTAGGAAATCTAATACACATTTTTCTTTTTTAAAAAAATAGCTCAACGAATTATTTTATTATCATAAAATTAGTAATATAGCTCCAATATTTAAGATCATAAGAATAATTTGTCAGTATTATATAGGTAGTATACACTTTTTTTTTTTTTTGGGATACAGGGAAAGAAATGTTAAAGTGGGGTATGGCAGAATTTAAAAATGTGGTGGACATGAAAATATGTAGTTGCACTTTAAGTGGCAGACACAAAGTGCTTGAAATTTCGATTGCTTGTGCTTTTGTACTTCTATAGTTTTGGTAAAACCATAAATTATTTAATTCGAACCAATTTTTCGTGGCCAAATATGAATTTTTAATCCAATCCTTTTTCTTCATAATTTATCGTACACTTATTGTAGTTTGAGGAGAGCAAGTCACCATAATATGACGGCCACAAAGAGAGGTTGGTAATTATAATGAGTGAGAACAAAAATATGCAAGTTGCATTATAATTATATATAATAGCTCAATCATTAATTATATTGTGTCTCCACTTTTCTTTTTTCAGTTTTTGCGATTATATTAAACTTTCATTTTTATATAGAGGTCATTATCATAATTTATAGTGTGATATTTTTCCAAGAATCATCCTTTATTTACATATTAAATAATTAATATCTATATAAACTCTATAGATTTATTATTTTTTTGATAATATCTATAGAGTTATTATTCATATATGCGCTATATATTTATAATTGTTCAAATATTTTTCCACAAGGGGGAGGTTCAAGTTTTGTGGTTTAATTTGGTCTTTTGTACGTAGTCTTTCGCTTGATATTCATTAAAGTCTATTACTTTATTGTTAAAATCGAATAGAAGGGAAATAAGTAAACAAGAAATTAAATTTAAAAGTTTTGAAGATCGTTTAATAAAAAAATAAAAAGAAATCGTGTTTTTATTTATAAAATAAAGAATATCTATTATTGAATAGTATATAATATAATAGTATTATCGAAAAAAAGTATATCATATACTAGAAATTGTTCAAAAAGAAGATTTCATTTCTGTCAATACTGGACCAAATGAAAGATTTAGGAAAATTCAACTTTGTGGTTTATTTCATTCATTAATCATTAACATGTTATTTTTAAATTTTTTTCTCCCATTAATTTTTATATTGGAATCAGATCCTCTCATTATCATTTATCTCCTTTTTTTTCAAAATCTTATCTCCATCCTTAAGAAAAAAATATTAAATAATTTATACAATTTTTAATATAATTTTTTATATTCTAAAGTTGTGAAATGTCCAAATCAAATTTTAAAAATTTTAATTTAATTTTATATAATATTATAACAATTTTTTATAAAATATTAAATTTAAACCATCCTGTAATACCCTAAAAATCTATATCATAATTTGGTAAAGTTAAACTTATAGAAAGTAGGTGAATATTATCAAATATTAAGTTATAATTATTTTATTTTCTAAAGAAAAATCTCTTGGAAATTAGAGAATTTAAGGGCCAAAGTGCCAAAATGACGAAAATGCCCCTACGGGACATAAATAACTTAGGAAAATTATGAAAAATCCTAACCCAAACCCTTAACTTTGGGCCATGAATTTCGGCCAAGTGTGAAAAGGAAAAGGGAAGAAAGGGTTTTTTCAAAAGTTGTGTTGGACGGTCCAGATCGCTTCTCACAAAGTTGATCCGACGGCCGAAACCCTAACCCTTCACCTATAAATACCCCCTCCCTTTGCATTTTCACACCATTTCACTCCTCTTGGCCGAAATCTAGAGGGAGAAAGAAGAGAGAGAAGCTCTGGAAAAATTGTGAAGAAGTCTTCAACGGGTAAGTCCTTCGGTCCTTAGTCTTTAGTTCTTTCGGTAGTTTTAGTAGAACTGTTAGTTAGATCTAGGAAGTAGGAGATGAGATTCCTATTCTTGTTTTTAAGCCTCATTGCATTGAAAGATGCCTGACGAGGTAAAAACATAGTAGGGATTGAGTCTCTGAAAGTTGAAAGTTAAAATAGCGAGCTTTAAGCTTTCGTAGTTCTTTCAATAGTTAGAGTAGATCGCTAGTATAGCCTTTAATTTTTCAAGCATGATTGGGTATCATATGATAGGGCTATATTAGTCTAGAATTTTGAAAATTATCATTGGGTCGAAGTTCTGGCAAAATTTTGGAAAATCAGAGTCAAAGTAACGAAGTACTGGCGAAATTCCGCCAATTAGGGGTATAGGGGGAAAATGGTAATTTTTACCTAAAATGCCCGTTATAATGTCAAATCACTAATAAAAGTGATACTACTCTTATAGGACGTCAGAAACTCTGATTTGCTGCCGTTACGCTGTCCGACGTGCCCCTCTAGTATTTGAACAGATAATGTATTAATCTTTATGAACAAAGGATTACGCCACTGTTATTGTTATAATCAGTTACTCAATGTTTTTATTCCGATGCTCTACTCTGATTTAAAAAAAAAAATTTGCTCTGAAATTGGGATGTTACACTTTTGGTATCAGAGCAGCTTTCCTGGCATGAATTTAACTATGTTACCACGGACAGTTTGGTGCCGAAGGCAAGGCTAGTCTACGTGGGTGTGCCAATCAGTCGCCGTATAAGTCGGTGAGGCCCCCATGGTAGACACTTACCTGGCCATTACATTCGGTTAACGGAGTTATGTTCAAAAGCCTTTTAAACTTGGAGCATATTTGAAAATGAGTACTGATATAACTCTAGCGTTATGTTCTAGAGATGGACAGAAACGAGGTCCTTTGCATAAAATTCTACGGTCGAAGAAAACGTACCGCACAGATGTCCGTAGGATAGGGTTAAGATTGAACCTAGAATCGATGTGTTCACCGTTTGGACCTACGCCGATATCAGATGCCTCTGATATCACCGATAACCCAGATAACTCTGATATCAGTCTCCGATAACCCTGATATCAGTATCTGATAGTTCCGATAACCCTGATATCAGCCTCTGATGTTCCTAAAAACACTGATATCATCTTGTCCTAGACAAAGGATATCATCCTAACTCGACACCATCTTAAATTCAGTGTACTACTTGAGCCAGTAAATCACTTTAACTTAGGGAAGAAGCTCTACGCTCATACATGATCGTAAACCTTTGAAAGTATACCCTCCCGAGACGGTATACAAAACTCTGAACCTATACAAAACTTTTATTCTGTATCCTAGCTCGTAATAATGGCAAGAAGGCCTCCTCAACCAGGGGACCCTACAGGATCAGACCATTCATCCCATGATGACAACCGTGAATATTTTCTGCGGCTAAACTATCAAAATGACTCCGAGAGTGATTCTTTTTATGAACCAAACCTCCTACAACATATCCTGAATGCAAACAAAGAGCTGATAAGTGTCCTACGAACCGAGTACTGGACGGCAGATCAACACAGTAAGACTAGAAAAGGGACGTACTTCCGATTGCTGGAACAGGTCAAAACAATTTACGCACGGAAACAGGTGCCCTTACCAGCTAGATGATTGGGTGAAATCAACCTTATATCTCTTTCCCCCGAGACTGCTTCTGAATAGAACATACTAATAGACTCTTAGATGAACAACGTAAAACCAATGTCTAGTTTCTAAATCATTTTCAAAGGCTAGATAGTAGGTAAGCAAGTAATTATAATATGGATATAAGATGTGACTACTGGTGTTAAAACCAGCTAAACAATGTGACATATTTTGCCATTGTAGTTGTAGAAGATTAAAAAAATCCCTTAACAACTATCGTTTCTTAAAAGAAAGATAGGATGGAAAACTTGCAAGGAGTCGAAATACGTGGAAGCCAGGGTCGAGGTCTAGATGGGTATGGAGGAGGACTACCACAAGTAATACCAGTCCCAACACAACACCGAAGTGAGTTGCAAGAACTGAGGGAACAACTGAAGGAGCAGATAACTCGGATGGAAAAGCGAACGAGCAAAAGACTCGGATAGAAAAGGCGAAGGAGCAAAAGACTCGGATGGGAAAGTCAAGGAGCAGAGGACTCAAGGAAAAGCTAAAGGAGCAGCAAACTCTTATTGATACCCTCTGGTGAAAGACAAGAAAGACAAGAGGACAAGTTAAGAGACAATTGGAACTCGTCATCCGATGAGAGTAACTTAGATGAACTCCGTAGATCAATAAATTTCAACAAGAATAATGCAAGTCATGACGAGCCACAAAAGCTCCACACAAAAAAGCCCTTGCTCGAAATCAAGGAAAGGCAAGAAGGTAGCTCGAGACTAAACAACGAACCATTCGCAAATGCCGAGACAACAAGAGATTGTGGAAGGTACCAGACAGTAGCAAGGAAACGAATTTGCTACAAATGCGGAATCGGGCACATTATCAGACTGTTCGATCCGAAAAAGAAACACCAAGATGCGATTGCAATGAACAAGGTTCAACCTGGAGAGGGACTCACCATGCCCAAAATGTAGGAAATACAATTGTCAAAGTACATGGGATAGGAAGCTGATATGCTTCAAGTGTCAAGACTGACACATCGGAGGCATTGTCTCATGAAAGCTGCAAAGAAAGGGCCACAGAATCTAAGCCAGAAGTCAGTCCGGACTAGGCAGCAGAAGCAGAAACTCCACCCATGCTGGAAATGCGGGAACTATCATCCAGGTGTTGCCTGTAGTAGGAGACCGATTTGCTCTAAATGCAGAGAACCAGGGCATATTGGCCAGGACTGTCCCCAGGTAGTTACGGGGATCGAGCCACAAAACTTAGACCAGATGTTAGCATTGCTCGAAGTAGAAGCCGGAGAATCCTCGGAGATGGTTCCAGATACTATCGCCTAGTAAAACCTATTGCAAATATAGTCTGATCCGAGTGCTAAATCGATCACTTCCTTTTGATGCTTGTACGGATCCTTTTGGGATGCATACATATATTTTCCTTACGATGTAGTAGTAGCTACACCATTAGGTGTGAGCTCTTAGCTTGTAAAGCGTATTTTGAACCAAGTTGCGGGTATAATAAATCTTTCTACTACTTCATAGCGTCAACAACATTCTCAATAGTGTTAAAGGAACGGTGATAAAGAACGGTGACAAAGAGGATGTATGATTCTCACAAGCAGAGATAGAACTGATGCGGAAACCGAATCTTTATTCAAAAACAACTTAGACACGAATTAATTCCCTGATAAACTTACCTCCAGGAGGAGAAATTCAGAAATTTACTATTGACTAATGCCTAGCATAAGTTCAATATCAAAATCGCCATACCAAATCTCATGAACGAAATATCAAAGTGAAATAGCAACTCGATTTCCAGTAAGATTCTAAATCAAAACCAACGTATCGCCTTAGAAGCTCCCAGTAATATTCATATAGAAGGGGAAGACCGGAGTTTTTAACGTAGTATCGACTACTGTTAAATGAACGAGGCAACTGTTTGGAAATAAATACTCACTTTCCAGGATCGATGATCTATTCCATTATCTAAATTCCTATATCCTGTCAAAATTGACTTACGCCCGGAATACTACCAGTTGTGAACCAAAACTAGCAATGTTGTGAAGATAGTCTTCAGGACTTGAATCACGCGCTTGAAAATTTCTCGTGGCATTTTGCAAAAATTAATGAGTGCATCTGTTTTGTTCATAGAGCACTTAAACCAAAATTCTCTCGGACACATAGGTAGGTTAATAGAGGCGTAGATTGACGACGTCCTCATCTGTTCAGAAATAAGAATTTAAACGTCAAGAATAAGGACGATCAATAGTGAGTGTTGGGTATCGAGAGATAAATTTTTCGGGCCATGTTCCATGACACAACGATGTTTGTTATCTATTCTAGACAAAGTAGGAGCAATTTTGGAATGAGGATGACCAGAGATAGTAAAACGTAATGTGTAGTTTTGGGTCTAGCGGGATAGTACCGCAGATTCAAGTGAATTCTCGCTAGATACAGTTACTATAAGGCTACGGTATAGAAAATAGGTAGCAATCGGATAGAGAAAACTACCAAGAAGATACTCTCTACAAAAGATTATACCGGTATATCTCATGACGATTCGGAGAAACGAAAGCTGCATGAGTATGAAAGCTTAATCTTGACAAAGGAAATTCCCCGGGAAACTATAAATACACTCGATGAAGCCGATCTTCCAAGTTTTCTTACAATCGAGATGGCACAAATTGACGCCTTGTACGGGCAGAAGTGTAAATCACTTATAGTACTCAATGGAATTGATGGAACATAAATTTTCTTATACGGGATTTGATCAATCACGTTTCTAAAATAGTTTGTACAAGTCACAAAAGATCGTGAGAATCTTTTGGTGAATGAGATGATCGTACATCCCTAGACGCCGGTGTTCAAAGAACACCTCAAGGACGAACATGTAGTTCACATTTCGTGAGATCATTCAAGTATTCATTGAAAACAAAAACAAAAAACGCTAAAACACTAAAGTACGCAGTGTTATGGGCGCCACGGAAGCAATATATATAAAGTACGCGGTGTTTTGACGCCACAGAAACACTATATATCAATCTAAAACATGATAAAAACTTGGTAATCAAGCCTGAACGAATTCTCGATAAAGTACGAAGTGTCGAAGTATTGAAAACTAGTATTCTTTTGGTCAAGTTAAGGCAGATTCTAGTTTCAAGAAGAGTAACTGAGTAACCAAAGCATTAGGTTGTAAAGATTAGCCTAGAAATGGTTGCCTACGAGTGAGACAACTTGAAAGAAAAGTTGGTAGAATACAATTTGGAGTTATGAACTGAAGTTGGTTAGGATAAAGCAAATTTCGAGGACGAAATTTTGTTTAACGGGGGGAGAAATGTAATACCCTAAAAATCTATATCATAATTTGGTAAAGTTAAACCTATAGAAAGTAGGTGAATATGGGATATCAAATATTAAGTTATAATTATTTTATTTTCTAAATAAAAATCTCTTGGAAATTAGAGAATTTAAGGGCCAAAGTGCCAAAATGACGAAAATGCCCTTACGGGACATAAATAACTTAGGAAAATTATGAAAAATCCTAACAGGCAGTAAAATGACCAAGTGAATTATGAGAGTATATTATCTCTAATTTTGGTAATTTAATAAATTATGAACTTGGAGAAATTGAATAAGAATGCTCAAAAAGCATTAAAATGACTAAAATACCCTTGTAAATTCTAAAATAATGCAGAAGACATGGAAATGAAAATGTCGGTATAAAATTATGAGGTAATGAGGAATTCTAATTAAGAAAATTATCAACTAGTGATAATAAAGTAATTAAGTAATTACTGGCTAATTACTTAAGCATAAGCAAAGGAAATTCATGGATAATTATGTAAAACCCAAAAATTGGTGGTTGTTGGCTTAAAATTAGTAAAAATATATTTTCTAATTAATTGGAAATTTTGAAGAAAAATAGATGAGTTTAGGTATTTTTAAGCCTAAATGCAAGAATAGACCAATAGGAAAATTTTGTAAAAATTATGTAAAAATAATTATTTAATTAATTAAATAATTAATCAAATATAAAAAAAAGAAATAAAAAAAATGGGCAGAAAAAAAAAAGAATAAAAATAGAAACTTAGTTTGTAAGTTATAGTATTTTATAATATAATTAATTAAAGTTATATTATTTTATAATATAATTAATTGTAGTGAATAGTAATGGAATAAATAGGAAACGGACCCTATCTAGAGATCTAGGAATGAGATTTCCAAAGTCAAGGTAAAATATTGATCAGTGGGTTTTTATCTTCCGTTAGGCTTTTCCGGAAGTTAATTCTGAAGCCGATTGTGCATTTTCCTAATAAGACGAAATAGGGAAATTCTGAGAAAAGCCAGATAGCCAAGTTGAAAGTTAGGAATTCAAAAGTCACGTTGTGACATCTGGGAAGAATTGAGAATTTTTCGGACATATTTGGAATCGGTGCATTCTTGTCCACGATCGGTAGCTTAGAATTTCGTTCGAAATCGGACACGTCTTTCGAGAAACTTGGTGAACACGGAATGCCCTGTATGGAATCAAGATTTAGATTAGAATAGACATTTCTAGTAAGGAAGAGAAGATCTTCAAAGTTAGTTAACCGAATTTTGAGATTTCTCCGAAATTACGCGAATCGGGTACCGATCGGGAAATTGGACCTGGAAGGAAGGCGGAAGGGACACGTGGCGCCATTTTATTGGCCAAACCCTTAACTTTGGGCCATGAATTTCGGCCAAGTGTGAAAAGGGAAAAGGGAAGAAAGGGTTTTTTCAAAAGTTGTGTTGGACGGTCCAGATCGCTTCTCACAAAGTTGATCCGACGAAAAAATTGTGCAGAAGTCTTCAACGGGTAAGTCCTTCGGTCCTTAGTCTTTAGTTCTTTCGGTAGTTTTAGTAGAACTGTTAGTTAGATCTAGGAAGTAGGAGATGAGATTCCTATTCTTGTTTTTAAGCCTCATTGCATTGAAAGATGCCCGACGAGGTAAAAACATAGTAGGGATTGAGTCTCGAAAGTTGAAAGTTAAAATAGCGAGCTTTAAGCTTTCGTAGTTCTTTCAATAGTTAGAGTAGTCTTGCTAGTATAGCCTTTAATTTTTCAAGCATGATTGGGTATCATATGATAGGGCTATATTAGTCTAGAATTTTGAAAATTATCATTGGGTCGAAGTTTCGGCAAAATTTTGGAAAATCGAGCCAAAGTAACGAAGTCTTGGCGAAATTCCGCCAATTAGGGGTATAGGGGGAAAATGGTAATTTTTACCTAAAATGCCCGTTATAATGTCAAATCACTAATAAAAGTGATACTACTCTTATAGGACGTCAGAAACTCTGATTTGCTGCCGTTACGCTGTCCGACGTGCCCCTGTTGGACGTTTCGCTGTTTTCCGAAAAACGTGCCATTTCCGTCAAAAGTACCGAAGTACCATCAAACGAAGGTACGTTCGCGGCGTACTGTAATACTGACTCTGATGCTTATAGTCTGCTTATATTGGATACGGATAGTTTCATAAGCCATGGACGGGACTCTGTTCCGGGTCATGCACAGTGACTAAGGTAATAAACTTAGATAATCACTATTACAGCTTCACGGGTTATGGTTTTGATAATACCGTTATGTTTTCCTAGCGCTGAGGACACGACCGATCATCGTGGCACTGGTGAATAGTGCATGCATATAACTTTGCTTGTAGGGTAGTTGTTATTAAATGATCAAGGATCATTGCTGTATTTCTAGAAATATCTGTTGAACATATATTGTTATATAAGCATGAGGTTAACCGTTACCTGAGATCCGATGGGTATTGGATCTCAGTTCTTACTATAGCATCACATCAAGGTCCAGAGAGACCAAGGACGGAGGATAAGAGTAAGCAGAGCAGACAACATACATGAAGATGAAGACCACGTGGAGACCCGATCAAGGACGTCTAGTATTTGAACAGATAATGTATTAATCTTTATGAACAGGCGATTACGCCACTGTTATTGTTATATTCAGTTACTCAATGTTATTAGTTCGATGCTCTACTCTGATTTTTTTTAAAAAAAAAAATTGCTCTGAAATTGGGATGTTACACATCCATTTTTCAATCTAAAGGTAAAGGTGATGAGATTCTGAGATGAAAAATATGAGAGAGTTTTCTTAGAGGATTTGCTTCCCCATATCCCTACATATATGATAACATATGAATAAAAATAATTTCATGAAGAACTAATTAGAAGAAGAAAAAAAACTAAATTGTAAAGAAAAGGATTCAACACCCCTGAAATAAATTGAAGATTTTGAACATTATGAATGGAGAAAAGTTTATTATAGGAGAGTTATATCCATTTGGACTTATTAATAATTTTTTTTTGGCCATTGGACTTAATAATAATCAAGTTAGTATCAATCGGTAATATCATATACCAAGTAGTATTGTTATTGTTTCCAGACAAGTAGTATTGTTATTTAAAAACATCGAAAACTGGTTTTGGTGGGAAAGTTTGCCAACAGGGTTTTTTTGCATAATTCATAAGAGGTACATTGCTTAATTTTCGAGTGGGCTTTGTTTACTTCACAACTGATTTTTCATGGTTTATATGTTTTTCTTATTATAAATTTTTTCTGAAAACTTTTATCAAACAATGATACAACCCAAAAAAAAAAAAAAGCATTAAACCTATAAGGGACTATATATACATACGTAAAAGGATGGTTCTAGAACTAAATATAAATCGAAAGCGGAAACATGTCATGTCACATGTGAAATGGCTGGGGGTCAATTCGTTTTTTGAAACTTCCCATAAATAATTATGTCAATGTTTGAAATTGATCTACGGATATAAATAGAAATATCAATATCTTTAGAAAAATTAATATGCACATTCTTATAAGGGAAAATTAGAATGAAGGACTGGCAGGAAAATATATTTATGGAGAAGGACCATAAAAATTACAATTATTTAGAAAGACCAAATTAAAAAATTTAAAATTTAAAATATTAAAATGGCCCTAATAAAATTATATGCATTCCCTCCTAAATTATCTTCCACATTATATTTTTAAAATTGTAATACCCTAAAATTTGAATTAGGGAAAATATCATAATGATCTTATTTTCTAAGGAAAGTACTGTGGGAATTAAAGGAAAAATCTCTTGGAAATTAGGAGGAAAATAATAATGTGCCAAAATGACGAAAATACCCTTGTATGACATAAATAACTTAGGAAAATTGTGAAAAATCCTGAAAGGTAGTAAAATAATTATTAAAATTGAGAGAATCTATTGTCTCTAATTTTGGTAATTTAATAAATTATAAGCTTGGAAGAATTGTAAAATAACAATTATAAAGTATTTGGAGATTATAACTAACTCCATAATTATTGATATTTTACATGGGAGATAAAATAGTAATGTTAGTTCAGATTCTGAGAGGAACTAATTAGTTCTAGATAAGAAAATTATCAACAAATAATAAGTGATTGATTAAATAATTGTTGGTTAATTATTTAAGCTTGAACAATGGAATAATTGTGATAAATTATGTAGAACTCTATAATTAACGATTTATGGTTAGAAAATTAGCATAAATATGTTTGCTAATTAATTGGAAAATATGAAGAAAAATAAATGAGATTAAGTAATTTTAAGCCTAAATGCAAGAATGGACCAATAGGAAAATTTTGTAAAAAATTATGTAAAAATAATTATTAAATTATATAATAATTAATTAAAAAAATAAAATAAAAATATATATAAAATTATATGTGTGTGTGCCGACATCTTTAGGTGGAAAAAGAAAAAAAAATGAAATGAAGATGGAGTGTAAATAATAAACTCCTAATTTAAAATTAATTAAATAAAATAGTATAAAGAAATAAACACCGATAGGAATTGGATCCTATCTAGAGAACCAGGAACAGGATTTCTAAAGTCAGTAGAGAATATGAAAGAGTGGATTTTTATCTTGAAATAGACTGTTCCAGAAGTTAATTCCGAGATCGGTGGAGCATTTTGATAATAAGACGAAATAGGGTGTCTGTGAAAAGGCGAGATAGTGATGATTTAGAATTTGAAGAAAATAAATCATAACTCAACATCCGGGAATGAGTTGAGAATTTCCCGGACATATTTGGAATCGGTGAATTTTTGTCCGAGGTTGACGATTCCGGAAGTTGATTCCGTAACCAGCACGTTTTTCCGTAAAACTTCAGGCAGACCGTTGGAACCCCGTATGGAATCAAAATTTATTTAGCTCGGACATTTCTAATGAGTGAGAAAATGTCTTCAAAGTTATAATTCAATTTCTGGATTTTATGTGATTACGCGATTCGATGACACGTCGAGGAAATTTTACCGCCTAGGGGCATAAAAGTACCATGTGACATCATCAAAGATGATGTCACAATGTGCCACCTAAGGGTGGGAGGTCGGCCAAGGGGGTTGGAGGGCCAAGATCTGGCCATTTCATCCAAGTGCGATCCGACGGTCTCGTATCAATGGCCATGCAGTAAAGCATGAATAGTAACTACCAAAATCCTATAAATACCCCCCTTCACTTCATTCATTCTTCACACCATCTCTCACACCCCAAGGCCGAATTGGAGCAGCAAGGAGGAAGGGAAGAAGTCCGGGGAATTCTGCAGCGAAGCTCTGCGTTAGTTTTTCGGTACTTAAGCTTTCGTAGTCTTTCGGTAGTGTAACACCCCCAATTTCTAACAGTTATGAAAACATAAAATCTCAACGATTTTTATAAATAATTACTAAAATTCGAAATAACCAAGTTTGGGAAGTGTTACCGCCGCACTTGTCTTGGAGACAAGTGCAAGGCTACTTTATTACAATAACATAAGTCCAACTGAAATAAAAATGTTTTATTCAAAATAAATAAAAAAAACTAGCCATAAATAATTGAATATTCTTCCCCACTTCTCACGCTAGCCCCAACCTCGAGAACCTGCTTCACTGAAAATCTGCTCCCCCGAAGGATCGTCGCAGCCCATAACACACAAAGGAAAATCAGCAAACGCTGGTAATCCTAAATAAACATAATTTAAGTGGCTCAAATACTTTATATAAATCACATAAAATAATCCTATATAATTTACACTAAATATAATTCTTTATTAATTTAGACCAGGAAACCTCGCGATCTGTTTAGTAGAGGAGAACCATGGTAGACCCGGAAACCCGGCCAGTCTACCCGTGACCCAGAAACCCGACCATCACAATCAATCAGATTGGCCATCAAAATACTTCGTCTAATGTGCACGGTAACATATCGGGGGCATAAAGCCTAGTTGTGTTCATCACTTTGGGAGGTACCATCCCAAAGCTATCCTCCCATGATTTAAATTATTTTAATCACACACCAAATGTATTACTCAATAAATAAATAAATAAATAAATGAATAATAATAATTATATAGCGTTTATATATGTACGTATATATTGTATCACAAAGGCGCATCCCGGAACAGGGAAACCAAAACGTACAGGTTCAAAATATATGGATTCAATAATAAGAAAACGTATAGGTTCAATTAGAAGCAAAAAAAACGTCTGATTCAAAAGAACCAACATATATTCTAATAGTACGCATGAAAACCGTCATTGATGCTTTGATCCCAATTCAAAACGTGCAGTTCCATTGAATAATATATATTAGATAGGCACATAATCGATGAAACTTTATTCATTTGCCAATTTGAAAGCGTAAAGGTTGTAATCAATTTGCGAGAATTCTTAATTCGAGAAGACGAAAATAATTATAACGTATCTAATATTACTTTCTATTGGGATTAGGGTTACAGATTAGGGTTATATATAATATACATACTTCATGTAAAACAATCCAAATATTCCTAGAATCATAACTACCCTATCAGAATTCGCATGGAGTTAACCTAATCTATATGGGAATTAGGATTACATGAACCTAAGACTTATATATGTGGATTAGGGTTACCTGTAAAGATTCCTATTAACTTATCAAATTTCATACTTAATTCCTAAACTATATGGGGATTAGGATTACCTGGTCTCCGTCTTTGCTAGCCTTCTAGAAAATTGCTCTGATGAGAGTACGGGAAGAGGATGCCGTAGCAGGGAAAAGAGTAGAGAGAAAAAGAGTCGAGCGTTTTCTAGGTTTAGAATGCTATTTAACCTAAGTTTATAATTAACATCTAGGGTTTTAAAGCGATTAAAATGGGCTATTTAATTATTGCAAATTAATAAACTAATACTAAAAACATTATTAATTTCTAGATATTTTATATATTATTATTATCTTTTTGTTGGAATGGGCCTTTATCATTTAAACCTAATGCATTATGTGACCTAGTCTAATCGAGATTCGATTATGTGATCTTAAGCTGTTTTATTTGTTTTTTTTTAATTTCAAATTATTGTGCCTAGATTCTAGGAGAAACTCTAGAAATCAATTTAGATTATTTCTCTCTATATATGTACACATATTAATTCTTTTATTATTATTATTATTATTATTATTATTATTATTATTATTATTATTATTATTATTATTATTATTATTATTACTATTATTATTATTATTTTAATCGGGGGTATTACAAACTACCCTCCTTAAAACAAGTTTCTTCCTCGAAACTTAACTGCGTTTATTATTATTATTTTAATAAGGGGTATTACAAACTACCCTCCTTAAAACAAGTTTCGTACTCGAAACTTAACTGTGTTTATTATTATTATTTTAATCAGGGGTATTACAGGTAGTTAGAGTAGAAATGCTAGAATAGTCTTTAATCTTCCAAGTATGATTAGATATCATATGTTAGGGGTATTTTAGTAATTATTTCAAAAATCATGATGGGGTCGGAGTTATGGCAAAATTTTGGAAGATTAGAGTTAAAATAGCGAAGCTCCATAAAATCCGCGTAGATTAGGGGCGTCGGGGCAAAATGGTAATTTTTACCTAAAATGCCTGTTATGATGTAAATCATTAATTAATATGATTTATATTTTGAAAACTATGTTGGAGTAGGAGTTACGTTGAAATTTTGGTAGATTAGGAATTCGAGAGTAACAAAGTCTTTATGCAAATTAAAATCGATTAAGTAGGGGTAAAATAGTCATTCGACTAAAAATGTCCAAAATTCATAATGATAGATCCTTAACAAGTGCGTTGTTATATTGATAGGATATATCCCCAACATGCGTTTTGACCCTATCGTCAACCCGTCCAAACGTCTTTAGTTTTCGTATTAAGCCGGATACGGTTGCTTCGAAACGTGCTAGAATAACAATAACGAAGGTACGCATACATCGCATGTAACACCTAATACCCGGATATTTATCTCGAATATTATAAATAAAAGTTGGATATTTCGATAAGTGAAATTTCAATCTCCGGTCTTGTATAATTATAGTCTATTTTCTAAGTAGAATTTCTGCAAGAAATTAGGGAGTTTAAGGGCCAAAGTGCCAAAATGACCAAAATGCCCCTAAGGGACATAAATAACTTAGAAAAAATTATGAAAAATCCTAAAAGGCAGTAAAATGACCAACTGAATTAAGAGAGTATGCTATCTCTAATTATTGTAATTTAATAAATTATGAACTTGGAGAAATTGTTGGAAAATACTCAAAAGAAGTAAAATGACCATAATACCCTTGTAATTTCTAAAATTTCAAGAGGCATGAAAATACTAATGTTAATACAAGAGTATGAAGGTAATGAGGTATTATAATTAAGAAAATTATCAACAAGTGATAAAAGAGTAATTAAGTAATATTGGGCTAATTACTTAAGCATATGCAAAGGAAATTCAAGGAAAATTATGTAGAACCCTAAAATTAGTGGTTTTTGGCCTAAAATTAGTAAAGATATATTTGTTAATTAATTGAAAATTTTGGAGAAAAATAGTTGAGTCTAGGTATTTTTAAAGCCTAAATGCAAGAATGGACCAATGGGAAAATTCTGTAAAAATTATGTAAAAATAATTATTTAATTAATTAAATAATTAAAAAAAAAAAAGCGAAAGGGCAGGAAAAAAAAAAAAGAGAGAGAAAAAAATAATAAATAAAAGAAAACTTAATATATAAGTTTTATTATAATAATAATATAATTAATTAAAGTGATAAAGGGTGAATAGTAAAATGGAAATTAGGAAACGGATCCTATCTAGAGATCTAGGAATGAGATTCCCAAAGTCAAGGTAAAATATTAATCAGTGGGTTTTTATCTTCCGTTAGACTCTTGCGGAAGTTAATTTCCAAGCCGTTTGTGCATTTTCCTAATAAGACGAAATAGGGAAATGCATCGAGAAAATGCCGGATAGCCAAGAGGACAAAAAGGTTATGTTGTGAAATTTGGAAAGAATTGGGAATTTTCATGAACATATTTGGATTCGGTGATTTTTACGAAGAGATTGATGTTTCGAAAACAAGTTTCGACTACAGGACGCGTTTGGACACGTTTTGAGAAAGACTCAACACGGATTTATTGGAGCCCTATATGAAATCAAAATATAGGTTAACTTGGACATTTCTACTAAGTGAGAATATGTTTTGAGTTATAAATCCAGAATTTTGAGATTTCTCAAGAAATCACGCGAATCGAGTGTACCGATCGGAGAAATCGATCTCGAAAGCTTACGGAAGGTGACACGTGGCCACCTCCCATTGGCCAAGACCCTTGAATTTTCGGCCTAGTGTGAAAGCAAAAGGAGAAAGGGTTTTTCCAAAAGTTGTGTTGACGGTCAAGATCGCTTTCACAAAGTTGATCCGATCAAATAGAAACCCTACCATCGTTTCCTATAAATACCCCCTTCTCTTCATTTTCACACCATTTCTTCCCCTCTTTGGCCGAATCTAGAGAGAGGATTCTAGAGAGAGAAGATCGGAAATTTTGGCGTGGCAAGCTCGGAAAATTGTTCGGAAGTCTTCAACGGGTAAGTCTTTCGGGCTTTAGTTTCTAGTTCGGTAGTTAGTAGAATTGTTAGATGGTTTTAGCAAGTAGGGATGAGATTCCTACTATTGATTTTTAGGCCTCATTGCATTGAAAAATATGCTCGACGAGGTAAAAACATAGTAGGGATTGAGTCCCCGAAAGTTGAAATCTTCGTAGTTCTTTCAATAGTTGGGAGTAGTAATGCTAGAATAGCCTTTAAATTTTCAAGTATGATTGGGTATCATATGGGAGGGCTATTTTAGTCTTTATTTTCGAAAATTGAAATGGCGTCGAAGTTACGGCAAAATTTCGGAAGAAAATTTGTCAGAGTAACGAAGTACTGGCGAAATTCCGCCGATTAGGGGTAGAAGGGCAAAATGGTTTGAACAGTAGGATCACTGTAATGTCATTACTCTATTACACTATGGTTCATATTTTGTTATGATCAGTTACTCTTTCGCTCCCATGCTCTACTCTGATTGAAAAAAAAAAAAATTCCGCTTTAAAAATTGGGATGTTACATTTTTGGTATCAGAGCATGACATTCTGGCATGAATTTAACTATGTTACTACGAACAGTTTGGTGCCGTAGGCAAGGCTAGTCTATGTGGGTGTGCCAATCAGTCGCCGTATAAGTCGGTGAGGCCCCCATGGTAGACACTTACCTGGCCATTCTGTTCGGATAACGGAGTTAGGTTCTTAAGCCTTTTAAGCTTTGAGCACGTTTTGAAAATGAGTACTGATATGACCTTGGTGTGATGTGTAGTGATGAACAGAAACGAAAAATGATATACCTTCTATCCCGTAATAATGAGACGTAACGCTCGTAGATCCGTAGTTCTAGAGACGGCGGGACGAAGACGAAACCCTGATATTTCTGATGACACCAAACCAAAATATGATTCTGACCCAGTGTACTACCCTGAGTCAATGGCTAGAATACATTTAGAGCCGGAGAAACCGGTTGGCTCAGATCATTCATCTGATGACAACAGCGTGGGATATACGATGTAACCACTGGTCATAAACCAGTTGGATGATGTAATATACGTTAGCATGTACATTACATCTAATGTGAAAATATATATGTCTTGATGCCATGTGTTGTGTTATTTTTCTGATACTTCGCCGTTATTTGATATAAAGGAAAAGTTAAAACATGGCCATCATAAGAGGTGCCGGTGCACCGAGAGGTAGGGGCCGAGGCAGAGGCCGAGGTCGAGGCGGACGAGGAGGCAGGCAGCCTCAAATGGACGCAATACCCGAACGAAATATTATACCCAACCAACCGGAACAGAACGAAGTACAAGAATTGAGGAGAACACTCCAAGAGCAGAGGGTTCTCATAGATGCTCTGTTGGCAAGACAAAATCAACAGGATGAAGAAGCCCAAAGACAATTGGAAGCACGGCAAAACGAGGAGAATGACGAAGAAGAAGAAGAGGAGGAGGAGGACAATGACAATCAAAGTGAGGAAAACCATGAGGAAAACGCTGAGGAATCCGATAGATCACAATCACCTCCACGACGAGGAAGAAGGGAAAAGAATACCCAGTATTGGGTTAATCGATTTTCAGAGTTGAAGCCGCCAACTTTTCGAGGAAAGTTGGACTTGGCGGAGGATTGGCTGAAGAGACTAGAGAAGGTATTCAGGGTGATTGACTGCCCTGAGAATCGCAAAGCCCAACTGGCGATTTACCAACTTGAAGGAGATGCCGACCGTTGGTGGGAAGTCACGGCAGAAACCCTACAGACCGATTACTGTCCCGTAACATGGGAGAAATTTCTGGAGAAATTTCATGAACAGTATTTCCCTCCTTCAGTGAAAATGAACAAGGAGTCGGAATTTCTCCATATCCGACAAGGACAGGAGGAATCTTTCGACGATTACTACGCCCGGTTCACCAACCTGTCCCGATACTCAGCACATCTTCGAAGGGCAACGATGAAAGCAATATGGTGAATATACTAATTCGTGGGCTTAAATATGAAATTGGTGAAAGGCTCATGTCCCAGCGATTTCAAAATTTGACGAACGCAGTGGAAACTTGTCGAATGACTGAGCGCAACCTCAGAGGATTCCAGAGATCAAGGAACTTCAACAACAACAATGCTGGTCGAGGTGGATTCAACCGCGAGAACTCTTCACTAAAGAGGAAGGCACCCTGGAGTAACCCCCGTGGTGGAAATAAAAGGCCATACCAAGCTGGGCAACAAAACTATCCCAGACAGCCGGGATCTCAAACGTGCCCCAAATGCAAGAAGCATCACCCAGGCGTAAACTGTGAAGGGAAGCAGATATGCTTCAGATGTCATAAGCCGGGACACTATAGCAGAGAGTGTACTGAGAAGATTGGAGAGGCGAGACCTCAGAGCACAGGCCGCATCTTTGCACTAACGAACACAGAGGCCAGACAGTCCCCGGAGATGGTCCAAGGTACTATTTACCTTAACGGAAATCTACTTGAGGCATTGTATGATTCGGGAGCCAGTCATTCTTTCATTTCCTATGATTGTGCAAGTCGCCTAGGAATGAATGCCTGTAGTTTACCTTATGATTTGGTAGTGTCTACACCGCTTGGTGTACAATCTTTAGCTTCTGACGCATGTATAAATTGTATTGCTAACGTGGATGGACGAGTTTCTAAAGTGGACCTTATCCGTCTACCTCTTCACGGGATCGACGTCATACTCGGTCTAAATTGGCTGACGGCCAACGGTGCGATGATCGACTGTGGCAAGAAGAAGATATCATTTCCCGGAGAAAAAGTTGAAGTGAGCCTGAACTTTCTCTCCGCTACAGAAGCTAATCGATGTGTGAAGCAAGGATGTCATGCCTACATGGTATTCTTTTCAGTAAAGCAGAGGCTAACCTTTCACTCCAGGATATCCCTGTGGTGAATGATTTTCCCGATGTATTTCCGGAGGATCTCACAGAGTTACCTCCTATCCGAGAAGTGGAGTTCAATATCGATTTGATACCTGGTACAGGGTCAATATCAAAGGCGCCGTATCGTATGGCTCCTAACGAGATGCAGGAGTTGAAGAAGCAGCTAGAAGAGCTTTTGAAGAAGGGGTTCATTCGACCCAGTGTATCACCGTGGGGAGCCCCAGTGCTTTTTGTAAAGAAGAAAGATGGAAGCTTCCGACTCTGCATTGACTACCGTGAATTGAACAAAGTAACGGTCAAAAACAAGTACCCACTTCCCCGGATTGATGATCTTTTGGATCAGTTATCTGGTTCCACTGTCTTTTCAAAAATTGATCTGCGTTCGGGATATCATCAGTTGCGAGTTAAAGATGGTGATATTTCCAAGACAGCTTTCAGGACCAGGTACGGGCATTATGAATTCCTTGTGATGCCCTTCGGATTGACAAATGCACCTGCGGTATTCATGGATTACATGAACCGTATCTTCCGACAACACCTAGACCAATTTGTGGTGGTGTTCATTGATGACATTCTGATCTACTCCAAGAGCAAAGAGGAGCACGAAGAACATCTGAGGAAAGTGTTAAGCATACTCAGGGAAAAGCAACTATATGCTAAACTGAGCAAATGCGAATTTTGGCTGCCGGAAGTAAAATTTTTGGGCCATGTTATATCTAGCGGCGGAGTTGCAGTTGATCCAGGCAAAGTGGAAGCAGTTCTGGACTGGAAACGGCCAGACTGTGACGGAGATCCGTAGTTTTCTTGGTCTGGCGGGATACTACCGCAGATTTATACGAGATTTCTCGCGTCTTGCCCTACCATTGACAAAGCTTACGAGGAAGAATCAACCCTTTATATGGGGAGACGACTGTGAGGAGAGCTTTCAGAAACTGAGAGAGAGATTGACTACAGCACCAGTGTTAATCATCCCAGATCCAGATGAGAAGTATGTTGTTTACAGTGATGCCAGTGGGCAAGGGTTGGGATGTGTCCTAATGCAACAGGGCAGAGTGGTGGCTTATGCCTCTCGTCAGCTGAAGCCTCACGAGTTAAACTATCCTACACACGATTTAGAGCTGGCGGCTATCGTGTTCACTTTAAAGATATGGAGGCACTATCTGTACGATGTAACCATAGAATTGTACTGCGACCACAAAAGCTTGAAGTATCTGTTCGATCAACGAGAACTCAACATGAGACAGCGACGCTGGATGGAATTGATTAAAGATTACAACCTGGAGATCAAGTATCATCCGGGTAAAGCGAACGTTGTTGCTGATGCTCTTAGTAGAAAGACGGTGCAGGTGGCATATATGATGATACAAGAGCAGAAATTACTGGAAGATTTCAGAGACCTGAATCTATCCAACCAAATCTGCATGGGTCTGCACGCACCAACTGATGCCTATCTTGCTACACTTCTTGCGAGTCAAGGGGAGTATGATCTGAGAGACGAAGTTGAGAAAGCTCAGAAGCAAGATGATTGGGCAAAAGAGATACGTGAAAAGATCACTCGAAGTGAGACCCAAGACTATGACCTATCACTTAGTGGTTTGGTCAGATATAAGAAGCGAGTCTACATACCGCCAGTTGATGAATTGAGGCGAACAATAATGGATGAGGCTCATAAGAGTAAGTACACTCTACATCCAGGCATGGTCAAGATGTACCAGAGTATGAAATCCGAACTTTGGTGGCCCGGAATGAAGAAAGACGTAGCAGAGTACGTGGCCAAGTGCTTGACCTGTCAGAAAGTGAAGATTGAACACCGTCGACCCCCTGTCTTTTGCAAGGATTAGAGCTTAGGAATGGAAATGGGAGAACATAACCATGGATTTTTTGGTAGGTCTGCCCAAAATCAGAAATCATGATACTATTTGGGTAGTTGTTGACAGATTAACCAAGTCAGCACACTTTATTCCCATCAGTATCCACTACTCTCCGGAACGATTGGCGGAGATTTATATCAAAGAGATAGTGAGATTACATGGTGTCCCTAAGAGCATTGTCTCTGATCGTGATACACGATTCAAATCCCGTTTCTGGCAAGCATTACATGAAGGTATGGGGACCAAGCTGAAGTTTAGTTCGGCTTATCACCCACAAACCGACGGTCAATCTGAGAGAACCATACAGACGCTAGAGGATATGCGGATTTCAAAGGAAGTTGGGATCGACATCTTTCGCTAGCGAGTTTGCATATAACAACGTTATCATGCTAGTATACAAATGGCCCCGTTCGAGGCATTATATGGGCGGAAGTGTCAATCACCATTATGCTGGACAGATTCATCTGAAAAGCAATTACTTGGGCCGGATATGCTTGAACAAACCTCTGAGCAGATCGCATTAATCAAGAAGAGACTCCTAGCCGCACATAGTAGACAGAAGAGCTATGCGGACAAAAGGAGGAGACCTCTGACGTTCTATGTCGGCGACCATGTATTCCTAAAGTTATCTCCAGTAACTGGTGTCGGCAGAACGCTTAAGAGGAAGAAACTGAGTCCACGATACGTAGGACCCTTTGAGATTTTGGCAAAGCGCGGAGAAGTAGCTTATCAGATAGCTTTACCCTCGAACCTGAGTAATCTCCACGACGTTTTCCACGTGTCGCAATTGAAGAAATATCAACCAGACCGTGATCATGTCATCGAATACGAGGACGTTGAAGTACGGCATGATAATACCTTCATAGTCGAGCCGGAGCAGATCATCGATCACAAAGAGAAACGGCTCAGAAACAAGACTATTTTGATTGTGAAGGTGGTCGGAAGGGTTTGTCACCCGAAGAAGCGACTTGGGAGACCGAGAAAGACATGGAAGAGAAGTACCCAGAGTTCATGGCCCGAAGTTTAGTTAGGATAGATTAAATTTCGAGGGCGAAATTTTGTTTAAGGGGGGGAGAAATGTAATACCCAGATTTTATTATCTGAAATATTATGAATAAATTGGATATTTCTGATAAGTGAAATAATGTCTCCATACTTGTGAGAATATAGTCTATTTTTCTAAGTTGATTTCTGTAGGAAATTAGAGAATTTTAAGGGCCAAAGTGCCAAAATGACGAAAATGCCCCTAAGGGCCGGGAATAACTTAGAAAAATTATGAAAAATCCTAAAAGGCGATAAAATGCCCAAGTGAATTAGGAGAATATAATATCTCTAATTATGGTAATTTAATAAATTATGAAATTGGAGAAATTGTTTAAGAGTGTGCAAAAAGGTAATAAAAGACCAAAATACCCTTACAAATTATAGAGTAATGTAAGAGGCATGAAAATACTAAGATTAATGCAAGGGTATGAAGGTAATGAGGCATTGTAATTAAGAAAATTATCAACAAGTGATAATAAAGTAATTAAGTAATATTGGGCTAATTACTTAAGTATAAACAAAGGAAATTAAGAGATAATTGTGTAAAGCTCAAAAATTGGTGGTAATTGGCTTAAAATTAGTAAAAATATATTTACTAATTAACTGGAAATTTTGGAGAAAAATAGTTGAGTCTAGGTATTTTTAAAGCCTAAATGCAAGAATGGACCAATGGGAAAATTCTGTAAAAATTATGTAAAAATAATTATTTAATTAATTAAATAATTAATAAAAAAAACGAAATAAAAAAAAGGGCAGAAAAAAAAAAGAAAAAGAGAAAAAAAAAAATTAATAAATAAAAGAAAACTTAATATATAAGTTTTATTATAATAATAATATAATTAATTAAAGTGATAAAGGGTGAATAGTAAAATGGGAATTAGGAAACGGATCCTATCTAGAGATCTAGGAATGGGATTCCCAAAGTCAAGGTAAAATATTAATCAGTGGGTTTTTATCTTCCGTTAGACTCTTGCGGAAGTTAATTCAAGCCGTTTGTGCTTTTCCTAATAAGACGAAATAGGGAAATTGCGAGAAAAGGCCGATAGCCAAGAGGACAAAAGGTTATGTTGTGACATTTGGAAAAGAATTGGGAATTTTCATGAACATATTTGGATTCGGTGATTTTTCGAAGAGATTGATGTTTCCGAAAACAAGTTTCGACACCGGACGCGTTTGGACACGTTTTCGAGAAAGACTCAACTGGACTGTTGGAGCCCTATATGAAATCAAAATATAGGTTAACTTGGACATTTCTACTAAGTGAGAATATGTTTTCAGAGTTATAAATCCAGAATTTTGAGATTTCTCCGAAATTACGCGAATCGGGTACCGATCGGAGAAATTCCTCCGAAAGCTTCGGAAGGTGACACGTGGCCACCTCCCATTGGCCAAGACCCTTGAATTTTCGGCCTAGTGTGAAAGCAAAAGGGGGAGAAAGGGTTTTTTCCAAAAGTTGTGTTGGACGGTCCAGATCGCTTCTCACAAAGTTGATCCGACGGCCGAAACCCTATCACCGTTTCTATAAATACCCCCCTTCTCTTCATTTTCACACCATTTCTTCCCTCTTTGGCTGAATCTAGAGAGAGGATTCTAGAGAGAGAAGCTCGAAATTTTGCAAAAAGCCCTGGAAAATTGTTCTAAGTCTTCAACGGGTAAGTCTTTCGGGCTTTAGTTTCTAGTTCGGTAGTTAGTAGAATTGTTAGATGGTTTTAGCAAGTAGGAGTGAGATTCCTACTATTGATTTTTAGGCCTCATTGCATTGAAAAATATGCCTGACGAGGTAAAAACATAGTAGGGATTGAGTCCCCGAAAGTTGAAATCTTCGTAGTTCTTTCAATAGTTAGAGTAGTAATGCTAGAATAGCCTTTAAATTTTCAAGTATGATTGGGTATCATATGGGAGGGCTATTTTAGTCTTTATTTTCGAAAATTGAAATGGCGTCGAAGTTCTGACAAAATTTCGGGAAGAAAATTTGTCAGAGTAACGAAGTGCTGGCGAAATTCCGCCAATTAGGGGTAGAAGGGCAAAATGGTAATTTTTACCTAAAATGCCAGTTATAGTGTCAAATCACTAATGGAAGTGATATTATTCTTATAGGACGTCAGAAATCCTAGTTTGCTGCCGTTACGCTGTTGTAACATCCCAACTTTTCACAAGCAGTATAAATTTTTTTTTTCAAAACATCATTTCAAATCATCAGAGTAGAGCAACAGAGCGATTGAGTAACTGATATGTATATATAAAACACCGTAAGTCCGCGGAATACAACAGCGGTATGGTAACCGAGTATTTCAAAAGTGATACAGCGGCACCTAGGCCTCTAACATGCGTATCCCATTACCCAACAATCATAACAACAATACATAACATATAATTCACATAGCACATACACGCATACCATAAATATCAGAGTTAAGGTTACCAGTACGCGAACGTACCTTCGTTGACGGATTACGGTATTTCTAGCACGTTTTATGGAAAACTGTACTTTTACAGCAAATCGTAAAACAAATGCAGACGTCGGCAGGCAGAACGGCAGCAGATCGAGTTTCGATATCCTATAAGGGTAATATCACTTTCATTAGTGATTTGACACAATAATCGGCATTTTAGGTAAAAATTACCATTTTGCCCTTCTACCCCTAATTGGCGGAATTTCGCCAAGACTTCGTTACTCGACTAATTTTCTTCCCAAAATTTCGCGTAACTTCGACGCCATTTTGATTTTCGAAAATAAAGACTAAAATAGCCCTCCCATATGATATCCAATCATACTTGAAAAATTAAAGGCTATTCTAGCATTACTACCCTTACTACTGAAAGAACTACGAAAGCTTAAAGCTCGGTACCGAAAAACTTACCCAGAGCTTCGCTGCGAATTTCCCCAGACTCCTCCCCCAGAGCTTCTCTCTCTAACCTCTCTCTAGGATCTCAACTTTTGGTGTGAAGATTTCAAGAGGGCATGCTACCTATTTATAGAAATTTCAAAGGACATGGATGGCATTTTCCAAGTTGTTTCAACCTTGGAAATTCAATGCAAAATTGGTGTTTAATCCTTGTCCATGGGAGCAGCTGGTCGACATGCATGGGCTGAGGTGGCAGCAAATTATTTGTCCAAAGTGATGAATCAAAGTTGCTTTATGCCCGCACCGATAGAATTTCCCCGATCGGTACCCGATTCGCGTGATTTCGGAGAAATCTCAAACTTCTGGATTTACAACTTTGAAGACCTTCTCTTCCTCATCAATAATATCTATTTAAACTTGAATTTTGACTTTAGACAGGGTTCCAACTGTCCGGCTGAAGTTTCTCGAAAAACGTGTCCGAACGCGTCCGGTTTCAGAATGCATTTCTGAAATCACCAATTCTTCAGAAAAATTCACTGATTCCAAATATGTTTAAAATAAATTCAAACTCATGCCTAGATGTTGAGTTAGAATTTATTTTCCTTATATCCAAAAATATACCTATATGCATTTTTCCCTATTTTGTTTTATTAGGAAATGCATAAATGACTTCAGAATTTTCTCCCGGAAGAGTATAACGGAAGACAAAATTCCACTGATCATTATTTTTCCCTGACTTTAGAAATCCCATTCCTAGATCTCTAGATAGGGTCCGTTTCCTAATTTATATATTACTATTCACAAAGTTTCACTTTAATTAATTATAATATAAAATATTTGCAACTTGCATATTACATTGATTAAAATTCTTATCTATTCTTGACTCCTATTTTTCGGTCAAATCTGATCCCTCTTTTATTATTTTCGTTTTTTTATTTTATTTAATATAAAATAATTATTTAATAATTATTTTATATAATTTCTTACATAATTTTCCTATTGGCCCATTCTTGCATTTAGGCTTAAAAATACCTAAACTCAACCATTTTTCTCAAAATTTACAATTAATTAGTAAATATACTTTTACTAATTTTCAACCACTTTCCACTAATTTTTGAGCTCTACATAATTATCTCTGAATTTCCTTTGCTTAAGCTTAAGTAATTAGCCAATAAATACCTAATTACTTTCTTATCACTAGTTGATAATTTTCTTAATTATAACACCTCATTACCTCATAACTTTTACACTGACACATTTGTTTCCATGTGTTCTGTATTATCTTAGCATTTACGGGGGTATTACGGTCATTTCAATACTTTTTGGGTATTCTTCTACAATTTCTCCAAGTTTGTAACTTAATAAATTACCTAAATTAGGGACAATATCCTTCCCTATTTTAAATAGATTTTTACTTGCCTCTTTTATAGCTTTCACAGGGTATTTATAACCCACAATGTGTTTAGGGACCTATTTGCAAATCTTCAAACGTCTTAGGGACCTAATTGCAAATGATCTTTTTTCAAGGGAAATTACCCTAAGTCAGATTTGAGGGTATTACAGCTGTCCAACGTGCCGCTGTCGGACAAACCGCTGTTTTCCGTCAGAAAGTACAGTTTCCGCCAGAAACATCTACGTACATCAACGAAGGTACGGACGCGTACTGTAACACTAATCCTATAGTTCTCATATACATATATGTCATAGATACGTTCATATACCTGGCCTCGCTTAGGGTCAGTGGAGTTATACATACAAACCTTATACGGGTTATAGACATGATAATACCGCTTTGAGTTTTCCCTAGCGCCTCGAGGACACGTGTTCGTGGCACAGGTAATGTGCAAAGCTATATTTGTGTAGGACTTACATACTACTTTATGCTTATGTCCTGTCTGTGTCACAATGTTGTTGTGTAGGACCTTACATATTTGCTTCATGCTTATGTTCTGTCTCATGTGAGAATTACACTTCATGATGGGATGTTGCATGTTGCTGTTATGTCATGAATATCTCGTTGTCTATATACTGCTTTTATTTGAGCATAAGGTTAATTTTACCCGAGATTCAATGCGGTGAATTGAATCTCATGAATAGCTTCAGATCCTGGAGGACCACGGATCGGTGATAGGGGAAAGCAGCTAGAGTAGGCTTCCGCCAGAATTATCTTATCGCTTTCTGTACTTATCTTTTGAACAAGAGGATCACTGTAATGTCATTACTCTATTACACTATGGTTCATATTTTGTTATGATCAGTTACTCTTTCGCTCCCATGCTCTACTCTGATTGAAAAAAAAAAAATTCGCTTTAAAAATTGGGATGTTACAAACACTAATCTGATGTTTATTGTATACATATATGTGATATGTGTATTGTATGTGATAGCTGATAGCTTTGCTGTATGTTTATGTACTATTAAGGTATGTACGTTCGCGTACTAGTAACCCTAACTCTGATATTTATGGTATGTATGTATGTGCTATATGTGTTGTATGTTTATGTACTGTTGTTATGGTTGCTGGGTATTGGGATACGCTTGCTAGTGGCCTAGGTGCCGCCAGAATACGATTGTCAGAGGCCTAGGTGCTGCCAAGGTTCAAGAGGCCTAGGTGCTGCCAGGGTTCAAGAGGCCTAGGTGCCGCCAGGGTTACGCTGCAGGGGGCCTATGTGCCGCCAGGGTACTTATGTTTTGGAGATGCTTGTACTATGTGTTCTTATACTGTTGATGTTGTGTTTGTCTGTAGTCCATAGACTGTATATGTAAATATGAGGTTAACCGTTACCTGGGGTCCGATTGCAATGGACCTCAGCTCTCCATATAGCTTCAGGGTCGGGAGGACCAAGGACCGAGGATAAAGACAAGCAGGCCGCGTAGAGACTCGGCTGAAGACTTCCTTTCGATGTTCCAGAAGAAGCCTTCCTTTTGTTGTTGTACATCACTTTTGAACCACGCGGTTTAAATTAAAGAAGAGTTTTCTCTTCTCCTTTTTTTTTTTTTTTTTTTTTTTGCATTTTTCACAACTTGGACAAGTATGAGATATCTATGGAAAAAGAATTATACATTCTTCAATTTTATAAAAATTATATTATTTTAAATCAATTTTTTTAAGTAAAGATAGAATTAAATAATTTTAATAAAAATCAAGGTATTTTATAATTTTTCATATATGCCAAACCAAGAAAGTTTATATCATTTATTTTTCTTTTAGAAGAAATTTATGGGATAAAAAATTCATTTAATGTTGATAAAATAAAAAAATATAACTAATCTAATATCCTAAAAAATATGAAATGAGTTTATTATTTATTTTTATAATAAAAGCTTAATTGATATCAACATTAATAATATAAATTGGACAACTTAATGATATAAATTGATAAAAATAAAAAAATAAAAAAAAAGAGTTTAAATGTTGTTAATTAAATAATATATTGAAAATATAAATAAATAAATAAAACCGATTATATCATGATGTGTGGTTTTAGTTTTAATATTAATTATTTTTTAAAATTATAAATACAAGAGATGATGTAACATCCCATTTTCAAAAGCAGAATAATTTTATTTTCATCAGAGTAGAGCATCGGAGCAAGTGAGTAACTGATACATATATTTAAAATGCCAACTGTGGTATGTCTGGCTAATCACAGTAGCGGTACATTAATCCGAGTGTTATCAAAAGTAGTACATATTAGAAAGAAAATCTTCGGACGGAACGCTAAACGTGTTGCTTGCCCTTTTCCTCGGCCCTCGATCCTCCTGACGCTGAAGCTATGTTAAGAGCTGAGGTCCAATGCCCACCGGACCTCAGGTAACGGTTAACCTTATGCTTAAATATGACAATACATGGATTACGAATATTCACGACATTAATTGTATATGAGCACACAATGATGTATCGCACACACAAATGTACGCATACAAAGACATGTATCGCACATAGCATAGCGATGTATCGCACACAACAAATGTACAGTTATCTTCTAACACATATACGCATACAATAAACATAACACATATACGCATACAATACACATAACACATATACGCATACAATAAACACTAGAGTTAGTGTTACTAGTACGCGAATGTACACCAATAGTACATAAACACATATCATCATCACACATATACCCATACAATAAACATAACACATATACACTACAATACACATAACACATATACACATACAATACACATAACACATATACGCATACAATAAACACTAGAGTTAGTGTTACTAATACGTGAATGTACACCAATAGTACATAAACACACAACAGACATAAAGTCATCATCTATCACATATACGCATACAATAAACATAACACATATACGCATACAATAAACATAACACATATACGCATACAATACATATAACACCCTAAAAATCCCGATTATATAAGAATCATAAATTAATAATACCTATAGAAAATAGGTGAATATGTGGTTTCAATTTCTGTGTTATAGATATCGTATTTATGAGGAAAAATCTCTTGGAAATTAGGAAAAAATAATAATGTGCCAAAATTAGTAAAATGCCCTTGTGGGGCATATAATGACCTAAGGGAATTATGAGAAATCCTAGGAGGCAGTAAAATAATTATTAAAATTAAGAGATTATATTGTCTCTAATTTTGGTAATTTAATAAAATATAACCTTGAAAAATAAAGGGGGAAAATCAAAAGTATTATAATGACCAAAATGCCCCCCGTAAATTTTAATATAATGCATGAGACATAAAATATTAATGTCAGTGCAAAAGTTGTGAGGTAATGAGTTATTCTAATTAATAAAATTATCAACAATTAGTGGGTAATTAATTAAATAATTATGGGCTAATTAGTTGAGCTTAAACAAAGGAAAATCCAAAGATAATTATGTAAAACCCTATAAATAGTGGTTTATGGCTAAAATTAGCATAAAATATATTTGCTACTTAATTGGAAAATATGAAGAAAAATATGTGAGATTGGGTAATTTTAAGCCTAAAAACAAGTATGGACCAATAGGAAACTTTGTGGAAAAATTATGTAAAATAATTATTAAATAATTAAAATATATATATTATTAATTAAATAATTAATTAAAAAACGAAAATAAAATAAATAAAAAAAGAAAAGGACCGAAAATCCTAAAGGATAAGGTGATAGGATTTTCAAGGTTAAATAACATGCAACTTTGGTTAAATAAGGGTTAAGTTGTAAAAAGCAAATAGGATAAATGACCACCGATAGAAACTAAATCCTATCTAGAAAACCATGAACAAGGTTTCTAAAGTCAGAGTATATTAGGAACAAGTGAATTTTTATCTCGGAGTAAGTTTGTCTCCGAAGTCATTTCCGAAACCGAAAAGGGTTATACTAGACTGACTGTGAATCTATCTGATGTTCAAAAAGCAAATCAGATAAATGAAAACCTATAGAAACCAAGCCATAAATTGAAATACAATAATGAGTTGGTAAACATCTGGGCATATTATGAATCAGTGGATTTTTGTCCCGAAAATGTTGTTACCAGAAGCAATTTCCGCAACCAAAGACGGATATCCAAAAATCTTCAGCGGAACCGATGACACCCTGAATGGGATCAAAAATTTGGTTGACCCAAGTATTTTGAAAGAGGAAAAAGAGATCTTCAGGGCTATGTTTCCGGATTTTTGAGATTTTTCAAGATTGCGCGATTAGGACACCGATCGGGGAACTTTATCGGGCCGGAGGTGAAAAGCAACTTGTGACATCATCAAAGATGATGTCATCTTGTGCCACCTAAGGGGGGAAGGACAGCCAAGGTGCATCCAAGGGCCAAGGTTGTGCCATTTTGCAAAAGTGCGATCCTACGGTCCAGAATCCGTCTGACAAAGTGTGAATAGTAACCCAAAACCTCTATAAATAGCAAGCTCCTCCATTTGAAATTGTCACACCATTCCACTCTTGTCTAGTTCAAAATTCTTGGAGCAAGGAAGGAGGAAGAAGTCGGGGAAATTTGCAGTGAAGCTTTGAGTAAGTTCTTCGGTCCTTAGTCTTAAGCTTCGGTAGTTCTTTCGGTAGTTAGAGTAGAAATGCTAGTTTGATCTTTAATCTTCCAAGTATGATTAGATATCATGTTTAGGGGTAATTAAGGCACTAATTTCGAAAATCATGTTGGAGTTAAAGATATGGCAAAATTTTGGAAGATTAGGGTCAAAGTAGCGAAGCTCTGGCGAAATTTCGCCGATAAGTCAAACTAGGGGCAAAATGGTAATTTGTACCTAAAATGCCTGTTATGATGTTAGATATTGATAAACGTGATATTATCCTTATAGGATATCTGTGATCACCTACCGCTGTCAAACCGGCTGCCTCGACGTGCTGTTTTTCGTTTCCGTCAAACGTACCGGAAATACATAGTATATTGTCAACGGAGTACGTTTGCGTCTTGTAACACTAACTTTGTGCTGCTCATATACATATATGTGATAGATACATTCACGGATAGAGGCCTGTTTAGGGTCACCGATTCGGATAGAGGCTCTGTTGGGGTCACCGAGTATACATACGCTTTTACACGGTTATAGTCATAATAATGCCGTTTGAGTTTTCCTAGCGCGAGGACACGACCGTACATCGTGGCACGAGATGTTGCAAACCAGGGATAACTTTTCATGGTATTGTAGTTGTTATCACATGATCATACGACGTGACTGGGATTGATCATTCTTTGTTATGTCATGAATATACATTGTCTATATATCCTTGTTTTATTTGAGCATAAGGTTAACCATTACCCGAGGTCCAATGTGCATTGGACCTCGGTCTTAAATAATAGTACGGTAAGGACCAGAGCAGAGAAGGCACCGGTAGATGGAGCCATAGATATGAACCAAGGGGCGAGTCGTAGTAATGCACCTGGTCAAGGCAAGGCGGGAGAAGATCATCGAGCCTATTGTCAGGCATGGGTCTAATAAAGTTATTTCGAATAGTTTGGTGCCGAAGGCAAGGCTAGTCTATGTGGCTCGGCTAACCGATCGCCGTGAACTCGGTGAGGCTCCCATGATAGACACTTACCTGGCCATTCTATTCGGTTAACGGAGTTAGGTTCATTGCCCCAAGTCTAGTCAAGGCTTGGTCTAGGTTGTATAGTTACTTTTTTGTGAAATGTAATTGTACAAAGCTCTGTATATTGTATCACATGATTATTCCTTCGGGAAATTTTTAATATATCAGCATATGCTCGGCATCGTCATATGTCGGGGTACTTTTATATCAGTTACTCATATATTGTCCAAATTTTTAGTGCGTTGCTCTTCGTTTCCGCAGTACTCTGATGTAACACCTCAAGTTCTGTTGAATTTTTCTAAAACCAAGTGTCATCCGACACAATTTGTAGTATGGAATTTCGGGTGTTACAATACACATAACACATATACGCATACAATAAACACCAGAGTTAGTGTTACTAGTACGCGAGCGTACCTTTCACCGTGTAATGGCCAAACGTCCGGCCTTTCGAACCCGACTCCGGACTTCCCGGATATCCTAAAGGGTAATACCGTATCTATTAACTCATAAACAATATCCTAGCAGATATCTTAGTCACAAATGACTATTTTACCCCTGACTTTGCTAACCGACGAAATTTCGCTAGAGCTTTGCTACTTTGACTCTAATCTTCCAAAATTTTGCTATATCTCTTTCTTCATCAATTTTTCGAAATAAAACTATATTTAATCATAAAAACATGATAACAACAATATATTGGAAGGTTAAAGGTCAAAACAACATCTAAGCTATGAACTTAACCTAGAACTTCAAGAACTACAAAACTAAAGACTAGAACTTACCTCTTGAAGAACTTCCTCTTCCTTCTTGCTTCCCACTTCTCTCTAGCTCTCACTTCTCTCTAAAACTCATCCATTTTGGTATGAGTTGGTGTGAGTTTTGCAAATGAAGGAAGGTGGCTATTTATAGAGAATTGTTGTGGCAACTCTGGTAATTACCTTGAACTTTCTCTACTCAAATTGTGGCCATTAGATCTAGGGTTTCCTTCATCTCTCATCCTCACCATCCAATCCTAAAAACGTTTTCTCTCTCTTTCCTTATCTTTTCCACTTTTTAAAACACATTGTTGGCCCCATTTATGTCCACAACTCTTACTTTATGCTAGCTTTATCAAAACATTGCATTGTTGGTCAATTCCTTACCATGTGCTTGTGTAGTTTAGTTGAAAAGATGATAGTTTTAATTAAGTTTCCTCTTCAACTCACTAATCTCGCAATCATGGCTTCATTAGGGGTTTTTACTAGCCCTTTAATCATTTTAGGATTAACCCGAAAGTTACGGAAATGATTTCGGAGATAACCTACGTCGAGCTAAAAATACACTTATTCATAATAAGTCCTTATATTTGATCTATAGTTAACATATTTCAAGATACAATTTAATTTCTATCGGTTCTCATTTGAATTAATCCTAGTAGCTTTTGGAACTCAAAATATCTACTATTTCTCTCTCCAAAACCCTTGGTTCTCACTCTTCCACATCTCACAACACACACACACACCACACAACTCACCTTTCCTCTTTCCTCCACTACACTCACAACACACACACACTCACAACTCTCTTATACACACACACACAGTCATTTCTCTCTCTCCTTTCTTTTCCAATTTTGTATTTTAATTTAATCTTATATTATTTAGAAAAACTCCTATTGGATGATCCTTCTTCACAAGGATTTCACTTTATGGGCTTAGGATCTAACTTTATTAATTCTAATCCAAACCTTTGATTTGTGTTGACTTGTCAAAGTTGATTAAGCAAGTTTGATTAGAGCCTTAATCCTATGCTTAGTAATCCTTTGTTGGTCAATTAGGCTTTAGGGATTTTATGTATTTAATCTTATGCATTTCTTAATCATGTCTAATTAGTTAGCAATTATCTTTATGTTAATCTTGACCACTGGTCTCTAATTAGGGTCATCCATCCCTAATTGTGCCTCTAAACATGTTATTTAATCTCTAATAAATGAAGATTTAATTATCTACTAATTGTTGGCAATTTTCTTAAATTGTATTAATTATTTTCTCACAACTTTTGGGTTTACATTGGTCATTTATGCTTCATGCATTATTCTAAAAATCATAGGGCAACTTATGTTCCCTAGAATAAAATTAGATTTTTGCCTCTTTAAATTCCAAGGAAAATAAGCTAATAAATTCCTAAAATTAGAGACAATATACTTTCCTATTTTAAGTAGGTATTATTTATCAAAATATTTAAGATAAATAATTATCCGGGTATTACAGATGATATTAGAGTTTGATTAGGGATAATTTAGTGATTTTAAATTTATATTATGTTTTTTGGTCCTTCTAAGAAATTACAATTTTTATGGTCATTTATAATAAATATTATTTTCTCTAAGTCCTTTATATTAATTTTACCTTCTTATAATTAAGTATTAAAATTTTCCCTTTTATTTTGTCTTAATTTATAGTTTTCTTAATTATAGTTGTTGGTCCATATATATACTCAATTTTTTAATTTGTAGGACAAATGATCTTAGTAGTTGATGACGCAAGTCTCACTTAGTATACTTTTGGATTAATTTTGCTACATGAATCTATATTTGTCAATGATAATCAGCTGGATGATTTAGTTTTTGAAACAGAGATAATCTTTATTTGGTTAAGTGTATGAATGAATCTATGATATCTCCTAAATGGAGATGTGAACTTGTTTTGTAACATATCCTCGAAACTAATTAGGAACCGTGTTGTTCAGTGTATTCCTTGTTGTTTCTGTTGCTTTCTGTTTGGACTAATAATTGTGTGGTATGTTACTTCAGTAAAAATCAAATTTCCACTTGCAAAAAAATCAAAATAAACTAGATTACAGATTATATATAAATGACGATTAATATTATAAGCATAATAATTATTTTCTATCGATGATGAAAAAAAGTATTCTATCATTTTATTTTTTTAAAAAAATATTTTTTATTTTGTAGCAATTTACAATTTTACAAGTTTCTAAGTCATTATTTGTAGGCTAAATTATACAAAACGTTTTGAATTTTGAGTCAGTTGTATATAACCCCCTTGACATTTCAAAGTTTATATTTAATATTATAAATCAAAATTTTAGGAGAATTAAATTTAAATTTTGAAATGTCAGGGGGTTCTTTGCAATTGTTTAAAGTTCGAGGGCTTTTAAGAAATTAGTAATTTACAGTATACCATGTAAGAAGACATGTGTCATTTCATAATCTGACATAGCATTTTCCGTTAAAAACATAATGGTTACTTAACAATAGGGGTTATTACGATGATCTTGTTCAAGGAGGTATTAAAATCGATGATTAAAAATACAGGACTTTTACGGTCTTAAAGAGTTTATTTAAGTACAGGACATTTTAAACATATGAATCTTAAAAGTGTTTCAAAATAATAAAAAAAAAGAAAAAACTCAAATAAAACAATCGGTCTCAAATCACATGGATGGCAACATTTTGAATGTCCCTCAGCTTCATCAACGACGGATAAATAAAGAAGAATATTGGAAGCAACAACAACAACAAGAAAAACAAAAAAATTTTTTTACAAAGTCCAGAAATAAACAAAAATAACAAGAAATAGAAATCATTCACCATGAGAAATAAGATTTGAAGTACCGGATCTACAAAAAAATCACAAGCTTAAAACAACCAAATCGGCGGGATCTCTTGTCGGTTTTAGCAAAGCTTCAAGCAACCAAAATCGAAGTCCAGATACAGCGAGGATCGGTCAATGTAGGAAATAAAAAGACTTAAGCAAGAAGATATCTGGGTTTGATTTCAATTGGGATCTATACGGCGGCGTGGAAGGACCCATAGATCGAAGAGGAAGGAGGCCATTTGTCCGGGAATCAATTTCAATGTAGTACGATTTCATTTGTTCATTGAGGATTGGAGTCGGCGCCATCGCAAAACCCTCGAAGCATCTCCACTTTAAGCGTTGCCAAGGATTTAATTGTGCGACTCTTACGATGACTTACGAAGATTGCGAGTAGGTTAGAGGAAGAGGATGACATTCTTCTTTGAGGATTTTCCTTGAGGCTCTTGGGACACATTTCGTTGAATCTATAACCTGAAAATGTTATATCACCAGAAGACCAAAGCAAACTCCGCGGACTTAAGGTTTTAGCGAATGTAGTTTTTTTAACACTTTTAAGACCGAATTTTTGAAACAAGGTCTTAAAAGTATTTTTAGGACCAGTTGTTTTAAACAAGCTTAGGTCTTAAAAATGTAAAAAAAAAAAAAAAAATTTGACCAGGTGGCAATTTCGTAAATATATAGAGACACTTTTAAAATGATACATTTGAAACAATTGGTCTTAAAAGTGTTTATATAATAATTTTTTTACACTTTTAAGGCCATCTGTTTGAAAAGCCGGTCTTAAAAGTATTTCTATATAATATTTTTTTACACTTTTAAGGCCAGAATAAAATTTAAAAATTTAGGTCTTAAAAATATTCTATATAAATTTTTTTTACACTTTTAAGGCATATGTTTCATGCATAACGATCTTAAGCCAATACTTATAAGGCAGAATACATTTGAAGCAGTAGGTCTTAAAAGTATTCTATATAATTTTTTTACACTTTTAAAATAGTAAATTTCAAGCAGAACGTCTTAAAAATACTTTAAGGCTTTGTCTATTTAAGCATTCAGGTCTTAAAAGTATTCTATTTATTTAATTAGTTAGCATATCGATTATATTGTGCAATTATCTTAATTAAGTTGTTAAAGAGATTTTAGGAATTAAGTTAGCGAGATCAAGATTTTTTTGAATTTCGTAATTAAATTCAAGATTGTAATCATCTTAATTAAGTTGTTAGAAGATTTTAGGAATTAAGTTAGCAGATCATGATTTTTGAATTTCGTAATAAAATTATTGATTGTAATCATCTTAATCGAAGATGTTAGAAATTTTAGGAATTAAGTTAGCAGATCATGGTTTTATGAATTTGGTAATTATATTCTGATTGTAATCCTAAATTATAAAGCTGCCTAGGTTTATTTACTTATTAGCATGTATATAATTCCAATTAAGTGAAGGAATAAATCATCGCATTCTCGGACTTGATCGGCGTCTTCTCACAATATTTACAAAAATTGCCACGGTCATACTTTTAAAAATAGGATATTTTATAGCAGGTCTTAAAAGTGTTCTATATATTTACAAAATTGCCACTTTGTCTCACATTTAAGAATAGGATCTTTTATAGCCGGTCTTAAAATGTTCTATATATTCTGAAAGTGCACCACCGGTCATATTTTAAGGTAGGATCTTTTATAATCTCGGTCAAAAAGTTCTTTATATTTCTGAAGCGGCTATACCAGGTCATACATTTAAGACCTGATTCTCTATAATCCGGTCTAAATGAGACGGTCTTAAAGCCCTTTTTTGCACTAGTGTTAGTTAAAAAATAAAGGTCAATGGATTAAATTTAAACTTTGAAATGTTAGAGGGTTATATACAATTAACCCAAAGTTCAAGGATGTTTTGTATAATTTAGTCATATTTATAACAATCTTGATTAACAAATTATGGGTATCGAGACTAATTATAAGTACATAGACTAATGCATATAACTATGATGAGTGATAGAATATATCTTACCAAAAATATGAATTGGATGAAAAGAATTTTATCACTTTTTCAAGATAAATTATTTTGAATAACAAGCTTCTAGAATTGGAGGGAAAAGGAAATTGGAAAACATGTCACAATTGAAATGGTTGGGCTTCAAATTTTTTTTTTTTTTAACTTTCCATGTATAAATAAAAATATCAATATTTTAAGTGAAAATTTGATCTAAAGATATAAATAAAAAATATTTTTTTTTTGGAAAATGTTACTTAAAATTAGAAAAAAAAAAGTTAACATACAATTCTCTATAATTTCACTTCATTTTCAATTAAGTCTTTATAATTTTTCCATTTTTAATTATTGGTCATTGTAGAATCCTCGATTATTACAAGTGTTGGTCCTTGTTGTACCTATTAGGGTTAATATAATTTTGGTCTCTCAAGTTTACCCTCATTTTCATTTTAGTCCCTCAAGTTTCAAACCGTAGGTTTTAATCCCTCAAGTTTCATTTCGTTTAAAGCATTGATCCCTATAACTAGAGACGGAGTTTCTCATATACAGGGGGGCCATGGACCCCCAAAAAAAAGAAAATTGTCCCAAAAATTTAATGAAAATTAGATTTTTTTTATACATTCGGCCCACAAATTTATACATGCATGTATCCCATAAAATGATACATTTGCCCCCCTCCAAATATTTTTTCTTTTTAATTAGTTAATGAGTATATATTCCCCCCCCCCAATATTTATTTCAAGCTCTGTCCCTGCCTATAACTCATTAAAACGTAGACCCTTTTTCCTCTACAAGGACTAAAACTAATGGTTTAAAATTTGGGGGACTAAAACCAAAATGATAATAAACTTGAGAGACCAAAGATGGAACTAAACCTTATTAATTTGTAGTAGAAATGATGCAAATAGCTACTGATGTGGGCGCTCTTAATTAGTATACACATGGATCAATTTGGATACATGTATTTGGATAAATAAAAATCAACCAGATTGCATATAAATGCAAAGAGACAATTAAAATTCTCACAAAAAACAGAGACAGGTATAAGCATGATAATTTTTTTTTAAAAAAAACTATGCTGATAATAAATAAATTTTATTCCATAATTTTATTTTAATTTTTTATTTTGTGGCACATGTCGCTTAGCCAATATCCATAGCTCTTATTTATATATCATGAGCGTAGAGACTAATGCCTAATAGTGAGAAAATTGTAAAAATTTAATAAATAGAAAAAAAAAACCTACAGGGACCAGAATAAAAATTAGATAATATTATATAGATTCAGGAACATATATTGTAACAACCCGACTTTTCACAAGCAGTATAAATTTTTTTTTTTAAAACATCATTTCAAAATGATCAGAGTAGTGCACCGGAGCGATTGAGTAACTGATATATATATTAAAATACCCATGGTAGCATGTCTTCTTCGTTTAAGCAATGGTACAAGAGTGTTTCAAAAGTATAACGAAAGAAGTCTTGACCGCTACTCCTAGGCGTCTTGCTTGTCCTTCTCCTCGATCCTCGGTCCTCCAGGAACACGACGCTATATTAAGAGCTGAGATCCAATTTACCACATTGGATCTCGGAGTATGATTAACCTCATGTTTATATACAACATATATGTACGCATGAGACATTCAAATATCTTGGCAACATTTACTATGATCGGACATAGGGAATACATAATCGAGATATGTATGGCAATAACAATACGATCGGATGTAAGGTTAAAGCACAATGAGGAATGTACATAATCGGGACATGCACGGCCGGAACAATACAATCGGATGTAAGGTTAAAGCACAATGAGGAATGTACATAATCGATATGTACGTCGGATGTAAGGTTAAAGCACAATGAGAAATGTACATAATCAGATATGCACAGCGATAACAATACAGTCGGATGTAAGGTTAAAGCACAATGAGGAATGTACATAATCAGATATGCACGGCCAGAACAATACAGTCGGATGTAAGGTTAAATCACAATGAGAAATGTACATAATCAGATATGCACGGCCATAACAATACAGTCGGATGTAAGGTTAAGGCATAATGGATAGTGATACAGTCGGATGTATGACATGACAGAGAATAATACAGTCGGATGTATAATGCACAACGTGCTGATCGAAATACGGACAACAGTATAATCGGAGTACGAGACAAAAGTACAATCAGTACACACATGACGGAGGAAACACACATATTCATACAATAACCATCGAGTTAGTGTTACGGTGATGCGAACGTACCTTCGTTGACGGATTACGGTATTTCTAGCACGTTTTACGGAAAATCGTGAAATCTCCAACAACGGCTCGTCGGGCAGCGTAACGGCAGCAAATTAGGATTTCTGACGTCCTATAAGAGTAATATAACTTTCATTAGTGATTTGACATTACGAATGGCATTTTAGGTAAAAATTACCATTTTGCCCCTATACCCCTAATTGGCGGAATTTCGCCAGCACTTCGTTACTCTTACTAACTTTCTTCCCAAAATTTCGCCAGAACTTCGACGCCATCTTGATTTTGAAAACAAAGACTAAAATAGCCCTCCCATATGATATCCAATCATACTTGAAAAATTAAAGGCTATTCTAGCATTACTACCCTTACTCTTGAAAGAACTACGAAAGCTTAAGTACAGAAAACTTACCCAGGAGCTTCGCTACTGATTTTCCCAGAGCACCTCTCTCTAAAATCCTCTCTCTAGAATCGGTTTTGCTCTTCAAAATGGTGTGAGAAATGAAGAGGAAACTTGGCTATTTATAGAAGAAAATGTGACACTATTCACTACTTTTTCATATCGGATATCGGCCAGCGGATCGCACTTTGCCACATGTCACGATCCTCACCGGGCCACTTGGCAGCTGACATCATCATTTAAAGCCATGATGTCATGGTGGTGATGTCATCTACTTGTTTGAGAAGTTTCCTACTGATAAGTTCCGATCGGTGCTCGGTCGCGTGATTTCGGAAAAATCTCAAAATTCTGGATTTACAACTTTGAAAACATATTCTCACTTAGTAGAAATGTCCAAGTTAACCTATATTTTGATTCCATATAGGGCTCCAACAGTCAATTGAGTCTTTCTTGAAAAACGTGTCCAAACGCGTCAGGTGTGAAACTTCGTTTTCGGAAACACCCATCTCTTGGAAAAATTCTTGAATCCAAATATGTTCATGAAAATTCCCAATTCTTTTCCAAATGTCACAACATAACCTTTTTGTCCTCTTGGCTTCTGGCCTTTTCTAATTTCCCTATTTCGTCTTATTAGGAAAAAGCACAAACGGCTTCAATTAACTTCGTGAAGAGTTTAACGGAAGATAAATCACACGATTAATATTTTACCTTGACTTTGGGAATTCCATTCCTAGATCTCTAGATAGGATCCGTTTCCTAATTCCCATTTTACTATTCACCCTTTTTCACTTTAATTAATTATATTATATTTTAATTGCAAGTTGCAAACTTATATACATATATATATATATATATATTTTTTGTTTTTCTCTTTTTTCCTTTTCATTATTTATTATTATTTTTTTCTGCCCTTGATTTTCGTTTTTTATTATTATTTTTTTATTAATTATTTAATTAATTATTTAATTAATTAAATAATTATTTTCACATAATTTTTTACAAAATTTCCCTATTGGTCCATTCTTGCATTTAGGCTTAAAAATACCTAAACTCACCTATTTTTCTTCAAAATTTCCAATTTAATTAGTAAATATACTTTTACTAATTTTCAACCACTTTCCACTAATTTTTGAGCTCTACATAATTATTACTGAATTTTCCTTGCTTATGCTTAAGTAATTAGCCCAATATTACTTAATTACTTTCTTATCACTTGTTGATAATTTTCTTAATTAAGACACTCCTTTATCTTCAAACTTTTGCCTTAACATTAGAATTTCCATGCCTCATGCATTATTTTATAATTTACAAGGGTATTTTCCATAATTTTTCTAAGTCATTTATGTCCCTTAGGGGCATTTTCGTCATTTTGGCACTTTGGCCCTTAAATTCCCTAATTCAAATTTCGGGGTATTACATATATTCACAAATATATCTTCCGAAAAAAATAAAATAAAGAACTTATGCATTGGATGAAAATAATTTTATCATTTCTGCAAAATAAATTATTTTGAATAACAAGCTTCTAGAATTGGTCTTTCTTTAGAAAAATTAATAGTCATTATATATTTCAAATTTTAAACTTCTATATGTATTATGTTTTCTATTATATGCACTGACATATATTTGCTACTAGTTTGTGTTAATCAGACAAGCATTAATCTAATCAATCAATCAATAAGAGAATCATTTAGTAAGAAAAATGCAGGTTGTTTAATTTTTTGTCTACATTCAGAAGACAAGCCTTCCCTTTGGTCTATAATTTTATTATTATGATTTCCATTACGTTTTGTCTCTTTGTCATGTAGCACTTTGTGTCTCTGTAAAAATGAAAATGCCAAACACAGAGCAAAAAAGGAAGAAAAAGTAGAAAGAATAATCATCATCTTCTAAACTCTTTCATAATACATAGCAAATACATAAAAAAATATTATCATTCTCAAAAAATAAATTTAAGAGTAAATATCCTTTTTGGTCCTTGACAAAAAACGTGATCCCAATTTTAGTCTCTTACAAAAAAATCGACCCTTATTCGTCCTTTTTTATGGACTAAAAAGGGTCTTTTGAGAAATTTGTGAATGATCAAAATGTCAACCAATTGAGTGTATTTTGAATTTGTAAGGGACTACGAGACTAAATTTTTTTTTGTCAGGGACCAAAATGGGGATCGCGTTTTTTATCAAGGACCAAAAAGGGTATTTACTCTAAATTTAAACATGTAAAAATTACAGGGAGTGATATTTATTTCTAATGATGAATAACTCACAGTACTCATTATTGCCACTAAAACTGGTTCCTATCTCAATACATAGGATCGGAGCCACGTCTTTGACAATCTAGATTTAAGATTTTTAACTAATGGCTTTTAAATCAAAAACTCATTTTTAGAAAAAACTGATAATTCATATATTATTTTTATTTTAGATTTTGTATACATTAAAATAAATTGATTTTCTTAAAAAAAAAGTAAACGTAAAAAAAATCAATATAAACCATTCAAATTAGATCTAAATAGTTTGTAACGTTTCAAAAAATTTGTGAAACAAATATTGCACAAAACTAAATATTGGCTAAAGTATACTTTTAATCCTTTAAGTTTACATGAGGTATACTTTTGATCCCTTAACTTTATAAAGTATACTTTTAGTCTTATAGTTCTAACACCGATAATGTTGCTAACGGAAAATGCAAACTCAAGTTATAACCGTGTAAATTTAAGTGATGACTGTGTAGTTAAATGCTATTAGGCTTAAATTTAAAATATGGGTATATTGAAAAACATATAAAATTTGTGTAATTAAATGCTATTAGTCATCACTTGAACTCGCTAAGTCAGCATTTTCCGTTAACAACATTAACGGTGTTAGAATTTTAGGACCAAAAGTATACTTTATGTAAAACTTAAAGGATTAAAAGTATACTTTAGCCTTAAATATCTATATTTAATGTCCAAAATGGGTGATTGGCAAATCTCAATCAGCCAGCTACTTCATTATTAGTAAATATAATAATCACTTCAATGACTATGACCTGATTAGTAGCACCCGGTTTTGTCGAGTTAAATTTATGCTAGCCCGAAAAAAGAACAAAACATAATAGATTTTTAAAATATGCCTTCCAACCGGGCTTATTTAAAATATCAATTAAGTAAATTATTTTGATATGAGAAATGTAACACCCCAAATTCCATACTACAAATTGTGTCGGATGACACTTGGTTTTAGAAAAATTCAACAGAATTTGAGGTGCTACACGAGTCTTAAACGGAGACAATGTACTAAAAATTGGACAATATATGAGTAATCAAATAAAAATACCCCGACATATGACGATGCCGAGCGTATGCTGGTATATTAAAAATTTCCCGAAGGAATAATCATGTGATACAACATACAGAGCTTTGTACAATTACATTTCAAAAAGTAACTATACAACCTAGACCAAGCCTTGACTAGACTTGGGGCAATGAACCTAACTCCGTTAACCGAACAGAATGGCCAGGTAAGTGTCTATCATGGGGGCCTCACCGAGTTCACGGTGACTGATTGGCTGACCCACATAGACTAGCCTTGCCTTCGGCACCAAACTATTCGAAATAACTTCATTAGACCCATGCCTGAAATAGGCTCTGATGATCTTCTTCCGGCTCTTGCCTCGACCAGTACATTCCCTGGTTCACATCTATGGCTCCATCCACGGTGCCTTCTCTGTTCTTGGTCCTTACCTGTACTATCATTTAAGACTGAGGTCCAATGCACATTGGACCTCAGGTAACGGTTAACCTCATGCTTATATTATCATCATATGCATAACAGATATTTCTAGTATTACAGCATAGATCCATACAGTACATCGTATGATCAATTGATAACAACTACACTATCATGCAAAGTTATCCCTGGTTTGCACTTATACCCTGTGCCACGATGTACGGTCGTGTCCTCAGCGCTAGGAAAACATAACGATGTTATCATGACTATAACCCGTAAAGCTGTAAGTAGTGATCTAAGTCTACCTTAGTCACAGTGCATGTCCAGGACAGAGTCTCGTTCATGGCCTCATGAAATCATCCACAACATATATAAGCATATAAACATCAGTGTCATTGTTACAGTACGCATCCGTACCTTCGTTGACGGTATTCTGGTACGTTTGACGGAAAGCGGAAAACATCACGTTAGACAGCGGTTCGACAGCGATTTGACAGCGGTAGGTGATCAAAGATTTCCTATAGGAATAATATCACGTTTATCAACATTTGACATCATAACAGGCATTTTAGGTACAAATTACCTTTTGCCACTATTTGCCTAATCGGCGAAATGTCGCCAGAGCTTCGCTACTTTGACTCTAATCTTCCAAAATTTTTCCATATCTCTAACTCCAACATGATTTTCGAAATTAATACCTTAAATACCCCTAACACATGATTTCTAATCATATTTGGAAGATTAAAAACTAAACTAGCATTTCTACTCTAACTACCGAAAGAACTACGGAAGCTTAAGACTAAGGACCGAAGAAATTACCCAGAGCTTCGCTGCAAATTTTCCCGGACTCCTCCTCTCTTCCTCTGCTCCAAGATTTAGAAATTCCAAAGAGGAATTGGTGTGAAGAAAAAAAATGGAAGCAAGGCCTATTTATAGGAAAATTTTGGTTACTATTCATCCTAAACCGTAACCGTTGGATCAAAGGTGTTTTGGATGGCTTCATCTTGGCCCTCCATTGCTCCAAAACGTCCTCCCCTACCCCTTTTGTCAAAGAAATGATGTCATGCATGAGGTCATAGCCTTGCTTGAGAAGTTTTTCTACCGATAAAGTCTCTGTTCGGTGTTCTAATCGCGTAATCTTGGAAAATCTCAAAATCCCAGAATCGAGTCTTGAAGGTATATTCTTCCTCTTTCAAAATACTTGGGTTAACTAAATTTTTGATCCCATTCAGGGCATCTCCTATTCCGTCGAAGATTTTGGATAATCGCCTTCGGTTACAGAAATTGCTTCGGGTAACGTCAACTTCTGGACAAAAATTCACTGATTCATAAAACGTCCAGTTGTTTATCAACTCATCCCCAGATATTGAGTTAGGATTTATTTTCCATTTATACTATCTTCCCCATTTCCTTTTTTGTCTTATTCCCTAACCGTTCCACCAGTTACGGAAATAACTTCGGAGACAGCCTACTCCAAGATAAAAATTCACTTGTTTATAATATGCCCTAACTTTAGAAACCTTATTCATGGTTTTCTAGTTAGGATTTAATTTCTATTGGTGGTCATTTATCCTATTTGCTTTTTCACATTTTTATATTAATATTATATTACCACTTGCAACAAATATCATGATATTTAATAACTTCATTCTTATCCCTTTCTTGCTCCAAATTTCGGCTAGCAAGTATATGTATATACTTTTGAATACTTTCCCAATACTTTCACATACTCTCTAATTTTCCTCACATACTAATACTTTGAATACTTTCGAATACTTCTTCTATACTTTCAATACTTTCGAATATTTTTCTATACTTTCTAATTTCAATACTTTATGAATACTTTTTCTATACTTTCAATACTTTCCGAAATATATTTTTTCCCTAATACTTTTGAGATTTATCATAATTTTCCTTAGGCTATTTTATGCCCCACAAGGGTATTTTAGGCATTTTAGCACATTATTCCTCCAAATTCTCAAGAGGTTTTTCTTAGGAAAATAAGATATTCATAACCCAATATTTGAGACCACATATTCACCTATAAAAAATAGCTATTTATTTATCTTAATACAATATTACAGATAAATAAATATCCGGGTATTACAAGGAATATCAATTTTATCCTTATGAAAGGCAGAAAGAGTGTTTCCAAATATAACATGATTTTTAATTTAAAACAAAATTGATAGCATATTCTTCAATCTTAATAAGACGTTTGATGGTTGTTGTGGTGGATCCATGTTCCTAGAGAGGAGAACGGACCCTGTGAAACACAGTACATCTTAAGATTTAATACAAATTTATTCCTCAAAATCTCAAATTACCAATTTTTTTAATTAAATATGTTAATGAAAATTATGCATATGGACTGAGTAAATATATAATTAGTTTATTCGTTAGATTATAATAGAATGATAAGTAAATTTTTATTGAATCTTTTCAAATAAAAAATAGACGTGTATATTATATATAACATAATTATATATGTATTTTGGGTCGGGTAGCATGCCGTGGCCAAAGCCAGGCCCTGCCAGACACTTAGCCTCACTTAGTCGGAGAGGGAGATCCTTGAGACATTGAGCTCATGGCGGCTAGAATTTGCGAAGCCGAACTAGTCAAAGGGACTTAAAGGTTTGTCGCAAAATCTAGAGGAAGCATCACTCATGATCTAAGCAAAGGAAATGCAAAATGATATATGAATTGTCCTGAAAATTGGTTTAGTAAGATAAGACAATAGTGATAGTATTTACCTTAGTATAGATTGATTTAGGTCACCCTCCCTTAGTACGAACCACGACGATAGTGGGTGGTTTCTTGAAGAAATGGTTAGAGAGACTGGTGTTTCAATTGGGACAAATCTTTTACCTATGCATGGTTCCCATATTGGGCTCAGTGATGTGGATGATCCCCTCATATTGCTATGTTTTGTAAACTTATGGGGCAAAATTACTCTTAAAAAACTTTTGGATATATCCACTGCTCTTCAATGAAAACTTCTAGGGAAACAATGATACTTAATCCTATTTTGATTGATGAGGTGACAAGCATTGTGTGCCACGTGTGCATATTAGTTAAACTTAACAGTCAAAATTAACAGAGGGAAAAAATTGCGACTTCTTGTAAACTTTCAGGACAAAATTGCTCCTAAAAATACCTTCCAGATGCCTACATGTAACATCCCATGTTTGAAATGCGGAAATTTTTTTTTTTTAAACAAACAATCAGAGTAGAGCAATAGAGCGAAAGAGTAATTGGATTCTTAGCCAAAACATCAACCATTGTGTAACATTGTAATGATTACAGTAATCCTAAGGTTTAGGAAGGAAATAGTGTAATAACAAAATACGATAAGATAGAGATAGTCTTCACTGCATGCCTACTCCGGTACTTGCCTCGATCCACGAACCGTGGTCCCTCGACCCCGAAGCTACAGCTGAGATTCAATTCAACGCATTGAATCTCAGGTAACGGTTAACCTCATACCCAAACAACACAGTATATGGCCAACAGATATTCAAGAGCTAATACAACAGTATATCATAAGCATACTAGAGATGCATGATCATTATGCCGACAAAACATAAGCACAGAGCAATATGTAAAGCCCCATAAGGTAAATAACAACAACGGCTTGCACTATTCACTGCCACGATAGTTAGTCGTGTCCTCGGCGCTAGGAAAACAAAACGGCGTTATCAAAACTATAACCCGTATAGCTGTCGTGATAAGGTCTACGAACATATCATTGACATATAAGTATTTAAGAAGCACAAGATTAGTGTTACAAGACGCGTCCGTACCTTCGTTGGCAACGTTAGGTACTACCTGCGTGAAACGTACTTTCTACTGGGAGAAACGTGAACTTCAAACAAATGGTCGTTGGACGGCGTAACAAGCAAGCAGAATCAGCGTTTCAGATATCCTATGAGAATAATGTCACTTCTATTAGTAATTTGACATTATAAGCGGCATTTTAGGTAAAAATTACCATTTTGCCCCTATACCCCTACTTGGCGGAATTTCGCCGGCGCTTCGCTACATAGGCTATTTTCTTCCCAAAATTTTGCCAGAACTTCGACGCCATCATGATTTTCGAAAATAAAGACTAAAATAGCCCTCCCATATGATATCCAATCATAAAAATAAAGACTACTCTAGCATTACTAACTATTGAAAGAACTATGAAAGCTTAAAGCTCGTGCAGGAAAACTTACCAGAGCTTCGCTGTAATTTTTCCCAGAGCTTCTCTCTCTAAAATCCTCTCTCTAGAATCGGTTTTGCTCTTCAAAATGGTGTGAGAAATGAAGAGGAACAGAAAAATTCACTGATTCCAAATATGTCTAAATAAATTCAAACTCATTCCTAGATATTGAGTTAGAATTTATTTTCTTTATTTCCAAAAATATGCCTATATGCATTTTTCCCTATTTTGTTTTATTAGGAAAATGCACAAACGGCCTCGGAATTAACTTCCGGAAGAGGTCACTTAAAGGTAAAAACTCACTGATCAATATTTTACCTTGACCCTGGGATTCCTATTCCTAGATCTCTAGATAGGATCCGTTTCCCAATTTTTAAATTACTATTCACATATTTTACTTTAATTAATTATATTATTATTTTAATATGCAACTTGCCAACTTGTGTTCTATTTCCTTTTTCATTTTTTTTTTAATTTTCCTTTGAAAATTTCGCTGGACCATCTCTTTTTTTTTTAATATTTTTTTTATTTAATTTATTATTTAATTATTTATTTTTTCCCAAAAATTCCACAAAATTATCTAATTGGTCCATTCTTGTATTTAGGCCTAAAAATACCTAAACTCAACTATTTTTCACAAAAATTTCCAATTAATTAGTAAATATATTTTTACTAATATTCAACCAATTTCCACTAATTTTTGAGCTTCCCATAATTATTACTGAATTTCCATTGTTTATGCTTACGTAATTAGCTCAATATTACCTAATTACTCCTTTATCACTTGTTGATAATTTTCTTGATTAGAATGTCTCATTATCTCCATACCCTTGCATTAATCTTAGTATTTTCATGCCTCTTACATTATTCTATAATTTGTAAGGGTATTTTGGTCTTTTATTACCTTTTGCACACTCTTAAACAATTTCTCCAATTTCATAATTTATTAAATTACCATAATTAGAGATATTATATTCCCTAATTCACTTGGACATTTTACTGCCTTTTAGGATTTTTCATGAATTTTCTAAGTTAATTACCCTTTCTAGGGCATTTTGGTCATTTTGGCACTTTGGCCCTCAAACTCCCTAATTTCTTACAGAAATTCTACTTAGAAAATTGACTGTATTTATACAAGACCGGAGATTGAAATTTCACTTATCAGAAATATCCAACTTTTATTTATAATATTCCAGATAAATATCCAGGTATTACACTACACTCCTCAGCAAAAACTTCTAGAGCAAAAATGATACTTAACCCCAAGTATAATTACGGTTCAAACCAAGATCTTATTATGGAACCCTGAACCAGTGTCTTGACCGGTTGGATACAGAGAGAGAGAGAGAGAGAGATCATGGCATAGAGAGTGAATTGGCAAGAAGGGGAGGGGCAAAAGAAAAGGATTGACTTTGAGATGATCATAATTAGAAGCACTTGAAAGATATAAAATAATGTTGAAAACGTTGATACCAAGACTCGTAGTTGGTGGGATTCTGCTCGCAAAATGACAACAAGTGAAGGCCCTACATTCCCAGCTTTGGCCGTCTATAGCGGAATCTGCTGATTTCATCTCATTGATTTGTCCACTCTCCCACTAAGTATTCCCCCAACCATTTCTCATTTTTGACAAAAAAAAAAAAAAAACTATATTTTTCTTAATCTTATTAAACCTTAATATCGTTGCTTGTAATCTTGCTTTATGTTGACCATCATCATTGTAATCCCCCCATATTTTGTCACCTTCATTGGTTAGACGGTTAGTGGCCCATTTTATTTTGCATGGTCCATTCCCAACCACACACTAATTGATTTATAATTATTATACACTAATCTTTTGCATGGTCCACTTTATTTTGCTTTACTACATCATTTTACCCGTAAGTATTTGATTTATGAGAATAAGCTATGTGAGTATTTTCTCATAAATTTGTTGCGAGAGTATTTGTTTTGCATGCTTGGATCCCATATATAATGAATGACATTGAAGAGTAATTGACTTTGTGATTGAAGAGTAATGAGACTTTGTGTGTATGTGAACATAAATATACACTCATGTTGTTCAGTCATTGTTCATCGAGTTAATGTTGTTTTTGCTGCTACATAATTGTGTAACATTGATCGAACCACCAGTTACCGCATAGCATGATTAATAAATTGCACAATTATTTGTTTCAAATTTAAACTTAACTTTTTGGTCTGAGTTTCAAAGATAAATTAAGTTGGTTAAATTTAATCCAGCAAAGCAAATTGGGGTTTTTCTAATATGGTCTCGATTGAGATGCCAGTTGTAATATCCTGAATTTTAAGCTAAGGAATTTGAGGATAAGCCTATATCAGGCAGACGACTAGACCCAGTTCAAGAAGTGTGACACAATTATGACGGGAATTTTCTTGATATTTTAGTGGAATGAAATAGCGAAATTTAGCCGAACATTTGGTTCTCCAAAATTTTAAATTTTAGGATATAATGTAATATACAAATGTTTGTCATGGGATTATTGACCAATTGAGATCATAATTTTGGACAAAATAAGGTTTATTTGAATTTTTCCCTAATAACTATAATGAAGGAAATATAAATGGCAATTTAAGGTCATTATTTGCCTATTTAGGAGATTACTAGTTGATTTTGGTCAACAAGTGAATTTTTAAGGATTTTATGTCTACATTGGGATTATTTAAAAATGAAATATGGATCCCCTATAAGTAATATGATTTTCGAATTAATAAAGGAAAAGGGGGAGATGAATTTTATTAATTATTAAGTCAAGGAATTTTGTACATATAATTGAGCAATTGGAAAAGATAAATCAAGGCTTCATGGAGAAGTCCTATATTTCGTTAGCTAAGAGGATTCCATGGAGATGAAAATTTATCTTATATAATAAGCTAAAAAGGCAATCTATGAACCACAAGATGCCACATCATGTGGTAGGTATAATATGTGAAGTTAAAATGGCCAACAAGGTAGGTAAAAATCAAGGAAAAGAGGAGGTAAGTTGATTACATTGTTAGGTAGGATTTGTGGCAATAGGAGCCAACAAAGCAAGAAGAAGGAAGTAAAAATGGATGACTTCAACCTCCCTTTAACCATGAATTTTGAACTACATGGAAAAAGGGACATGTAGACCAATAATTTACCACATCCAAGTATAAATTGAAGAGAACAAAAGGGCCAAGTTTCGTCCAAGTATAAAGGAGGAAAGGGAGATTAAAAGTCCAATCATACTAAGCTACATAAGTAAGGGTAAATTGGACAATTGACAAGGGGGATCTTTAGGTAATTTTTATCCAATTATAAAACACTTCTTACCTCCCTCTTCATGTACTATTTCGTCCAACACCCAAGGGAAATACCAAGCATAGAGTTTGGCCAAAATATAGAAGGAAAGAAGGGAAGGAATAGCAAGGAATCAAGGTAAGCTAATGGTTTAACTATTAACTTCTCTTCTTCCTTTTTTATGGGGCTTATATATTGAAGAGCTAATGGTTATGGTGACTATTAAGGGAAGGCCGAAAGGTTGAAGGATGGAAGGAAAAGAAAGGAATCAAAGGTCTTCAAGTGCAAGTATGCATCATAAACAACCTTATGCACTTGTATGTGTTATTATTTTGGAATTAATCCTCTGTTATTTTGTAGATTTGAAGACTATGATATGAAGATGAAGATTTCATACAAAGATTTGATGTGTATATTTAAGGACATATTAGGCCTTAGCATGGATTAAAAAGGCCAAATCCCACATAAAAGCATAAGGATTAAGAAGATAAAATAAGTTCCCATGATAAAGAAGCAGCATGATTTTGGGTTTTCTGACCTTTCCAAAGTGTTTAAAAAATAAAATGGTGTGGGATTAAGGTTAATTAATAATTTATAGAAGCTTAATGATTTAATTAAGAAAGTTGCAAAACTGTCCAGTAAAAATCCAGTCAGAACAGTAAGTTTGTGACGTGTTTTTGGAAAATCAAAAGAGGATAATTATGATATTTTTCATAATTGAAGAGTACATTATAAGCTTTAATTTGATATGTAATTTGTAATTTTTCGACTTATATATAAAGAGATATGAATTTTGAAGTTGACCCTTAATTCGGAAGAAGAATCTGAACAGCAAGGGTATTTTGGTAAAAATGGACAATCACGAAATTTTGTAGCTAATGGGGATGTGTTTATTTGAAAATAAACATATTAAGGGTCAATTAGGCTTTGGAATCACTTGATTTTGATATGTGGATAATTAATTATGAAATTTCTAAGATTGGTGAAATTTTTGGAGAAAAATCCGAAATTGAAAGTGAAAGGGGTAAAAATGGAAATTTTGGTGTGTAACAACCCGACTTTTCACAAGCAGTATAACTTTTTTTTTTTGTCAAACATCATTTCAAAATCGTCAGAGTAGAGCAATAGAGCGATTGAGTAACTGATATGTATATATAAAATGCCGCAAGTCTGGCTGGTTACAACAGCGGTACAGAAACCGCGTGGTTTAGAAGTATAGAACAGAAGAAAGGCTGCCGCTGGAACAACAAAAAGGAAGCTTCCGCCAGAACAACGGAAGGAAGTCTTCAGCCGGAACTTCTACTCGGGCTGCTTGCCTCTCTCCTCGGTCCTCGGTCCTCCGGAACCTGACGCTATATGTCAAGGGCTGAGATCCGCACCGGATCTCAGGTAACGGTTAACCTCATGTATACATACACACATATGGGTTACCAAACAACAACATATAAACCACACCCAACCAATGCACATGTATCGCTCCCAGCATTAAAGATGTATAGCTCCCAGCATTATAAATGTATCGCTCCCAGCATTATACATGTATCGCTCCCAGCCTTACAGATATATCGCTCCCAGCATGCATACAGTTATCTTTTAACATAATATGCATCCCAACAACACCCCACATATACACACCATACACACGTCACATACATACCATACACAGCATACTATATCCATCAGAGTTAGAGTTACAGTACGTGAACGTACCTTCGTTGATTCGTATTCTTCGGCACGTTTACGGAAAACGGTCGTTTGACAAAGCAATAAACATCCTGTCGGACAGTAACGACGTAAACAAATCGAAGTTTCGGCGTCCTATAAGAGTAATATCACTTTTATTAGTGATTTGGTACTATATCGGCATTTTGGGTAAAAATTACCATTTTGCCCTATACCCCTAATTGGCGGAATTTCGCCAGCACTTCGTTACTCTGACAAATTTTCTTCCCGAAATTTTGCCAGAACTTCGACGTCATTTTGATTTTCGAAAATAATGACTAAAATAGCCTTCCCATATGATACCCAATCATACTTGAAATTTAAAGGCTATTCTAACAAATTCTACCCTTACTTTTGAAAAAACTGCGAAAGCTTCAACTTTTCGGCGACTCGATTTCTACTATGTTTATACCTCTGCATATTTTTTCAACGCAAACAAGGCTTAAACAAGTAAAGAAATCTTGTCACCTACTTCCTAAATCTAACTAACAATTCTACTAACTACCGAACTAAAGACCAAAGACCGAAGGACTTACCCGTTGAAGACTTCTGCAGAACTTCTCCAGAGCTCCTCTCTCTTCTTTCTCTCTCAAGAATCGGTTTTGCACTTGAGAATGGGGTGAGAAAATGAAGAGGAACTCATGCCTTTATATAGGCAAAAAGTGGGTCCTAAGGTGTAATTTTCCCTTCTCAAATTTTGGGTCCAAAGTTGTAATTTTCCCTTTTCATTTTAGAAAACTTCTTGAACAAGTTTTTCTCTCTCCTTTCCCTCTCTTGGTCGACATGCAGCAGCTGATGTGGCAGCAAGGGAGTGGTCCAAAAATGGTGATCACCTTACTTTATGCCCGGTCTGGGTGGATTTCCCCGATCGGTACCCGATTCACGTAATTTCAGAAAAATCTCAAAATTATGGATTTACAACTTTGAAGACCTTCTCTTCCTCATCAATAATATCTATTTAAACTTGAATTTTGACTTTAGACAGGGTTCCAAGCGTCTAATTGAAGTTTCTCGAAAAACGTGTCCGAACGCGCCCGGTTTCAGAACGCATTTCTGAAATCACCAATCTCTTGGGAATAATTCACTGATTCCAAATATGTCCATATAAATTCAAACTCATTCCTAGATATTGAGTTAGAATTTATTTTCTTTATTTCCAAAAATATGCCTATATGCATTTTTCCCTATTTTGTTTTATTAGGAAAATGCACAAACGGCCTCGGAATTAACTTCCGGAAGAGATCACTTAAAGGTAAAAACTCACTGATCAATATTTTACCTTGACTTTGGAATTCCCATTCCTAGATCTCTAGATAGGATCCGATTCCTAAATATTAATTTACTATTCATCATAATAAATTATATATTAAAATAATAAAATCCAAAACTTCTATCCTAAGTTATCTAAATATTTTTAACTCAATATTATCCCATTTTTTGAGCAAGATTCGGCTGGCCCAAAAAAAAAAAATAAATATTTATTTATTTATTTATTTAATTATTTAATGATTTATTTATTTACTTTTTCCAAAAATTCCACAAAATTACCTAATTGGTCCATTCTTGTATTTAGGCTTAAAAAATACCTAAACTCAACTATTTTTCTCCAAAATTTCCAATTAATTAGTAAATATATTTTTACTAATTTTAAGCCAATTACCACTAATTTTTTAGCTTTACACACTTATCTCTTAATTTCCTTTGCTTAAGCTTAAGTAATTAGCCAATAATTACCTAATTACTTTCTTATCAGTAGTTGATAATTTTCTTACTTAGGATGCCTCATTACCTCATAAATTTTGTATTGACATTTTTGCTTTCATGTCTCCTGCATTATCTTAGCATTTACAGGGGTATTATGGTCATTTCCTTACTTTTTGAGTATTCTTCTACAAATTCTCCAAGTTTGTAACTTAATAAATTACCTAAATTAGGGACAATATCCTTCCCTTTTTCAAATAGATTTTTACTTGCTTCTTTTATAGCTTTGTAATTTGTATTTATAACCCATAATGTGTTTAGGGACCTATTTGCAAATCTACAAACGTCTTAGGGACCTAATTGCAAACTATCCTTTTTCAAGTGAAATTACCCTAACAACAAGGTAAACTCAATACAAGGTGTTCGAGACCTCATATTCACCTATTTTTAAGAGAAATTACCCTAAGTCAGATTTTAGGGTATTACATGGTGTTTTGGAAATTGATAAAGGACTTTTAGTTAAAGAAGGACCAAATGGTAATTAATACAAGTATTATTTAAATTTTAGTTTATATAAGTGATGAATATTATTTTATATTTTAGGAAATGACTCCGCCAAAGGATTTAAGGACACGAGAGTAAATTGTCGAATTAAAAATCAACTAAGTAGTAACTATAATCTCACGTACTCTATATAACTGTGTATGCCTGTTTGTACCATGAATTGTGATCCGTGTCTGGGACACGCGTTTTTATAGCATTCAGTTGTGTTCTGGGTTGAGGCCCAGTTGTTGTTTTCCCAGCGCTGTGGATCCGGGACTTGTAGAGTCCTGCGTTTCGCAGTCTACATGATTTGTGATATTGTGTTGCATTATGTGACTACGCGTGGTATGTACTGAATGCAGTATTTTCATAATTATGGTTATCTGTCATACACTGTTTATGCATTGTACTTGAGATTATTATGTTACTCGGGATCCTTCGGGATTTCAGCCTCTATTGCTACCGTGAATTATACAAAGATAGTGGAAGAGGCTTCTAGGACAAAGTGGCGGATGTCGGCAAATGGAAGTACTGCACTGGTTCAGTTGGTCGAGGGACATTTGTAGAAAATTTATGTAATTATGTTTTGAATTTTATACCCAAGATTTGTAATATATTATCAATATACTACGCCCAAACCGTTTTACCCGCTGTGTTGCGCTATAATGCTCTGATGTATAATATATTTTTGGAAGGGTGTGACACCAATTTTTAGTTTTCTTATATAATATACATGTTTATGAAGATTTGTAAATCTTAAAAGTTGACTTGTAAATTATTTGTGAAGGTTTGTAAATATATAAGTTATTAAATATTAAAGGGGTTAAATACCTAATTTGCCACGGAAGTATTGCTAAGGGAGCGCCCAGCACCCGGAAGTATTTTCGGTATCATTTTTGCCCCGGAAGTTTACAAAATAGAGCAAATATGCCCCGGAAGTTTTTTTCAGAGCAAATTTACCCCGGAAGTTTTGTTTAGGCGCAAATTTTTGTAGACTTTCGGAGCAAAAATGATACCAATCCAACGGTCAAGATCAACTGATGGGAAAAATTGCTATGTTTGTAAACTTCCGGGGCAAAAATGATACCCAAAATACTTCCGGGTGCTGGACGCTCCCTTAGCAAAACTTCCGTGGCAAATTAGGTTTTTAACCCAATATTAAAGTATCAACATTGTAATAAGATATTTCTAAGATAAAAGTAGTATTCCCTCATGTCCTTAATATGTAATACCCTAATTTTCCCTGTTACATCCCATTTTTCAAGCAGAGTAAATTTTTTTTTTCTTTAAAACATCAGAGTAGAGTATCGGAGCAAGCGAGTAACTGATACATATATTCAAAATGCTGTAAGTCTGGCTAATTACAGTAACGGTACATTATTCCGAACGTAACGTACTACATAAACAGAAGAAGTCTTCAGCCGCGTCTCTATGCGTGCTGCTTGTCTTTATCCTCGGTCCTCAGTCATCCGACCCTGAAGCTATGTTAAGAGCTAAGGTCTCATGCACTGGACCTCAGGTAACGGTTAACCTCATGTTTACATACACAATATATGGACTACGGATATTCACAACATAAACAGAATAAGAGCACTCAACCAAAAGTACAACAAGCGTATCCCATAAGCACATAAGATGTGTGGCCCTTAGCAAACGTATCTCAATAGCACATAAGATGTGTGGCCCTTAGCAATAGCACATAAGTCCCCGCGGATGTGTGGCCCTTAGCAAACGTACCTCATCAGCACATAAGCCCCCTGGCATATGTGTGGCCCTTAGCAAGCGTAAACATATCAATAGTACATAAACATACCACAGAGCTATCAGCTACCTCATATAAGCATACCATACACATAGCACATATACGCATACAATAAACATCAGAGTTAGTGTTACAATACGCGAACGTACCTTCGTTGACGGAATTTCGGTATGTCTGACGGCCGAAACGTGATTACAGATACCTGTAAGGACAATACCGTATTTGTTAATGATCAATCATCATAATGATCATTTTAGTCAAAAATGAATATTTTACCCTTGACTTTCCTAACCGGCGAAATTTCGCTAGAGCTTCGCTACTTTGACTCTAATCTTCCAAAATTTTGGCATATCTCTAACTCCAACATATTTTCGAAAAAAATATCATATTTAACCTTAAAACATGATATCAACATTATACTTGGAAGATTAAAAATCAAACTAACATCTATACTATAACTATCGAATCGAAAGACTAGAACTTAAGACTAGGGACCGAAGAATTTACCCAGCACTTCGCTACTCCTTCTCCAGAGCTCCTCCTTCTCTCTACTCTCTCTCTATTTCGAAATGCTTGAGAGGATTTTGGTGTGAGAATTTCCAAATGAAAGGGAGGCTATTTATAGGCAACAATGGCACTATTCACAACTTTTTCTCCTTCATTGTGAGCCTTAGGATCTTGGGTACTTTTGAAGCTTCAAATCTCCACCATCCATGCCTCCTAGCCGACCTCCCCTCCCCCTTTTTCTCCAAAGTGATGTCATCCCCATGATGTCAACCATTCACTTTATGAGTTTCTACCGATAAGTCCTCCTGTTCGGTGTTCAAATCGCGTGATCTTAACTAATCTCAAATATTCCTTAGCATAACCTTGGAGGTCTATATTTCCTCTTGAGAAACATCTGGATTAACAAATATTGTGGTCCCATTAAGGGCATTTCCTAGCCTGCTGATCATTTTAGGACAAACGTCGTCGGTTACGGAAATGACTTCGGGTAACACCAACTTCGGAACAAAAATTCTCTTATTCATAATATGTCCAGATGTTAGAAACCTAGTTCAAAAATTTCAAGATATGATTTAATTTCTATCGATTCTCATTTATCCTATATGCTTTTACAACAAATATCTCATTTTCCCCCAAAATATCATGATATTTTCCTTTCAAATGTCCACAACCCTTTTCACACACATCTTTTCCTTTTTTGCTTCCAAAATTTTGGCTCCCCCCTTCCTCTTTTACTTGTCAACACATTTTAATATAATTAATTTATACTCTAATTATCTAATTAAGCAATTATCCCATTGGTTAATTAGATAGATAATTATTCCATTAGTTAACTAGGCTTTAGGTGTTAATATAATTCATATTATATTTTTCTTAATCAAACTTCATTAATTAGCAATTATTCTTATGATAATCTTAATCCCTTATTGGTCACTAATCTTCAATTAAGGTTTGCACATAATTAACTTCAAACATTCCCTTTATTCATGCTTAAACAATTAGCAGTTAATTACTTATTTACTCACTTACCAATTGTTGATAATTTTCTTAATTAAGATTAATCATTTTCTCACAACTATTGTACTGACATTGATAATTTATGCTCCATGTATTATATTAAAAATCATAGAGTCATTTAGGGTTCCCAAAATAATATTTATTTTCTCCTCTTTTATTTCCAAGGGAAATAATTTAATAAATTACCAATATTAGAGACAAAATACTTTCTAATTTTTAATAAATATTTAATTTCCTTTTAGGATTTATCATAATATTCTCAGGGTATTTTATGACCCATAAGTTCACTTAGGGATTTTTGGTGTTTTATTTCTTCTTATTTCAAGAGAATTTACCCTAGAAAATAAGATAAATACATCCCAAGGTTTGAGACCACATATTCACCTATTTCCAATAGGTATTATTTACTAAATTATGATGCTTATCATAAATGATATTTTTAGGGTATTACAATCCCAATTCTCATAACCTTGTATTTTAGTGAATAATTAACAAAATGCAAAGGTGAATATGTAACATCCCAACTTTTAAAAGCAGTATAAATTTTTTTTTCAAAATATCATCAAACATCATTTCAAAATGATCAGAGTAGAGCAACAGAGCGATTGAGAAACTGATATATATTTATAAACTGCCGTAGGTCTGGCTGGTTACAACTACGGTACAGTGACCGAGTATTTCAAAAACAGATAATAACAAAAGGAAAGACTTCCGCCGGAACATCGAAAGGAAGTCTTCAGCCGGCCTTCTACTGCTGCTTGCCTCTCTCCTCGGTCCTTGGCCCTCCGGAGCTTGATGCTATGTTAAGAGCTGAGATCCGCACCGGATCTCAGGTAACGGTTAACCTCATATTTACAGACACAACATATGGACCACAGACAATCATATCAACAACAGTATATGTGCACTCATCGCCCAAAAGCATGCATACATATATCGCCCAATAGCATGTATACATATATCGCCCAAAAGCATGCAGATATATCGCCCATAGCAAACATGAACATATCAACAGCACATAGACATACCACAGAGCTATAAGCTATCACATACAATACACCTAGCACATACATGCATACCATAAACATCAGATTAGTGTTACGAAGACGCGAACGTACCTTTCACCGTGTAATGGCCAAACGTCCAGGCCTTCTAAACCCGACACCGGACCTCTCGGATATCCTATACGTTATCGTCGGATTATTCCTTTTTCCCATAATATCACAACTAATATTCTATCTCTTAGAATAATATCAAAAAGGTTATTTCCACCCACTTTGACATTTCTACCCTTGGGGTATTCATTATTACAATTTTGCCCTTACATTTTCTCAAAAACGAAATACTGAATTTCTGGGCAGATTTTCCAACAACTTTGAAAAATCATAATTAATTCTACAAAAACGAGGATCCGTAAAATTCCTCGAAGTCCTTAGGATGTCTAGTTTCAAAGAAAAATATTAATTTTCGCCCAGATTTCCTGAGTCATTCCCAGGTTTAAGGTTTCTAAACTCTGCCCATAATTTCGTCTGGAAAAAATGGCCTAACTTCAAGGATTTATATCTCCTTCTGTAGAACTCCAAATGATACATATTTTATATATTTGGACAGCCCCACATGTCTAATTTACTCATGTAAAATTTTATGATTTTTGAAGATCAGGTGATATATAAAATAATATCTTAAATAACGCTGCCTTCAAAAACTTTCAACCGTAAATTTTGTCAGAATTTCGCTACTTTGATATTCAATCCTCAAGAACTTTGCTCTACCATATTTTCTATTATATTTTCGAAATAATAAAATTTCTAACCATAAAAACATGATAACAACACTACTCTTGAATCTTTAAGATCAAAGCATAAACTAATTATGACTACAAAAACTACAAAAGCTAAAAGACTAGCTAGAACACTTACCCTTGAAGAACACTCCTTCACCCTTCTTGCTTCTCACTAGCTCTCACTTCTCTCTACTCTTGCTTCTCTAAAACTCACCTATTTGGTATGAGTTGGTGTGAAGAATGAAGAGAGGATTGCTTCCTATTTATAGAAAAACTCAAGGACCCATTTGGCGTTACAATTTGCCCAAAGCTCCCTATGCCATGCGAAATTCATGGCTTAAAAGGGGTTGATGTCATCCATTTTCTTACTCCCTCATTCTTGCCTTGTTGGCCCTTCCATTCTCACAAAATCTTTCCCACACATGTCATATAATTTTCCTTGCTTTGTTGGCTAATTCAACTTCACATATTCTTCCTATCAAGTGATGTGGCACTTTGTGGATCAAGTGTTGCTTTTGTTGACTCTTCAAAGTGATTAGCAAAGCTTAATTAACCTCCTAATCAAATGATTAATTGTTCTAGTATTGCACTTCTCATTGATTAATTAGTCTACCCCATAATCTAGCTATTAAAGCATCATTAGTAATTTAATCTCATATTAGAGGTTTTATTTAATTAACTTTGGATATCTTCTTCATTCATGTCTAAATAATTAGCCATTAATTACTTTATTAATCCCTTTCTAACTGTTGACAATTTTCTTATTTAGTATTAATCATTAACTCATAATTTTTGTATTGACATTTTTGCTTTCATGTCTCCTGCATTATCTTAGCATTTACGGGGGTATTTCGGTCATTTCCTTACTTTTTGAGTATTCTTCTACAATTTCTCCAAGTTTGTAACTTAATAAATTACCTAAATTAGGGACAATATCCTTCCCTATTTCAAATAGATTTTTACTTGCTTCTTTTATAGCTTTCACAGGGTATTTATAACCCACAATGTGTTTAGGGACCTATTTGCAAATTCCCAAACGTTTTAGGGACCTAATTGCAAACTATCTAATTTCAAGAGAAATTACCTTAACAACAAGGTAAACTCAATACAAGGTGTTTGCAACATCATATTCACCTATTTTTAATAGGTACATTTCCCATTTATGATATTTTCCCTAAGTCAGATTTTTGGGGTATTACAGAATATGTGTCTCAAAGAAATATAATCTATTGATTATATTTTTGTCCAAATTTAACTTTGGAATTAATTAACCAATGGTTGATTATTGAGACCACATATTAGGAGCTATAAAATGTGACATAAAATCACATGAAATAATAGCTATTTTAAATGCTCATAAGACAAGAAAAGGGAATAGGGAAACACTTAGTTTAATTGTTATCTATTAACAATTATCCTTGGCAAAATAAGCTTTGCACTAATTGAGATTAGTGGCATAATTATTCAATTTAATTATGGGCAAATTAAAGTCATCATTTTTAAAATAAAAGAGGGCTGATTATTGAAGAAAAATTAAGGGTCAAAGATGAAGAATTAAACTTGTCTAGTAAAGCACTAATTACCATGGTTAAGCTAACAAATTAATTATGTAATGGGATATGTAATTAGTGCATATATAAACACTTGATTAAGGGAATAAATTGAGTTTCTTATTCAGCCCCAAGAATGCTATGTCCAGCTGAATGGAAGAATGAGAAGTGATGATAATTTTGTGTTGAAAAGTTAATTATTTCAACACACCAATTAGGAATGGAACCATGGAATATTTGATTAATTAAAATATACATTAAATGGTTAAAGAGGGGAGGATGTCGGCACTCATTTGAATGGAGGAGATTAGATATGATAAAGTGCAAATTGATCAAATGGATGAGAAGAAAGAAGAAACTTTGGATGACTTGAGAAATTACCATTTTAACCTTGAAAGTTTCCTATAAATAGGAGGCTTCTCCTCTTCATTTCTTCACACCAAAAACCAAAATCAAATCTGATTGTAGAGTAAGAGAGAGAGAGAGAGACGAAATTGGGTGAAGGAGGCATGGAGGAGCAAAGTTCTTGAGGTATAAAGCTTATCTCTTTAGATTTTTAGTAGAATGGTGTTTTAATCTAGAAAATGGTAGAGTAAATTCCTTTTCATGTTTGGAAGTCTCCATTGCTTTTAAAATTCAAAATTGAGTGGAAAACATGTTAGGGAAAAAAATTTGAAATTAATGGAACAAGATTGTGAAAATTGTAGAATTTCCAGTTTTAAACGTTGTGCTGGCAGCGAATGTTCAGGATATTATTTTATGTATATAATGAGCTTTAAAAGTTATGAAATTTTACATGAATAAAGTAGACATATAGATATTTCTAAATATATAAAATATGTAATGTTTTGAGTTCTACACAAAGAGTTATATATTTTTGAAGTTAAGCCTTATTTCTGGAGATATAAACTGAACAGTGTTTGAAAACGTTAAACATGGGAATGATCCGTGATGTTCTGGCTTCTGGGAATATTTTTCCTTGAAAATAGATATGTCAAGGGTCATGAGGAATTTTGAAGCAATTAAAAATTATTTTTGTAGAATTAATTATGAGTTTTCAAAATTAGTGAAAAATTTGGACAAAAGTTGGAAATTGTGTTTTTGAAGAAATGATAGGGCAAAATTGTAATAACAAATCTACCAATGGTAGAAATGTCAAAATAGGTGAAAATATCTTTTTTGATATTATTCTAGGAAATATGATGTTAATTATGATATCATGGAAAATGAAATAATCCGACAGTAACATTATAGGATATCCGGGAAGTTCGGAGTCAGATTCAAAAGGTCGGGCGTTTTGGCAATTACGCAGTAAAATATGATTGAATGATTCATGAAGTCATGGACAAGACTAGGTCTCGGGTCATGCACCGTGACTAAGTTTTGGGGCTTAGGTCACATGTATACATTCAGCTTTATGCGGGTTATAGTTTTGATAATAACGTATGGTTGTTTTCCTAGCGCTGAGGACACGAGAAGCTGTCGTGGCACTGGTTAGTGCAAATGTTGCGAACATTACATTTGTTGTGTGCTATGTATTGTTGTACTGTTGACATTACATTTGTTGTGTGTTATGTATTGTTGGAACCTTACATCTGTTGTGTGCTATGTATGGTTGATGCTAAAATGTAATGAATATCTCTCATATATTGTTATATCTGCTATAGAGGTTCACTGTTACCTGAGATTCAATCCGATTGAATCTCAGACTTGATTAAAGGTTCAGGAAAGGAAACTGAATTTAAGAAGCCGACATGGATGGAGTCGGGAAGAGGCATCAATGGACGAAGTCCTAAAGATGCATTGGTCGAGACGAGAGTCAGAATGAAGTCTGATAGGACTAGTTTTGGCATGAATTCAATAAAGTTATTTCAAACTACTTGGTGTTTAAACTAAGAAAGGGTTGGTCTATGTGGTTCAGTCATAAGTCGCTGTGAAAGCCGGGTAGACTTCCACTAGACTTTACCCGGCCTGCCCAATGGGTTTGATTGACTAAGTTAGATTCCAAGCCATAGGTTTATATAGACTGTATTTGAGTATATAAGTGAATCACATGAATATTCCTTCGGGAAATTTTCAAGTTAACCAGCTTATGCCTGGGCATTTTATATCAGTTACTCATTGTCCGAACATTTGTGCATGCTCTCCATTCCGCATTACTCTGACCTGTAGCACCTCAAACTCTATTGATTTTTCTAAAATTACGTGTCAATGGACACAGTAAGTAGTATGAAATTTGAGGTGTTACATAATATAAGACATATTTACCTAATTTAATTAAATTAAGGAAGCTAGGAATACATATTTGTTTAAAGGATCAATGAGCAAATTGGCCAACAAACTTTTATCTCAAATAACTTTTAAGTTGACCAAAAATACCAAAAAAGAAATTTAAAAATGTGCCCCAAAAGTTTCTCATGAGCCTTAACGAACTTTAAATATTCCCAGAATATATAACAACAAGAATAATTCCCAGGTTTTAAGTTTATCAACGCTGCCCAGATTAACTTTCAGGAAAATGGCTTAACTTCAACAAATTTTATCTCCTTATGTAGAACTCCAGATGATACATATTTTATATATTTAGAAATCCCCACATGTCTACTTTATTATTTTAAAATGGCATGATTTTTGAAGATCATTTTAAACATAAAATAATAGCCTCAACGAAGCTGACTCCAGAAAACTTCTAACCGTAAATTTTACCAGAATTTCGCTACTTTGATCTTCAACTTCCAAGAATTTTGCTCCACCATATTTTCCATCAAATTTTTGAAATAAACTCATTTTTAACCATGAAAACATGAAAACAAAACTACTTTTTAAGATTCAAGATCAAAGCATAACTTTACTATAAATCTAAAGACCAAGGCTAAAGAACTTACCCTTGAAGAACCTTGCTTCTACTTTCCCCTTCTTGCTCCAAGGACTTTACCTCTCATTCTCACTCTCACTTCTTAGAAATAAACTACTTGGAGTTTGATTTGGTGTGAAAAAAAATGAAGAGAATTACTCTCAATTTATAGGGAAATTGCAAGAGCCTCAACCCTTGGATATTTTTTCTTCATCAATGGTTCATGTGAGTTGGTTTTCTTCAAGACTAAATTTATGAAGAAAAGGTTCTCATTGGTTTATGTTAATTACATAGGATTAAGCCCATTTATCTCTTGATTTTTCCCATTGGCTAACTGCCATTTTTGACTTTTTCAACATTAATTAATCTAATTTATTCACATTTAATCTCCTAATTTCAAAAATATGCAGCCCCCCTCTCTCCTTATCCTCTTCCATTTGCATGTGCTTTCATATATGACAATTAATTATCTTATCTTCCATTAATATCTTATCGTATTGAGCAAGTTGCTTATTTTGCATGTGTTTTAATCATAAAAAATCTGATCTTATCCCTTGGCCAGCTATTTGAACGAAATTTTCCACTAAGATAGCTGGTTTAGTAAGCTCTTTTAATGTAAAAAACAATAGCTTAGGTGTCCCTAAGTTTCAAGAAACAATTGGCTTAAGAGTTAAGACATGTGCTCTTATCTTGAATTAATTGCCCATAAATGCTCCCACATGCCTAGCTGATTGGAAAGACTTTTGGGCAGATTTTTATGATGCAACTAATGCCACAAGATAAGCCTTAAGTTCCATTTGAAATTAGATGCCAACTTGTAATTGATTAGTTAGCTTATCAAGTTACATTGGGATATTATTTGACAAGATTTATCTTATCATAATGGCCCCTTAAATTCGAAATTTCAGCCCCTCATGGCCTCATTATCTTCGAAAGTAATGGCCCTTATTAATGCTTTTTAATTAACCAAATACCTCTTGCTTCAAGCCTCCCAATTGGTTAGTTGAAATGTTTGACTTTTCAACATGTATTTGTGAGTTAATTATCATGGAATCTTACCTAAATCATCCTCCCACATGCTGGACATTTTTAATTACTCTTGGGAAGATTTTATGAGTTTAATTAACTCCCTAATCAAATACTTAATTGCCACTAATTACATGTTTCATTGTATCATTGGTTTGTTAGCTAATCATGGCAATTAAGGATTATTTAGACAAGTATTATTTCTTTCCCTTTGGCCTAATTATTTTTAAATATAATCAGCCCTCTTTTTATGCTTCTAATTTGTCTCAAATTAATTAGAAGAATTATGCAATTCATCTTAATTAATTGCAAGCTAATTTGCCTATTATTTGCTAATCGACACTTAATTTAATTAAGTGTTTTATAATTCTTCCATGGCTTATTTACTCTTAAAATAGCCACTATTTTATGTGACTCTATGTAACATCCCGTTTTCAAAAGCAGTATAAATTTTTTTTTTCCATCAGAGTAGAGCATTGGAGCAACTGAGTAACTGATATATATTGAAAATGCCAACTGGTGTTACATTAGTCTGAGTGTTTAACGTAAACACAATTACAAAATAACAGAAAGTCTTCAGCCGCTTCCCTATGCGTGCTGCCTGCTCTTCTCCTCCGCTCTCGGTTCTCCTGATCCTGAGGCTATGTTAAAAGCTGAGGTCCGCACCGGACCTCAGGTAACGGTTAACCTCATATTCACATATACAGTATATAGACCACAGTCATTCCCCACATTAACAGTATAACAGATGTATCACACGGAGTGCATGTAGATGTACCACACGGAGTGCATATAGATGTACCACACGGAGTGCATACAGATGTATCACACGGAGTGCATGTAGATGTATCACACGGAGTGCATGTATCCAAAAGCACATAACAATACTCACAACATATCAACAGACCATCAACCACATATACGCATACAATACTCATACTACATACATGCATACAGTAAACATCAGAGTTAGTGTTACAGTACGCGAACGTACCTTCGTTGACGGAATTTCGGTATGACGGTTGGTCAGAATGTAATCAGAGATATCCTATAAGGAAAATATCGCATTTATTAGTAATCAGTCATTATGACGGACATTTTAGTCATAAATGACCATTTTACCCATGACCCTCTAATTGGCGGAATTGCGACAGAGCTTCGCTACTTTGACTCTAATCTTCCAAAATTTCAACATATCTCTTACACCAACATATTTTCCAAAATAAATATCATATTTAATCCTAAAACATGATATCTAAAATATACTGGAAGATTAAAGATCAAAACAACCTCTACCCTAGAACTTCAAGAACTACCGAACTAAAGACTAGAACCGAAGAACTTACCCTTGAAGAACTTCACTACAACTTTCTCCAGAGCTCCTCTCTCTAACTTCTCTCTAAGAATTCGAATTGCTCAAGCAAGTTTTGGTGTGAGAATTATACAAAGAGTCCATGGCTATTTATAGGCAAAAACCCAGAACACAACCGTATAACAATTTCCCCTGATTCATTCTTGGCCATAGAATTAAAGTCACCTTTTTGAAACTCATTCTCCTCCACAAAAACCGTCCCCCTATGTCATCTTTCCAACCAATGAAGTCATCCCCATGATGTCACTCCTTTGCTTTATGAGGTTTCATCCGACAAAGTCCCCTGTTAGGTGTTCTAATCGCGTAATCTTGAAGAATCTCAGAAATTCCTTAGCATAGCCCTGAAAATCTAAACTTCCTCTTTAAAAGTATCTGGGTTAACCAAATTTTTGATCCCATCCAGGGTATTTCGTAGCCTGCCGAAGATTTTCGAACAAACGCCGTCGGTTACGGAAATTACTTCGGCTAATGTCAACTTCGGGACAAAATTATACTGATTCATAATATGTCCAATTGTTAGAACCCTAATTCAAGGATTTTGAGTTAGGATTTATTTTCCATTGGTTCTCATTTATCCTGTTGGCCTTTACAACAAATATCTCCTTTTTCTCTCAAATATCTACAACCTTTCTTAATACTTTCTAAATACTTCTCAAATACTTTCACATACTTTCACACACAAACCTACTCACACACTCCACCATGTCGGCACCCCTCAAAATATCATGAAATTATTTTCAAAACTTTACACCTCACACATTAATACTTTCTGAATACTTTCCAAATACTCTTCAATACTCTCTAATTTTAAATATTTATTTCACACACTAATACTTTCTGAATACTTTCCAAATACTCTTCAATACTCTCTAATTTTAAATATTTATTTAATTGCCCCTTGCAATATTTTATAATGTTCTCCAAGTATTTTATGTCCCTCAAGCATATTTTGGCACCTTTTATTCCTTCTAACTTCGATAGAAATTGCCATATATATAATTTTGAAACCCCATATTCACCTATTCCCAATAGGCATTATTATGATGCTCATTATAAGTGTGATTTTTAGGGTATTACACTCTAAGTCACTTATGTTAACCAATTTAATCTGGTAACATATTCCTAAAATACAGGATTTTCGGTAAGTCGAAAATCAGGTATTACAATAGCCCCATTTTTAATGTCATTCAACAATCACTTCTACAAAATTAGATTTACTTAACGCTTCATGCTTAGTGTCAAGGAATAAGAGGCGGTAGGTGATTAAAGGACTTATTTGATAGTTACTATATATTGACTAAATAAGTATGGGAATTATTTAAGGGTTATGTTAAAAACTGTCAAATAGTTTTTTCTCTTTAATTTACAGAAATTGTATAAGTACTTGATATTGTTTTATCATATTTGTATTTGTGATCGTCTTCTGGGTTTTGCATGCGATTGCCTTCAACTCACTATCGCAAGTCAGGGTCTTTGTCGCGAGCATCTTCATGCCGCCAGGTACCAAAGTTAATTTCTTTTGTTCTGCAAGACTTTGATGTCTTTGAATTAAGGTCGTGCTTCAATTAATGACACCTAACACTCTTTAAAAAAGTACTTATGTTTGGGCTTTATTTAATCATATTTAACCCATTACAACTTCAACCATTGAAACAGAAAAGAATTGACACAAAAGAACACATAAGGATGCTACTTTGATTATGGCCTCAATAGCAACCGGTCCAAACCCATCTCTTGCATGCCACTTCATGTTCCACAGCCCATAGGAACCTTTTTTCACTTATCTCTTCAATTATTAGGACTCTTCTAGTTGTAAGCCTAACCTCTTTAATTAATAAATAGATAAGTGATAGCTCCTGTACTCTTTTTAATTGTGTATATATGATGGGCCGCATATAGCTTTTCTCTTATCTCGAACATTCAAAATAACTCCTTATATATATCAAAAAAATAAAATAAAATAACTCCCTTTAAGGCATCTATCATGGCACATGTTTTTGTTGGGCTTCCAATTCCTTTCAATGAATCATGCACTACGATTCTTGGGGCTTATTTGTTTTGGATTGTTCTTTTTTAAAAAAGGGTAAAGATGCAAAAATGCATATGTGCTTTACTCTGAAGAATACCCAACACCAAATGTGTTTTTTGGGTGAAAATAAAGTGCCCACGTAGTTATAATTTTGGAGCAAAAGTCACAGCTGCCGTCAAAAGACCAAACGTCTGTTCGAGTGGAAGTGACATTTGCCAGGTGTTTTTCCAACTGTGTCAATACGTGGATTAATGGATTGGAAATTCACTAATTAAGTCATTCATCGAGCTTGCATCTTCTTCAACGTCAAGGGATTAGGTTGGATTGGTTGAAGCACAGTAAGAAGACCCAGTCGACAACAACACTGAGGAATTTGAAATCGAGAGGTAACTAGACGGTTTCATCTTCAACATCAACGACAGGGAGGAAAGAGAAAGCGAGACGGAAGGTGGTTTTGGTGAGAAGACCCAATCAACTTCGGGTTAAAAAGAAATAAACATGCAACATAAAATAAAGCCTCACAAAGCATCTGGATACACATTACCACGTTTAATTCCATAATGCCTTCTCCAAATCATGGTTTTTTTTTTTTTTTTTTTTGCTCAAGTCTCCAAATCATAGTTGACAACAAATCAAAACAGACATACCTTCCACATAATTTTAATCGAATCAATTTAACATAGGAAAAATAGGCTTATTGGTTTAATCAGATCATGGTGAACTTCGCTAAGAATCACAGCGGACCTACTTCATCAACGGATCAATGGCTCAGGTTCGGACAGCTTTCAACACAAAAGAAGAATCAAAATGGCTGGTGACTGATATAAGAAAAAAAGGGAAGGTAGAAGAGAGCAACCTACATCCAGAAAAGGAAACCACAAATCGGAACTCACTTGCTACAAACTCCCTTCATCCTTTACTTCCTTTACTGCTATAACTAACTTGCTTCTTCTCGCATCTTCTCACATTCTCTCCATGTCACGTGCTGATGAACTTCACCTTCATCAATCGTGGAGAACCCTCTCACCTTCATCCCCATCAACGACTTCTTCCCTTCTTTGCGTTCTTTGATCGGGTGTTTTAATTTCGTATCCACCCATTGCCACATCTCAGTACATTTGGATATGCACATGGCATATTTAACACCGACTTAACTGGCGTTTTCTGTGACTTTTGCTCCAAAATTGTAACAAAGTAAGCACTTTTGTACCTAAAAAAAAAAAAAATTGGTTTGGACATTCTTGAGAGTAAATCACATGTATATTTTTACACATTTACCCTTAAAAAATTGCTTTTGAAGTGACGTGGTGGCTACCATCACTGATGGTGACATGGTAATAATTAGCGCAATGATGTGGTATCAATAGTGGACTATGAACAGGTGATGGTCTAAAAAAAAATAAGAAATAAAAATTCTTATGATTTTTTAAATTTTAAAAAACAACTTTTATGTTTTTGTTTTTTGTTTTTAAAAAAAAAAAAAAAACTTAATGAAAACAGTTTTCAAAACAAGTTTTATCGTTTTTTAAATAAAAAAATAAAAAAGATTGTTTTCAAAAACAGAATCAAACAAGCCCAATGAACATGGGAGGCTTCTTGATCTCCATCATTCCTATGCAATCCCCATTAGTAGCTAGATATAGAGAAAGATGGTATTGAATATACATCACGACCCAATGAACAAACTTTGCTAGAAAATTCAATTCAATAATCAAATCCCTAAAAAAATTCCATTCAACAGAATCACAAGCTTTCATTCCTTAAGTCAATGTTCACCGAATGGACAATAGATCTACCATAACTTTTTTATGTAGAAGAAAGCTTATGTGAGTTGGGTCTCGGCCTCTTCGGGGTTCACCAGAGCTAGGGCAATACCTTCAAGCCTAAATATCATCGCCAATAATGTCCCATATAACCTCAAAAGATTCATCACTATTATTACCATCCGGTCCTAGCTAGGTTCTACTTTCCAGATATAGAAAACATTGCGTATTTCACATCACATCCTTTTTGTACGTAAAAGAATCAATCAATTAGCAATGCTGCATAGCATTCAAAATAGGTCCTTCCTAGCTTAATTGCATCTGCTAAGGTAGAAGTTCGATCATTTGATGAAACTCCCCAAATATTAACTTTGAAGCTAAGTAATAAATAAGATGTTGAGCCATCTCCTTAATTTGGCTTGTATAACTATCGGCCTTATTCTTAAAAAAGTGATTTTGGTGACGACTGATGAGCACCACAATTTGGATGGTGCATAGATAATTTATTATTTTTAAAAATAATTATTTTATGCAAAAGCTAACATAAATTAAAGATAGTAATATCCTAACCATCAATATTTTTTTAAAAAAAAAAATTATTTAAAAGTCATCCATTAAAAATTTTAAATCTGGATTGTTGAAATTGTATTAGATAGTGTAGATTTCACTATAGCGACAAGCACCAAAGTCATCATCATTGCAATGAGCTTCGAAAGCGGTTTTCCATTCGTAATCCTGGTAGGGATCATCATTGTAGTGAGATCTACATCATCTAAATACAGTTTCAACAATCCATATTTAAAAATTTCAAATAATAATTTTAACATAAAAAATATGTTTTGAAAAACTGATGTATAAGATAATATCTTTATTTTAAATTTTGTACTCAATAAAAATTATTTTTTGAAAAAATAAAATAAAACAATGATGAATTAGCCAAATTTCAGTGCTCGTCACCGAAATTCATTCCCATAACCAAATAGTCACAGCAATCACCCTAAAAAAAATTAAGGTTAAAGTATATCCCACACTCTAAAGTATTTTCCTGATGAATCCACATTAAAAAAAATCTAGGGTGCTAGATGCACATTCAAGTTATTGAGTTTCAGCTTAATTCAGTGCTTTCTGCTTGGGATTTCTTTTCCTCCTTGTAACAAGCGAGTTCAAGTATGAGTTAAATTTATTCTAGCAGTTTCAACTTTCTCCAAAAGGTTAGTAAAACAAATCTTATTCAAGTTATTGAGTTTCAGCTTCAATGCTTTCAATTTTCTCACCACATGAACTAGCTTTGGGCCATTGCACAATTGTTTCCTAATGATCTTGTACCAAAGTGGAAAATGTCCACATATTGAAATGTTGTTTGGTTATTCAAATGCTCCAAAAAAATTTATTACAAAAATATTGTATGGAAGATGACCACATATTGAACAACTTTTAATTTCCCAATTTTTTTTTTTTGGTACAATGGAGGGCTAAGCCCTATAACGTACGAGTAACAAGGTGTTTGGTTTGAGGGGAGGACATGGAAGGAAAAGGATAGGAGGTTTTGATGTTAGCTTGTTTGATTTGGTTAAAAAGAAGGGAGGGAGAGATGTTTAAGAGGGAGAATGGATGAGAGGTAGTAACTAATTTACCATTTTATCCTTATATATTGATTTATATGTTTTAATTAATTTATGTATTCTTAATTCAAAATTATATAACTTAAAAGATTCAGAGTCATCAACATGTTACTAATATATTCAGGTAAAAGAAACATGTTATTAATATATTTTTTATTTTTATTTTTATTAATATATGAATATATTTTGAAAAATCATGTTAATAAAATTTTAAGATAATATATATTAATAATATCTTCAACAAGAGCATCATTTTCTTGTTCCTTCTTATCACGCTTCTTCGATTTCTTGGCACTCTTCACTGCGCCATCAGTGTACTGTCCTTCCTTTTCCCTCTTTTTGCTCCAATTGCTCCCATGAAACATTCCATGACATGTTATTGAGCCTTCACCAACTCTAAAGCAAGCTCCACTATCACCGTCAGGCGACTATTATTTTTCCCATGGCCTGCAATCGCTATCTGCCTTTACTTTTTGCCAAAGGCATCAATGGGAATATTATAAAGTTAATGGGGACAAATTAGTCAAGATATTTGGCTTCCAACCAAAATGTAGGAAATTCACCGAAACGCGGAAGCGAATCTTACCGACACGATATAGGAAAAGTATAACCTTCATCGTTTGATTACCGGAAGGATGCAGCGATCGAAAGACTCTCCAAGAACACACGAGCAGTCAAGCTTGCTCGAGCAGTTCAAGCTCGCTCTATGATCGATCTTGCAGACTATCTCTCGAGGGGAATAGGATGGTTGTGTGGGCAACCGTTCAGATGATGAACGTGCGCCTCTAGGGTTTGTTTCGATGAAAGCCTCCTTGTTACGTCTTCCTTTACAAGGAGGAGAAAGTAGGTTTATATACTACTACATCCAAGACCTAACCCTAATCCACATGGGCCATAGGGTTCTTGGGCTTGTAGTCTCATTTAAGCCTTATTGGGATTAAGTGACTAAAGAGCATATTAACCCAACAATCTCACTTGCTCTTTAAAGTACAAGCTTGGGATTGGGTTTAAGTGACTAAAGAGAACATTAACCCAACAATCTCCCACTTGCTCTTTAAGGTACAAACTTGAGTTCGTAAACCCAAGACCATGTAGCCCATAAGCCATCATCATCGATAATATACCCCATCCCTTATCTCGAGCTAGCACAGGGATCTACCATTTGTCATTTATCAAGGCTCATGATAATCTACGAGAAGATTATCTAGTTCGGTGCTACTCCACTAAAAGCCCGAATGTGAACTCCAAGAATAATGACACTTATAACACGAATATGCATTACCCCTTTATAGAATGTCTATAATTTGATTGACCAGTTTTCTGTAACCCAATCAATTATTTATTCCCTTGACTTTGATAGTTTCTCTAATGGATTACATGCACCGGCGGTGTCTTCAATATCCAAGTACCGAAACATATCAAGGGGACATTTCCTATAAATTCCATGTTGTTTATCTCATAAGCACCGATAACCGAGATAATCTCAATCCCAAAATACCGAGTTATTGGCCATTATATAGATCAAATCTCACCCGTTGGTAAATCAAAAATGAGAACTATTCGACTACCTATTTAAAATAAACTCGGGATTAAGAGCAACTACATGACTATAGTTAGTGGAGATTTGATTCCTTATGACGAAAGAACAACCTTAATCAAATCTCTCCTTGATCCATTCAATGTAAGTATTAACTTACACCAATATTTTATAATGATTCGAACAAAACCATTTCATAAAATATTGCGGCCTAAATAAAGTGCCCAACTTAATTTAATAGCTTTGTGAACCTATTCATCAATTGTGAGAACTTATGACCATGTCCTCTATGAACGTATCCATATGATCATATACTCCACATGATCCGGACCTTAGAGTTTGTAAATAGTGTGCGAAATAAATGAAAACATACCTCATTTATTAACATTCAGGAAAAAAAATGCAATGTCATAATGTCTTGCTCAAAAGGCACAAAATAACAAATGAAATAACAACTACCTAAAGCTATAGCAAATGCGGAATCCTCCTAAGACCCATAGATTGAAACATGACTCTCGAACGCACGTTCGGGCAAACTCTTAGTAAAAGGGTCGGCAAGGTTCTCATCGATGCTATCTTTGCTACCTCGAAGCGGCTACATACTCGGCCTCGTGGCGAGTCGGCCACACATGATTGTTTTACACTTCTCCAACAAATGGCACCACCATTAAGGGTGTACACATATCCCGAGGTGGACTTACTTGAGTCAATATCTCCTTGGAAATCTGAGTCCGTATAACCAATGGTTTCAAGACTCCCACTAGAATAGACCAATATATAATCTCTCGTTCTCAGTAGGTACTTGAGTATATGTTTAACCGCTACCAGTGTTCCTCTCTGGATCAGATTGGTACCGGCTTACTACTCCCACTGCATAGCATATATACAGTGCAGTACAAAGCATAGCATACATGAGACTACCTACTGTTGAAGCATAAGGTATCCTACTCATACATTCTCTCTTCTCGGGAGTTTTAGGAGATTGCTCCTTAGAGATGAATCCCATGCCGAAGGGTATAATTCCCTCTTGGAATTCTCCATGCTAAACGACAAGTATTTTGTCGATGTATTTAGCTTTGGGATAATGCCAAAACCCTATTCTTCCGGTCTTGCAAGAGTTTAATACCAAGAATATAATTGGCTTCCCCCAGATCCTTCATATCAAAATGCTTGCTCAGCCAGGTTTTTATGCCCAACAATACCTCTGTATCATTTCCGATAAGGAGTATATCATCCACATAAAGTACCGTAAAAGATACCGCATTACCTTGGATCCTTTTATACACACACGGCTCATCGAACTTTTCTCAAAACCATAAGACTCAATGGCTTGATCAAATCGATGTTCCATGATCCGGATGCTTGCTTAAGTCCATAAATGGACCTTTGCAACTTGCATACCATTTCTTCTTGCCCTTTGGCTATAAACCCTTTTGGTTGCTTTGCCAACAACTAAGAGAATCCTGATGGACTTGAGCATGGAAACCGACGAAAAGGTTTCGTCATAATCCACACCTTCTTTTTGGGAGTACCCTTTCGCCACCAATCTAGCTTTGAAGGTTTCAACCTTCCAACGTCCGATCCTCTCTTTCTCTTGTAAATCCACTTACACCCTATGGGTCTTACCCCTTTAGGTGCATCTACAAGAGACCAAACGAGTTCTGAACTTCAGCATGAACTTCATCATCATGCTGAACTCCTGGTACCTGAACTTCTGGTACTAACTCTGGTTCCTGTGTATGTTCAGGTATATTTTCCCCTCTTTGAACAAACACAGGAATAAAAGCTGGAACCGCCTGAGGTTGAGGTGAAACTTGATCTGAGACTAGCTCATCAAGAATAATCTTACTCCTTGGCTTATAATTTTCCATATAGTCCTCCTCTAAGAAAGTCGCGTGAGTGCTCACTATGACCTTCTTTTCTTTTGGACTATAAAACAACCAACCTCTGGTTCCTTTAGGATAGCCTATAAACATGCATACTTCAGTACGCGAGTCCATCTTATCTGGTTTCTGTTGCAAGACATGTGCCGGAGCACCCCAAATCCGAATATGGTTCATGGTGGGCTTACACCCTTTCCACAATTCTATTGGTGTCTTTGAAACCGACTTGGACGGAGCTAAGTTCAATAGATACATAGCAGTTTCTAAGGCATATCCCCAGAATGAATTAGAAAGAGATGAATAAATGAGCATAGATCTTGTCATTTCTAAAAGGGTTCTATTTCTCCTTTTAGCAACTCCATTCTGCTGGGGTGTCATTGGAGAAGATAATTGTGAAACTATCCCTCTTTTGTCGGGTAAGACCGAACTCTCCAGATAGGTATTCACCCTCGATCAGATCGAAGAGTCTTAATTTGAACACCAAGATGCTTTTACGCCTCGGCCTTGAACTCTTGGAATTTTCCAAAAGCTTCGGACTTATGACGCATCAAGTACACATGTCCAAATCTAGAGTAATCATCAGTAAATGTGATGAAATACTGATACCCGCCTCTGGCTTGGACATTTATTGGTCCACATACATCAGTATGTACCAATTCCAGCTGAAGTGTGGCACGTTTTCCCTTGGCCTTGAAAGATCTCTTGGTCATTTTACCCTCTAAACAAGATTCACATACAGGTATCGGTTCAAAGTTCGGGGATTTTAAAATCCCACTTTTGGCCAAAACTTGTATCTGTTAGAGTTAATATGACCCAATCTCAAATGCCAAAGATAAGTTTCATTTGAAACTTTTCTTTTCTTTGATGAATTAATATGCTCAACATCTCTTAATTCAACATGATTAATTTCACAGGGACGAGGATTAAGGAAATAAAGACCATTAAACTTTACACGGAACAAATAAAAGAAGATGAACTTCTTATTGAAGCGAGGAATCAAACTGAACTGTCAAACCATGTTTATACAAACAACTAACGAAATTAAATTCCTCTTAAAATCTGGAATAAATAAACAGTCTTCTAAAACCAAAGTTACGCAATTATCAAAAGATAAAACAACTTGTCCCATGCACATTGCGAGACAAGTTCCCGATTCAAGCTTCAAATCTCTTTGTCCTTTACTTACGAGCAAGCTATGTTTGAACCCTTGCAAGAGTAACAAACATGGTTAGTGGCTCCTGAATCAACGATCCATTTATCATCGTGATTCTCCACTAAACAAGCCTCAATCACATGTAAATTACCCATACCTGGTTTATTCAAACGTGGGCAATTTTTCTTCCAATGCCCTGTCTGTCCGCACTTGAAGCACTTGCCTTTCGGCTTGCTTCATTGCAAGCTGTTTGGCAACTGGAATACTGATTTCTTCTTTTTCTTGTTCTTGTTCTTTCCTTGGGTTTCCCCTTAGGTTTCACAGAACTTTCACCAACAAACAATGCACTTCCTGCTTGACTAGAGGCTGTTCAGCACTCTCAAGCTCGTGCATCGATTGAGTGAGGTCAAGATGCATCTTATTCATATTATAATTCATCTTGAATTGATTGAAGTATTCGGGCGGTGATTGTAAGAGAAGGTCAACTTTTACTTCTTGGTCAAACTTGACCCCATGGTCACCAGCCTTCTTGAAGTTTAGCTGCTAGACGTAGCAAACATGCCATCAAGAGTCTGGAGCATTGTTGCTCCACTCTCAATCGTGCTTACTTGCTCCTGAAGGTGACTGGCGAGACTGGCCAAAATATAGCAGCGCCGACATTCGCCTTCTCCCATCTTTCCTTCTCCTGGAAGCAGTCCGAATTGCATCGGACGCATTTTCAGCAATTTCACTGGCATAGGGGTAGTTAGAACAAAGTTGAGCTTTTCATATTGAAGAACAATATCCAAATTAGTTTTCCATTGTTTGTAGTTTGTACCATCCATAGGTTTTGGCTCAAGATTGTAGCTAAAGGATTGAATGAAGACATTTTTCTGAAATTAAGGAAAAAACCACACTAATTACAAACTATAATTAACAACAAACAGATGTAGCGCTAGTAGATTCTAATAACTACCAGGGCCTCGATGGGAGGGTTAACAATTTCACCAAAGTTGAATGTAATTAACCATTGTTTACTTTCAAAAATTATCTTTAGTGTCTAAGTGTTGCCGACGATGGGCGTGCAAAACTTTACTAAAATTTTGAAAGTATTGGGGTTTAATCTAGCGAAATCCGATTATCCTTATCCGATGGGGCTTCAGCGATAACCATTTCGCTAATAAATCCACAATTGGGGCCCATAGGTTTTAAAATTAAATGATTAATTTAAAACCTTCACCCATTCAATATTTTAAAATTTAGAATTTTCAATTTCCAAGAATTTGTTCAATTTTGAGTAATAACTATAATTTGAGTGAGATCAACCCATAAATTATTAGGTATCTAAAATCTAGTCATGATTGGCAGAGTGTGCTTCTCATGACCATTTTAAATAACATAAATTACTCTAAAAAATACATTCTCTTAGGAAATTTCCGACATGTGATTATGCAACAATATGGCATCTTCCTATTCTATATGGCATGTTATTTCAAACATCATGTTAATCGCTCATATAATTCATACAATTCAATAAAGAAAATCATTAAACAATTAAAAAAAAATAACTTTAATAACTTTAATCCATGGCTTTCCTATTTTAAAAAAAAATAAAATAAAATAAAAATTACAACTTTGGAATTACTCTTTCGTCCAGCCCATAGTATCTGTCTCAAGCCTCTTTAGGGTATTCATGAGCCCAAAAGCTCAAAGACCCAATTCTGGCTAGAAACCCTAGAACACGAAAAGAGGAACCCTAGCCTTTACTTCTGCCACGCCGTCAGCCGAAGTCATCTCAGCACGATATTCCAGGGGAAGGACCGCCATGAAGAGACGACCTCACGGCCGCCGGAACCACCCAAAAAGGGTGGTCCACGCGCCCTCACGCGCGTCTCCTTTGTAGGCGCGTGACGCCCACTCTCAGTCACTTCTGTCGGAGCGTGGTGGCGCGTGGGGGATCGTATGGTGTCGTTCCACCTCTCATTTTGTTCGTCTTTCCGTCCTCTTTCCAACGACATATGGTTCGTCCAAATCGGAGGTCAAGAGGTCCACGAAAAGTGTCTGACAGTGTTGATTGCTCATCTTCTTGCAGTTTCTTGATCTCCAACTTTTACATAAATTCGAAAATTACATAGAAATTCTAAAAGAAAATAGAAAACAGCAAGGAGGAAACCTAATCATATGGGATTAGCCTCCTTGTTACAAATCAAGAAATACGGAGAGAATCGACCATGGATTAAAGCGATTAACCGAATAATCTTTTTATCTATGAATTATAAACGAATAATGGACATGAAATAAATAACAAATATAGAAAAAGATGCCATATTTTTCAAAAAAAATTTTGAAAAAATTAATCACATGAAAAGAAAATCAAATGCCTCTAGGGTTTGTTTCTGATGAAAGCCTCCTATGTTTTGTCTGCCTTTCACAAGGAGGAGAAAGTATGTTTATATACTACTACATCCAAGACCTAACCCTAATGCACATGGGCCATAGGGTTCTTGGGCTTGTAGTCTCACTTAAGCCTTATTGGGCTTAAGTGACCAAAGAGCATATTAACCCAACAATATCTTGGTGGAATATATCTAGGATCTATAGAAAAAGCAAGCTGCAAGAAGAATTGTCACTTCCCTGCAGCTTCAGATCAATTAAGTTCTTTGCATCTGATACAATGGTCCAAGTGATTTGGCGAAACCCACAATCCAGTCACCGTTATGATCACGAATTATTCCTAATTAGAAATCTGAGAGTAAGAAGAATCTGGAGAAATGTGCTCAGTGTACCGTGGATCACTGAGACTTCAGTATTCATATATAGGCAATTGTACAGAGTAGCTCTATAACACGTAAGCAAAACAAACAGCTGTTATCACTAGCTAAATGCAGTTACAGTAGTAAACAAGTGCAAATAGAATGCTAACTAAACTAATGAGAATAACTTAGCCGGCTTGGGCCAAGTTATTTGGGCCGTGTTCTGACATGTACACTATCATCCCCTTCAGATGAGGTGGGGATACAGCAAGGCCGAGTTTGTCTCGCAAACGAATAAACGAGAAGTACCAAGTGGTTTGGTAAGACAATCAACAAGTTGTTCTTCAGAGGGAACATATTGGACAGTGAGTTGCTGAGACAAGACTTTGTCACAAACAAAATGAGCATCAATCTCAATATGCTTAGTCCGAGCATGAAAGACTGGATTGGAGGCCAGGGCAGTAGCACTAACATTGTCACACCATATGACAGAAGCAGACGAAAGTGAAAATTGTAATTCATAAAGCAGAGAACGCATCCAGGTCAACTCAGCAGCAGTGTTTGACAAGCCTCTGTATTCAGACTCAACAGAAGACCGAGAGAGAATGGGTTGTTTCTTTGAGGACCAAGAAACGAGAGAGTCGCCAAGGAACACAAAATACCCACCGGTTGAGCGATGGTCATCGGGGCAAGAAGCCCAATCAGCATCGGAGTAAGCGGTGAGTTGCAAAGGAAGCGAGGGTTTTAATAATATGCCATAGGATATTGTGCCTTTGAGATATCTAAGGAGGCGTTTGATAGCAATCTAGTGAAGGGTGGTAGGAGGCGAAAGCGAGGCGAGCTTGCTGACAGAATAGCTAATGTCAGGTCTAGAATTAACCAGATATTGTAGAGCACCAACAATACTGCAATATTGTTGAGGATGTTCATAAGGAGCGCTGTCATAAAGAGCCAAAGTTCTACCAATGACCATTGGCGTAGGACAAGGAGTGCAATGGAGCATATCATACTTAGAAAGCATAAATAAGAAAACCACGTGAATCTCTAGTGATTTCATAGCCAAGAAAGTAATGCACAACATCAAGATCTTTTAAGGCAAATAAGGCATTGAGTTTTGTAGTAAACTGAACAATACTGAGAGAATTACTACCAATAACAAGAATGTCGTCTATATAGATTAGAACAAGCAAAATCTGAGTTTTGTCTTGATAAAAAAACAAAGAGAAATCAGACTTGCAGTGTTGAAATTTCCATGATAAGAGAGTAGAGCGGAGACGATCATACTAAGCATGTGGAGCTTGTTTAAGCCCATATAAAGCCTTTGTCAACTTACAAACATAGTGAGGGTACCTCTTATCAAGGAAACCATATGGCTGCTTCATGAAGACATTTTCAGTGAGGAGTCCATTGAGAAAGGCATTATTAATGTCAACTTGCCGAACTTCCCAATTGAAACAGGAGGAAAGAGTAAGGAGAACTCTCACGGTAGTCATCTTAGCTACTGGACTAAAGGTATCACCAAAGTCAATTCTTGGTTCTTGAAGGTAACCTTTAACAACAAGGCGAGCTTTGTACTTTGCAAGAGAACCATCTGGATTATACTTCTTTTTGAAGACCCATTTATTGCCAACTACATGCTAGGCCAGGGACAAGAACCCAAGTATTGTTACGAAGAAGAGCATTATATTCAGTCAACATAGCTGATCACCAAGCTGGAATTGAGAGTGCCGCTGCAACTGTCATTGGAACCTAATCAGAATCAGAAGTAGAAACTCCAACAAAAGGATGCTTTTGCTTGTATATCCCAGCTTTAAAGCGTGTCACCATTTGGTGACAACTGTGATTGGTAGTGAGAGAATCAAGCGGCACAGAATGAGCAGAAGATGAGGTTGACTAAGCAGGCGTCATAGTAGCAGATTGAGAATTAAGTTGAGAGGATGTACCATCACAAGCAGACTGAGAAGTAGAATCTAAGTCATGAGTAGAACCATTGGAAGATAATCTAGGAGCAGGAGCTGAGAACAGTGAGGCAACACCATCAAGTTCACATGACTGATGAGACAAAACTGAATCAGTAGAAATAGATGAATCTGCAAAAGGAAAATCTAGCTCATTAAACACGACATGTTTGGAAATATAGATACGGCCAGAAGAACTTAAACAGCGAAACCCTTTGTGTTGACCACTGAACCCCAGAAATGTTTATCTCTCAGAATGAAACTGAAGTTTATGTTTGTAGTATGGACGAAGACAGGGAAAGCAAGCACATCCAAACACCTTTAATGCAAAATAATCTGGTAATAGATTGAACAAAGCTTCATAAGGAGATTTCTGAAGAACTGAAGTAGGTATGCGATTAATAATATGAACAACCATAGCAAATGCTTCCCACCAATATTTAACAGGCATACTAGCATGTGCCAACATACTAAGTCCCATTTCAACAACGTGGCGATGTTTACGCTCTACACGACCGTTTTGAGCTGAGGTGTGGGGACAGGAATGACGAAAAAGAATCCCAGATTCAGCAAGGAATTTGGAAAAAGACTTAAATTAACCTCCCCAATCACTTTGGAGAACTTTAATATTTCTGTCAAACTGATTTTCTACCATGATTTTAAAACTTTTGAAAGCACCAAAGGCATCACTCTTATTATGAAGAGGGTAAATCCAAGAGAAACGAGTGCAATCATCAAGAAAGCAAATGTATATTTATAATAGTGAACAGAGGATACAGGTGCAGGACCCCATAGGTCTGTGTGTATGAGGTCTAAAACAGCAGTGGCATGTGAACTAGATTTATTAAAAGGCAACAAATGTGATTTGCCATATTGACAAGAATTACAAAATGAAAGCTTATCAGCAACAGGAACAGACATATTACAAGCTTTAAGGACTTGTTTAACAGCATTACTAGAGGCATGGCCAAGCTTTTGGTGCCATGTATCTAATACTGAAAGAAGAACAGTAGGATCCGATGACGCTGTGAACTTTGGAGCACGATCAAGCTTGTATAAACCATTACTCTTCCTTCCTGTCAAAAGGACCTTGTGCGTAGCTTTGTCCTTCACAATACAGTTAGTTGAATCAAACTCAACAACCACTGCATTATCATTAGTCAATTCAGTAACACTGACCAAATTTTTCTTCGTTGTAGGTACAACTAGCACTCGTCTCATGGAAAGATTAGATGAATTAGGATCTAGATTTGCAGAAGTAGAGCAGAGAATTTTAAGTTGTGAACCATTACCAACCAAAATATTACCTGCTTTTGTGTTCCCCTTAGTGTCAACATGAGTGATGTGACTGGTAGCTCCACTGTCCATATACCAATCTGGATCCTCAATCAGTTGTGGTGTGGCAACATAGGCAGAAGGTTCAGAAGTCTTATATGGACCAGCGTAAGAGCGATCAAAACGATAGAAGCATTTCAGGACACCATGACCAGATTTGCCACATAGTTGACACGTTATCCTGTTGTGAGGGAAACGACCACCACGACCTCTTCCACCACGATTAGACCGTTGACCACCATGGCCTCTTCCACCATGAGACGCGAGCTGCTGAGAACCAAAGGAACAAGAAGCCAAAGTATTAGGCTTAATAGCAACATTAGCAAACGAGTTACTTACAGAGTTAACATTGTTTAGATGTTAGAGATGCCTCTCAAAGGTCAGAAGACGAGAATGAACGTCTATCCAAGTAACATTGTCTTTGTCAGAGAGATAAAGAACTATAGGTGTGTACTTTGCATCTAGACCTGCTAGTGTACGTCTGAGTAACTAGATCGGTCTCAGAAATCGAACTTCCTACCATTGCGAGATTATCAGCAAGGCTTTTCATCTTAACTAGGTACTCTTCCATCGTACTTGAACCTTTGCGAGTTCGTTGAAGGTCATATTTGTACATAGTAACACGAGATCTCGAGTGTGCACTCATAAGTTCTATCACAACTTTCCAAAGTTGCGACGAGCTAGTGCAATGAAGAAGTTGAGAAGCTATACTGGTTGTCATGGTGCTCAATAGCCAATTGAAAATAATTTGATCAGTGGCGATCCAATCTTCAAAGTCAGGGTTAACAGCGACATCAATATTTGACGTATTCGGAACAAATTCTTCTGACGGAGCAATCTTTGTGCCGAGGACATAGCCTTCTAGGCAATGACCACGAAGAGCAAGAAGAACAAGAGAACGCCATAGAAGAAAGTTGGATCTGTCCAGCTTATGGATCCAAATTGACTTAAGCTATTCAGAAGTGGAATGGATTTGGTTTGAACAGATGACGATGAACTTCCAGTGAGAATCACTGGAGACGAGAAGGAGGTGTTCGCCGGAGAGGAAGGGATGTTCGACGGAGCGGTGTGGCTCTGATACAAAATTAGAAATCGAGAGTAAGAAGAATCTGGAGAAATGTGCTCAGTGTCGTGGATCACCGAGACTTCGGTATTCATATATAGGCAACTGTACAGAGTAAGCTCAGTAACACGTAAGCAAAACATACAGCTGTTATCACTAACTAAATGCAATTACAGTAGTAAACAAGTGCAAACAGAATGCTAACTAAACTAATAAGAATAACTTAGCCGGCTTGGGCCAAGTCATTTGGGTCGTGTTCTGACATGTACACTATCATTCCTCCACTACCTGTAGTGATAGCACGCACCATCCACATTTATCCGAAATAATCCTGGATGCATATTGACTAGGTAGAACCATCTCATCCTCATGTAACTCGTTGGCTTGAGTTTAAAAGAGCCGAGTATGGATCAAAAGGCTTCACAAAGTCAGTTTGAAACAAACTTCCAAAGATGCCAGATGGAGACACCCCAAATAAGTTTCAGCAGCCAACCCCCACTTCTCCTATCTCTTTTTTAAAATTCAGGGCGAACCAATTTCTTTAGGTCTATTTGGTATGAGGGATTTCGTGTAATACCCTAAAATTTGACATAGGGAAAATATCATAAATTAAGAAATAATACCTATTAAATAGGTGAATATGTGATATCAAATTTAAAGAGGAAAAATCTCTTGAAAATTAGAGTGCCAAAATGACAAAAATACCCTCGTAAATCCTAAAATAATGCGAAGACATAAAAACAAAGATGTCGGGGCCAAAGTTATGAGGTAATGAGGCATTCTAATTAAGAAAATTATCAACTATTGATAAGAAAGTAATTAGGTAATTATTGGCTAATTACTTAAGCTTACGAAGGAAATTCAAAGATAATTATGTAAAACCCTAAAATTAGTGGTTTTTGGCCAAGAATTAGTAAAAACATATTTGCTAATTAATTGGAAGGTATGAAGGAAAATATATGAAATTGAGTAATTTTAAGCCTAAAAACAAGTATGGGCCAATAGGGAAATTTTGTAAAAAAAAATATAAAAAAAATATAAAATAATTATTTTATATAATATTAATTAATTAAATAATAATTAAAAACGAAAATTAAGGAAAAAAGACCAGAAATATTGACCAAAAATATGAGTCATTGTGGATATAATTTTGAAGAAAATATCATGATATATTATATTTACAAGTTTCAATATTATATTATATAATTAATTATAGTGAATAGTAATAAAATAAATAGGAAATGGATCCTATCTAGAGAGCCAGGAATAGGATTTCCAAAGTAAAGGTAAAATATTGATCAGTGGATTTTTATCTTCCGTTAGGCTTTTCCGGAAGTTAATTCTGAAGTCGATTGTGCTTTTTCCTAATAAGACGAAATAGAAATTTCGAGAAAAGCCGGATACCCAAGTGGCAAGTTAAGGATCTCGGGGTCATGATGCGACATCTGGGGAAGATTTGAGAGTTTTACGGACATATTTGGAATCGTGCATTCTTGTCCATGGCGGTAGCTTAGAATTTCGTTTCAAACCGACACGTTTTCCGTAAAATTTCAACAGGACCGTTGGAACCCTGTATGAAATCAAAAGTTAGATTAGAATAGACATTTCTAATGAGGAATGAATTGTCTTGGAATTGTATAATCCAGAATTTTGAGATTTCTCCGAAATTACGCGAATCGGGTACCGATCGGGGTATAAATGCTTCTAGAATACACAACTTGTCACACAAGTTGGTGACTCATCTTTTCTTGGGGAAGGGCTGAACGAAATGGTGTGTTGCATGGCCACAAATAATCCACCAAAACCCTAAGTTTCCATGGTTTAAATCAAGGGGAAATTACCAAAGTTGGAAAGTTAAAATTACAAACTTGGCACTATTTTTGCCTATATAAAGGCAAGCCATTCTCTTCAAATCTCACACCAAATTCCCTTGAGAATTTCGAAAGTAGAGAGAGGTTAGAGAGAAGGAGGAGTCCGGGGAATTTTGCAGCGAAGCTCTGGGTAAGTTTTTCGGTACTTAGTCTTAAGCATTCGTAGTTCTTTCGGTAGTTAGAGTAGAAATGCTATATTAGTCTTTAATCTTCCAAGTATGATTAGATATCATATGATAGGGGTATTTTAGTCATTATTTCGAAAATCATGATGAGCTCAGAGTTCTGGCAAAATTTTGGAAGATTAGAGTTAAAGTAGCGAAGCTCTGGCGAAATTCCGCCGATTAGGGGCTTCAGGGGCAAAATGGTAATTTTTACCTAAAATGCCTGTTATGAAGTGAATCATTAATTAATATGATTTATATTTCGAAATGATGTTGGAGTAAGAGTTATGTTGAAATTTTGGAAAATCGGAGTCAAAGTAACGAAGTGCTGGCAAAATTCCGCCAATTAGGGAGTTAGGTTAACGGAGTTAGGTTCAAAGCCTTTTCAAAAATTTGGAGCATATTTTGAAAATGAGTACTGATATAGCCCTGAGTCAATGTACCACCTTATCTCGGTATACCATTTTGAACCGGTATACTATCTGAACCGGTGTACCACCTTTTTTATGGTGCATCGCCTCCCAACCCAGAGCCGTGAATTCATCACCTGTGCTTATATCGGTACACGGTCTCATGATAACTCGATAACCGCCAATTTTTCTTGGATGGTCATTCTATCCTAGCCCCGGAGCTCATATACGGAGAGTGCGGCCACGCCGAGGTGGGAAACTCCGAGACCAATAAAGATAGTGCATGCGTATTTGACTCATGTAGAGAAACTTACATTTCGTACTTCGCGTGCAGTTGTTGAGTAGAAAGAACCAATGATAACTCGACGAAGGAAACGTTGCGAGTGTCTATTTGTTTACGGTGTGAAAACTGCGTATAACAAAGCCTATGTGTAGAAAATACTAGGTGCAATAAAGTCATGTGCCGAGTAAGTTCTAGGTGCGATAAAGTCTATAAGTACGATAGAGCCTAGGTGCGGTATAGATACTAGTGCGATAAAATCTACGATATGCGAAATGTCTCCCGTATCTAACGTTTTCTTAATAAAGGAAAAGGAACAAGGCATGGCAAATCTAAGAGGAGCCGGAGCTCCAGAGGCCAAGGAAGGGCCGAGGCGAGAGGGCGAAGCGTATGCACGGACAAATCTAGTAGTAAATCCGGAACAACCGGTTCAAGAACCAACGCACCCTGCGCTGCAGGAGGCACCGGCGTAATACATGGACAAGGAGAGATGCTAGATGAACAAAGAGCGATGATAGAGGAACTTCGGGCGAGAAAGGCAAGCCGAAGGCGAGGCAAGACATGAGGAAGAGGAACGAAACGCTGAAAATGAAGAAGATGATAGACGAACCGAGGAAGCCGAGGATCGAAAGATCCCAGTCACACCACCACCTCGACCACCAGAGATGCCAACACGTCACAATATTAGGTTACTCAGTTCTGTAAGCTGAAACCCCCGGCTTTCCACGGTAAGCTGGAAGCGGCTGAGGATTGGTTGATGAGGTTAGAGAAGATCTTCGGAGTAATGGAGTGCCCGGAGAATCGCAAGGCTCAATTGGCGATATACCAACTTGAAGGAGATGCTGATCGTTGGTGGACAGTTATGGCGGAAACACTTCGAACCCGCTATTGTCCCATTACCTGGGAGAAATTTCTGGAGAAGTTCAACGAGCAATATTTTCCTCCCTCGATACAAGTGACCAAGGAGGCGGAATTCCTTCGCATCCGTCGGGATCACGAGGAGACTTTTGATGATTACTTTACCGTTTACCAATTTATCGCGTTATTCATCACACCTGAGACGTAATGGTGATGAGAGCAGTATGAAAAACATACTAATACACGGGCTGAAGTACGAGATACGGGAAAAGCTGATATCTCAACGGTTTACGGAGTTGATTAAAGCCGTAGACTCATGCCGGCTAATTGAACGAAATCGAAGGAGCTGCGTAGATCCCAAAACCCGACAAGAGGCAAGACGCATCGTGACATGGTCACCGTGGAAATCCCTGCGGAAGAGAGAAGCTTCATGGAGTGACTCTCAAAGGGACAGTAGAGGCCATTCGCAGCGGGCAGCGAACAACCCGAGAATGTCGGTAACCCAACCGTGTCCTAATTGCGGGAAGTACCATCTGGCGAATGTATTAGGAAACGAGTTTGCTACGAGATGTCGGAAGCCAGGCCATATTGTCCGAGATTGTCCTGAGAAACCTATGGAGTTAAGGTCACAGAACCAAGGCCGAATGTACGCATTATCCGACACAATGGACGAGAGAACTTCCGGAGAGGGTCCAAGGTACTATCTCTCTTAGTAAGGAATTTTCTCTATGCATTGCATGAACTAGGTATTAGTTTTTCGTCTAAATCGTGTGATACGTAGATTACTTACGAGACGTAATCTATGTTTCTTCGTTAGTACAATTTGATCGAGATTGTGTCATAGAGTATGAGGTATTTTGTGTTATCATGGTGTGTGGGAGCCATGGAAAAATTTAAAGTATCTCGTTTTGATATCTGTGGTATTGACCGCGGTGTGTGGGAACCACGGAAGATATCATATATCAAAGTACGAAATGACAAGATCTTTATGGTCAAAACCAAAGCGAATTCTCGATCATTAGGAGGAGCAGCTAACAGATAAAGTGAAGATCCGACGCGTATAGTTCAAAGTCTGAATAGGATGAAGTTTAGATAGTACGAAGTTTAGAGGATAGAGTACAAATTTCGAGGACGAAATTTTGTTTAACGGGGGGAGAAATGTAATACCCTAAAATTTGACATAGGGAAAATATCATAAATTAAGAAATAATACCTATTAAATAGGTGAATATGTGATATCAAATTTAAAGAGGAAAAATCTCTTGAAAATTAGAGTGCCAAAATGACAAAAATACCCTCGTAAATCCTAAAATAATGCAGAAGACATGAAAACAAAGATGTCAGGGCCAAAGTTTTGAGGTAATGAGGCATTCTAATTAAGAAAATTATCAACTATTGATAAGAAAGTAATTAGGTAATTATTGGCTAATTACTTAAGCTTAAGCGAAGGAAATTCAAAGATAATTATGTAAAACCCTAAAATTAGTGGTTTTTGGCCAAGAATTAGTAAAAACATATTTGCTAATTAATTGGAAGGTATGAAGGAAAATATATGAAATTGAGTAATTTTAAGCCTAAAAACAAGTATGGGCCAATAGGGAAATTTTGTAAAAAAAAATATAAAATAATTATTAAATAATTATTTTATATAATATTAATTAATTAATTAATAATTAAAAACGAAAATTAAGGAAAAAAGACCAGAAATATTGACCAAAAATATGAGTCATTGTGGATATAATTTTGAAGAAAATATCATGATATATTATATTTACAAGTTTCAATATTATATTATATAATTAATTATAGTGAATAGTAATAAAATAAATAGGAAACGGATCCTATCTAGAGAGCCAGGAATAGGATTTCCAAAGTCAAGGTAAAATATTGATCAGTGGATTTTTATCTTCCGTTAGGCTTTTCCCTAATAAGACGAAATAGGGAAATTCGAGAAACCCGGATAGCCAAGTGGAAAGTTAAGGATCTCAGGGTCATGATGCGACATCTGGGGAAGATTTGAGAGTTTTTCTGGACATATTTGGAATCAGTGCATTCTTGTCCATAGGCGGTAGCCCAAATTTCGTTTGAAAGACACGTTTTTAGTAAAATTTCAACGGGCCAGTTGGAACCCCGTATGAAATCAAAAGTTAGATTAGAATAGACATTTCTAATGAGGAATGAATTGTCTTGGAATTGTATAATCCGGAATTTTGAGATTTCTCACAAATTACGCGAATCGGAGTGCCGTCGGGGTATAAATACTTCTAGAATACACAACTTGTCACACAAGTTGGTGACTCATCTTTTCTTGGGGAAGGGCTGGACGAAATGAGTGTGTTGCATGGCCACAAATAATCCACCAAACCCTAAGTTTCCATGGTTTAAATCAAGGGAAAATTACCAAAGTTGGAAAGTTAAAAATTACAAACTTGGCACTATTTTTGCCTATATAAAGGCAAGCCATCCTCTTCAAATCTCACACCAAATTCCCTTGAGAATTTCGAAAGTAGAGAGAGGTTAGAGAGAAGGAGGAATGGGGAATTTTGCGGCGAAAGCTCTGGGTAAGTTTTTCGGTACTTAGTCTTAAGCATTCGTAGTTCTTTCGGTAGTTAGAGTAGAAATGCTATATTAGTCTTTAATCTTCCAAGTATGATTAGATATCATATGATAGGGGTATTTTAGTCATTATTTCGAAAATCATGATGAGGTCAGAGTTCTGGCAAAATTTTGGAAGATTAGAGTTAAAGTAGCGAAGCTACGCGAAATTCCGCGATTAGGGGCTTCGGGGGCAAAATGGTAATTTTTACCTAAAATACCTGTTATGATGTAAATCATTAATTAATATGATTTATATTTCGAAATTGATGTTGGAGTAAGAGTTTATGTTGAAATTTTGGAAAATCGGAGTCAAAGTAACGAAGTGCTGGCAAAATCCGCCAATTAGGGGTCGGGTAAAATGGTCATTTTGACTAAAAATGTCCGTCGTAATGATAGATCCTTAACAAGTACGTTGTTATATTGATAGGATATCCCCGATTACGTTTTGACCTACTCTCGAACCGTATCGACGTCTTTGGTTTCGTTTTCGTCAAAAGTACGGTTTTTCTTAAAACGTGCTAGAATAACATCAACGAAGGTACGTCCGCGTACTGTAACACTAATCTGATGTTTATGGTATGCATGTATGTGCTAGGTGTATTGTATGTGGTAGTTGATAGCTCTGTGATATGTTTACGTTTGCTCTGGGCGATATATCTGCATGCTATTGGGCGATATATGTATGCATGCTCTTGGGCGATGAGTGCACATATACCAGGGGCCGAGGAGAGAGGCAAGCAGCCCGAGTAGAAGACCCGGCTGAAGACTTCCTTTTTGTTGTTCCAGCAGAAGCCTTTCTTTTGTTAAATACTTTTGAACCACGCGGTTTCTGTACCGCTGTTGTAATTAGCCAGACTTACGGCGCTTTATTTATACATATCAGTTACTCTTCCGCTCAAATACTCTACTCTGATGATTTGAAATGATGTTTTGGAAAAAAAAATTATACTGCTTGTGAAAAGTTGGGATGTTACATTTGGAAAGAAGGGGAGGGGATTAAAAATTTTAATGAGTTGTTTCTAAAAAAATAAAAAATTAAAGAAGTTGGGTTAGAAAATTTTAGTGGAGAGAAGATATATGTAAAAATAAAAAAAATAATTAAAATTTTTAACACCACTTCTCTCATTTTCTTAAATCCAACTCTTTTTTTTTCCTTCTCTCGTACCAAAGAAGCTCAATTGATAAAATACCTGGGCTAAAAAGACGAACCCACGAAGACCTGGCATCACTACAAAAAAAACATCAAATTACCTCGTTGGGAATTTATCTTTTGATGTAGAATCACCCGCATGTCAGAATAATTGTTGGGATTTCATGACAAAGGGATGAATCGGAACCATTCGGCCTCTCGCGTGCGTTCTGACTTCTGATGGCTTTGCCAGTTGAACAATTACTTATTCCACGTCGAGATAATAGCATGTTTTTAGTGCATATGGGTAGTCCCTCAACACGTGCACAACCTATCATCCCGTTGTGCAAAAAGCTAAGAAAAGTTGTCGATGTGGAAAAGCAAATTTTTAACTATTCTGAGTGGCTCATTGCTCATTCAATCGTGATATCTCCCTTCCTAGTTATACCATGCAATCTACGCTTCTTCTATTTACTATTAATGAAATTGATAAGATCTCAAAGTTTCTCTGGTCCCCGGGATGAAGACATGAAAAAAATGCATCTCGTGCACCAGGTAAAATTACTCAACGAGAAAGAAGGGGTCTCGGTTTCAAAAATCTTCGCAGCCAAAATAAGGCGTTTATTATGAAAACTTTGTTGAGTCTTCGACAAGACATGATTTGTGGGTCCATGTCTTGGGTCAAAGTATAACTGCGGTGATCATCAATTCCCAATGTCAGGGAAACGATATTCATCTTACGCAGGAAAGCAATTGTTGTTGTGCGGGATAAGTTTCTTCCCGGAGTTGGAAGAAGGTTAATAATGGAATAGGAACTAAGTTACGGCATGATACTTGGCTCCCCGTTGATCGCCCCATTATAGCTTTTGTCTCGCTCAGGCTTTAGTGAGCACCAATAGAGACGGTTGTGATCGATTATTGGCAAATGGAAAATGGGATGTCGGTAGGTGGCAAGGCATTCTTCCGCCTTTAATCATAAACATCATCTCTAAAACTTTTTCATACCTGCAATAACCTTCTGTTGTTTTTGTGGCGTGCCGCTAGGGATGGGTTTGTTTTGTCAAATACGGCTACAGGTTTCCTACGTAGTGGAGGAACCGTAGGACAATAGCCTGAGCTTTGATGTGGAAGTGGCGGCTTCTGAAAGTTAAATTTTTATGTGGCAAGTCGGTCATGAGAGACTAGTCACTAGCTCTCTCAGACCGGAAGAGGTCTCATGGCGACAATCTTTGTCCACTTCCTTGTAATAGCGAGAAGCGTGCTCCGCATCACTTAGGGGATTTATGCAAGAGCAAAAATATGTGAAACAAATGTTAAAACCTAACTATTTTCTCGGTTCTTTAGGAAATTGCAGTGCAGCTTAATTGGAGATACTCATCACAACCCAGGACGGGGAGATTCGAGACTTTCTCTGGCCCCTTGATATTTAGCTTGGGATGTTGGATTCTGGACAACGAGATGCAAATTCTTATTCCAAAAGTAGTCACGAAACCGGGGAGATGTTACATTTTTGTAATTACCTACTAATGGAAAGTGCTACCAATCAAACTCTTACTCTTCAAATATTTCAACTTAGCGGGGTCAAGGAAGAATCATGGACCCCGCCTCCAGGGAATACGGTTCGTATTGATGTGGATGGCTCACGTGGCTACCATCGTCAAGCGACTGCGGAGGTTGTCGAAATTCCCAAGGTCATTGGATGATGGGATTTCACAAGGCTCTTGGTCTTCATACGGTTGTCGAAGCGGAGCTCTATGCTATCATGTGCGGTCTAAAAAATGGGACACCAGCTGGGTCTTCAAGAATTATTCTATATTAAGATTCCCTTGAGGAGTTTGTCGGCTTATTATCATGAGGGGATTGCCTGGCGATCATCCTCGAGAGATATCGTTGGTGATATTAGAGACCTTCTTTTCGAGGCCGGAATGTGCGGATCTACTACACTTCTAGAGACAACATCGCTTGTCACGAAGATTATATGGCCAAAACGGGGTCATGATAC